>BPTQ01000005.1:309139678-309176792 GCA_019973895.1 Chrysanthemum seticuspe
CTTATTGTTGTCTCGAGTTCACCACCTTGTCCCTTTACGAGTCTTAGCCAATTTACCAGAATCTACGATGTTGACGTTACTCTTCCCTGTGGACCGATTACGTACGGGTTTCGGTTCCTGATCCCCGTCACGAATAAAGTTTCTCCGGAATGAAAACCGAGAATTCCTACTTCGACCACCTAGAGAGTGTCTGTTTCTTGTCTCGAAATACCGTCTACGTCTGACTTCTCATTGCAGTTGTAGCATCTAAGACCATTTAACCGATTCTGAGCATTTCCCTGTTCCACCACTTGAGCTCTGTTGTTATTCCTACCCACAGCATGAAACCCTTGACCACCGCCCATCTGACGACCATAATCACGATTCTGAACTTCAACACGTCCATTGTTCACAACAGCTTGAGTCCGTGTGTTAGATGAGGAACGAATACGATTGTTGGATTTGTTGGTGTAACGGCCAAAAGCATTAGCAATCATCACAAATCCTTGTTGCAATGCTTCGAACGGATCTGTTTCCTCAGTCGCTTCACTGACATATGCTTGAGCATTGTTGTTTTATGGAACCAATTGATTTTGTTGAGGTTGTGACTGTGAAGGTGTGTTTGAAGCAGTTGGTTGAGTTGCTGGTTGAGAGGGATAATTCTGTTGAGCATACAAGGCAAGTTGTTGATTGTCCGGTTGTGACTGTTTAGCAATTTGAGCACGGAGAATCCTTTTCCGATCAACTTCCTTTTCATGAGGCTTCAAGTAATCGTACAACAATCCATAAGTAGAATGATGCATATTCTTCGCTTGACGGAGAAAAATGACATACTTCTCCCATTCTGGACCAAGACTACTCAGGAACTTAGTATTCACTGCAATTCTTGGCATGATGATGTTGTGTTTATCCAAATCATTGATGATATCTGAAAATCGATGATGATAGGACTCTAGTGTCTCTCCAGGTTCAATCATGAAGTGTTCATAAGCCAAGTAAATTTTGGATTCCAAATCCTCCTGATTGAGTACAGATCCTTCCATAAGAAGACGAATATGATCCCACATTTTTTGTGCAGTCTTTTGAGCATCAACACTACGAAGAATTGGGTTTGCTAATCCTAAGAGGATGTATTCCATTGCAAGTTCATCAGCTTCATAGTGTAGAAGTTCTGTAGGATTTAAATCTGCAACAGTAGCAATGTTGGTTTGTTCATCTCTTGGTGGAACAGCAGTTGGATCTCCGGGTACAATGACAATAGGCATCTCAAATGGACCTTCCAAGATAACCTTCTTTAAGAACTTTCCATGTGGCTTCTTTAGATCACAAAACCTAAAGAACCTTATCACCCATTGATCGTAGTTTCCTGGAGTGAGCATTGGAGGTCTATCAAGTGATCCAGCTTCATGAATTGATTGTTGGCTGCTTAAAGCTTCACACATCTTTTCAAACCAAGTGGGTTCCTTCATAGTGGTCCGTGATGGATGTTGATTGAAATCGGTTGTGTAGGGTTGAACTTGAAGGCTTGGTTGTGGTTGAACCATTTGTGGTTGTGGAATTGCACCAAGTTGTGGAGTATGTTGCTGATTAAATTGTTGTTGATAAATAGCTTGTTGTTGATTCCATTGTTGATGTTGTGGAGTTAATTGTTGTTGTTGTTGATGATTATAAGTGTGAGGGAAATAGTTAGAGTATGGTGGTTGAGACATGATGATAAACTTGTGTGGTAAAATTGGATCTTTGTAGTCGAATGAACCTTTGTTGATGAAGTGTCCTTAGGCGTAGAGAAGACAAGAACCAAGTAGCACTTATGCGTAAAAACACCAAAAGTTACGCGTAACACTGAGTAGTTACGTGTAGGTTTTAGCTTACGCGTAAGTAGGAAAAACACTAAAGTTAAGCGTAGACAAAAGTTAGGCGTAGAAACGTAGGCGTAGGATTACCTTATGCGTAGACCGTAGTTTAGGCGTAAGGTGAATCTTATGCGTAGGAATTCTACGCGTAAGCTTATGCTTATGCGTAATTTTAGGGTTTTTGCCCAAATGATCTTTTACACTTCACAGTGCAAAAGATATCCAAAGTCGACGTATTTTCAGACTTATCCAAGTAAGAAAACACGGATTAAACCAGAAAATTGAAGATCAAACCAAGGAACAATCTTACGCGTAATTTTAGGGTTTTGATACGCGTAGGATTACTCGTAACTTTGATTTTGCCCAAATGTGTTTCTAAACCAAATTTTTGTTATGGAATAGCTTCAATAGTACCAAAAGAACACAAAAGTGTGAATTTTGATGTACCAAAACTGCTAAACGGGTTACGCGTAGAACGACACCCACGAACAAAAACAAGCTTAAAAACGTAAATCCACGCGTAAAGTTTGAAACTTTTTGCCAAAAACAAGTATTTTAACACCTCAAAACATTGAAAGTACAAGAATCTTGGATTAAAAAGTGTAAAAAACGAGTTTTTAAGATAACCAAAGATTGCGTTATCTTTACGCGTAAGACCCAAAACCAAAACTTCAAAAACAAACGAGTACACCCAACTATTTGGCGATTGATACCACTGTTAGGTCACTAGTTTTACAACACAAGCTTACTAGAGAAAGAGATAAAGATGGATGAACAAGTATATCACACACACACACGTTATACTAAAGACGGTTTAGGCGTAGAGAGTATGTGAAAAGAAAACTTGAACAACCAACCCTCAAATGAGGGTTTACAAGAGTTTATATAGGCAAGGAGCTAGGGCAACACTCCCTCTCCTTCCCTATTCCTTATTGGGCTTGGATCAAGCTTATGGGCCTTCTACATAAGCTTGACCTTAAACAAACATAAAGGCCATAATAAAGCTACCTATTACATATGAAATATAAATACTTGAAATACAGTTTAGGAGTGATTCCAACAAGCCACTCATCATCTGACAAGTGTCCACCATCTATTTTATTTAAAAAATCCGCCTAGGGGTAAAATCGTAAAATTACACATTTTTTTTCCTTTTCCACCCCAAATTTCAAATGCAAATAACTTTCAAACGACAAACTTTTACGAAAAACCGATTTCACCATAATTTTTAAAATTCGATTCTCTTTAGTTTGGTATAAATATTGATAAATATTTCGAACTTTTTTTTTTTACATATCAAATGGTTCTTTATTTTCTTGATTTTTTTTGGCATTTTCGGCCCTATTTTTTACGCTCATAAATGTCGAATCTTGAAAAACTTAAAACATGAAAGTTATAGATTTTTGTTCACTCTTTACCCAGAAATTCAAATCACTCAAATTCGATTTCATATGGGTAAGATATAACACGTTAAAGATGGTGTTTTACTCATATTTGTTGCATACAAGGTGTTTGATGAAATGTCTAGCTTAGATTTTTAGTGTTAAAGTTGAGCTAAATGCACTAATTTTTGTCCCACAACGCATCATTAATCATTTTATTAACGTAAGATTCAAAAAGTGATGTTTTTAATAGTTAATGTTTTTAACTATTAAAACTGATGAACCAAAGTGAGGAACTGATGAACCAAATCAAACTGTTAAAAAAAAGCATAAAAGCAAAACTGATGAACCTAACTAAACTGATGAACCAAACCAATAACTGATGAACCAAACCAAAACTGAAACTATGATTGATGAACCTAACTAAACTGATGAACCAAACCAAAACTGAAACTATGATTGATGAACCAAACCAAACTGATGAACCAAACCAAAAAATGATGAACCAAAACCAAAACTGATGAACCAAACCAAAACTGAAACTATGATTCATGAACCAAGAGAACCAAACTGATGAACCAAACCAAAAACTGATGAACCAAACTAAAACTGAAACTGTGATTGATGAACCAAAATAAACTGATGAACAAAACAAAACAAACACCAACATGTTAAGCTGAAACTATGATTGATGAACCAAAATAAACTGATGAATTATGTTTGATTTGGTTCATCAGTTTTGGTTTGGTTCATCAGTTCATCAGTTTGGTTTGGTTCATCAGTTTTGATTTGATTCATCAGTTCATCAGATTGATGAACCAAGATTAACTGATGAACAAAACGTGCATTTTTATTTTAAATTAACGACTAAAAAAACATCACTTTTTGAATCTTACATTAATAAAATGATTAATGATGCGTTGTGGTATAAAATTTAGAGCATTTAACGCAATTTTAAAACTAAAAATCTAAGCTAGACATTTTATCAAACACATTGTGTGCAACAAATATGACTAAAACGCCAATTTTAACGTGCGATATCTCACTTATTTCATATCGGATTTGAGTGATTCAAAAACTTGTGTAAAGAGTGAACTAAAATCTACAACTTTCGTGTTTTAAATTTTGCGTAAATCAACCTTTAAATTAGATAAAAGTAGGGTCGAATATGCCAAAAATTTCAAGAAAATCATAACCCACTTGAAATCTTTAAAAAAAAAGTTCCGATTTATATATCAAGATTTATACCAAATTAAAGAGAATCGAATTTTAAAAATTATGGTGAAATCGGTTTTTCGTAAAAGTTTGTCGTTTGAAAGTTATTTGCGTTTGAAATTTGAGGTGAAATTAAAAAAACGGGTCAAATGACCAATATACCCTCTAACCGAAATATTAAATTAGAAAGAGAAGAAGTGGATGGGGGACACATGGCGCTACTTTATTGGCTTTCTACACTTTTTATTTTGTTCCCCTTTTCAAATGATCGCACCTCGACAAAATAAACCACAACTATTAATAGCATAGTCCTTTCAAAGCAACACTCTTCTAACCGAGAATACGACGTGATTAGATTTCCCAAACCAACATATTTGTTACCTAAGTAAGAGTTCATATTCTATTTAGAATATGCACGATACGTAAATTGGGTATGCTAACATTAAGATAGGAAGTATGGAAAAAATCGATATACACGTTTTTCAGGAATCATGGAAAAAGAACCTATGCCACGAAAAAGGACCGGGAACAAATGTTTTTTTGGTCACCTAACTTCCCCTAGAAACCATCATGAAAAAGACTTGCATCATTTTCTCCCAAATGTCCTTACCCCAACATCAGTATGTCCGTTTGGCACTGATAACATCAAATAGTCATGATATTTTAGTGTTAATTTCTCCCTAATATGCTCATCATTTGTATCATTTTACTTGAATATATACTCTTATTCGTTAATATTTCATTTCCAGGTTAATAATGAGCATAGAAATGAAGAGACGCAGAATTGGAAGGTTATTAATGAAAATACACAAGCATATACTGAATAGACAAGAGTTACGGCATAAATCCTTACTATACTTACGCCGTAACAAGGATTAACACTAGAAGATCAAAGTAAACGTTGACCAAGGTACGGCGTAACTCCTACACAAGTTATGCCGTATATAAATTTCCAAGACTTAGAAGAATTTTTGTGGGCAAAAGAAGTTACGATGTAACCACTTTCATGGTTATGGCGTAAAGTGGTTAACGAGAGTTCTACGTTCGTAACTTACCTTTAGGTTATGCCGTAGTTTCATCACTGAGGATAAGATCGTCCTAAATACAAGCCCTAATTATGTACATTTCAAGTGTAAAAATGAAAGAAAACGTGTAAAAACAGACGAAAATGCGCAAAAACAAATGAAAACGTATAAAATTGAACGAAAACATGTAAAAACAGGCAAAAACGTGTAAAAATAGACGAAAACATATAAAAATGGAGGAAAACTTGTGAAAACGGGGAAAAAATGAGTAAAAACAGAAGAAAACGTGTAAAAACGGACGAAAACATGCAAAAACGAATGAAAACGTATAAAAATGGACGATAACGTGCAAAAATGGAAGAAAACGTGTAAAAACAGACGAAAACATGTAAAACGGACGAAAACGTGTAAATACAGACGAAAACATGTAAAACAGACGAAAACGTGTAAAAACAGACGGAAACGTGTAAAAATAGACAAAAACGAGTGAAAACGAAAGAAAACGTGTAAAAACGGACGAAAACGTGCAAAAATGAATGAAAACATGTAAAAACGGACGAAAACGAGAAAAACGAACGAGAATGTGTAAAAACGGACGAAAAGGTGTAAAAATAGACGAAAACGTAAGAAAACCAAAATTTCGATTATTTACTAACGACCGTTAGTATAAAGGACTAACGGTCGTTACTTAATTGTCATTTGAAAACCACAATTACCATTTATGTAATTAACTCATTTGAAAAAGAAGGTGACAAGAGCTTTTGGTCATTTCATATGATTTGGACTGGTCCGTAATAACAAGAAACTACAATGACTGAATCAATAAAAAAAAAGTTTAGTGACTGAAAGTGAAAAATCTAACAAACCACAGTGACCATTCGTGTAATTAACCCTACTAAAAAACGTAGGATCAATTAGAAACATGAGTAGCGATACTATGCAAAGTAAGAAAAATTAAAAATGCTAGAAAGCCACTCACAATATGACAAGTGTCCACCACATTTTCTCCCTCCATTTTTATTATATTTTCAGTCAAAGGGTATTCTTATCATTTAACCCATCGTTTTTAATTCCACCTCAAACTTCAAAAGCAAATAAATTTTAAACGATAAACTTTTACAAAAAACCGATTTCACCATAATTTTAAAAATTTAATCCTTTATAATTTGGTATACATTTTCATATATGAATCACATTTTTTTTTTTTAATTTTTAAGTGGGTGTTGATTTTTTTGAAATTTACGGAATTTTCGCCTCTAATTTTGTTTAGTTTAAAAGCCGAATTATGAAATATTTAAAACACAAAAGTTGTAGCTTTTTGGCCACTTTTTACCCAGAAATTTGAATTACTCAAATCCGATATGATATGAGTGAGATATTGCACGTTAAAGATGACGTCTTAATCATACTTAGTGCACACAAAGTGTTTGACAAAATGCATAAAAGAGATTTTTCTTATAAAAATACATTTAAATGCACTAATTGGTGTACCACAATACATCTTTTGTTTGGTTTTTTTAACTGATGAACAAAAACTAATTGATGAACAACAACCAACTGATAAACTGATGAACATTGTGATCATAAGTGATTAACATTGTGATTTTTTTAGGCAACTGATGAACATTATAATTTTTGTTATTGATGAATAACATTTTTTATTGATAAACAAACGAGCAGCTCTTTTTATTGATGAATAACACTTTTTATTGATGAAACGCAACACTTTCTATTAATGGACAAAGTGTTTGATAAAACGCCTAAAGTAGATTTTTCTTATAAAAGTACATTTAAATACACTAATCGGTGTACCACAATACATCTTTTGTTATTTTTATCTTTTCATTAACTGATGAACAGATTAACTGATGAACATTTCGATGAACAAGATTAACTGATGAACAACACTAACCGATGAACAATAATATACATCAGCTTGTATTGTTCATCAGTGATAAACTGATGAATAATGTGACAATAACTGATGAACATATCGATGAACAGGATTAACTGATGAACAATAGTGTTCATCAGTTATTATTGTTCATCAGTGTTGTTCATCGGTGACAAACTGATGAACCACTAACTGATTAACAATAATAACTGATGAACAATATTAACTGATGAACAAAACGTACAATTTTTTTTAAAAACTAAAATAACGATTAAAAACATCATTTTTTGAATCTTACGTTAATAAAATGATTAATGATGCGTTGTGGCATAAAAATTAGAGCATTTAAATGCAATTTTAACAAAAAAAATAAAAAATCTAAGCTACACATTTCATCAAACACGTTGTGTGCAACAAATATGACTAAAATGTCATTTTTAACGTACGATGTCTCACTCATTTCATATCGGATTTGAGATTCAAAAAGCTGTGTAAAGAGTGAACGGAAATCTATAACTTTCATGTTTTACGTTTTTCACGATTCGACATTTTCGAGGGTAAGGCGAAAATGCCAAAAAAAATCAAGAAAATAAACACTCATTTGATATGTAAAAAAAAAAGGTTTCGAAATTTCTAACAAAAATTATACCAAATTAAAGAGGATTAAATTTTATAAATTATAGTGAAATCGATTTTTTCCAAAAAGTTTGTTATTTGTGAGTTATGTGCGTTTGAAGTTCGAGGGTGAAAAGAAAAAATAGATCAAATATCCAAATTACTCCTTTGACCGAAAATAATAAAAAGAAATGTATTTGACTATATCTAATCTAACGACTATAATTACTTTTTAAACTTTTTAATTTGTAATCACTTTTTATTTGATCCGCTACCTTAGAAACATTAGGTTGGACGTAGTGGAGAAGTCCAAATCGGTTGGGCACCCCAAAAATCAAACAACGACCGATTTGGAAATCGGTCGTATCGAGTGTGGAGTTTGGGTCGTGAAGTCGGTCGAGGCACAAAAAATCATATATCGGTTGAAAATCCAACCGATTTCAAAACTTTACACACACTTTTTTCTTCTTCTTTATTTCTATCATTTTTTTATTTGGTCATCGACTGTGGCAACTTGGTCGTGTCTGATCGTCGAAAAGAGAAAGCTGATGTGACAGACGGTGACCCGGGTTACGTCACGACTATGCCAAAGCCTTAGGTACCTTGAGTATACGTTTTTCTCTTTTAAAATAAACCAACTGAACATGCAGTCCCACATTGGTCAGCATGCAGAAATATCGATTAGTTATATACATTTGTGAATAATTGCCAAACAATTTGAGATAAGTAACATATTTTATCTTGGGTGTCAATGTGCGGGTTGGATTGAAAGACTCCAACTCAAACGTGACATTTACGATAATTATACGAATTCTTAGGTTTTAGTTTTTGTGTAAAATTAGTAATAATCTATCTATGGCGAGTTGTTTTTGCAAATAAGTTTATCAAGTGATTTATTTGATACAAATTAGTTGTGTCATCTATGACGAGTTCTTTTATCACATAAGTTATTAAATGATTTATGTAATTGTTGAGGTGTATAGTGTATTTTTTTTACGAGGAATGTTAGAATAAAAAAAATTTCAAACAATGTTTTTTCACAAAATGATGTGTCATATAATTAGTGGCATTCACAAGTTTACATGACACATTATGGTGTGAAAAACATTTTGTAAAGCTTTTGTGCCTCTAGTATTCCTCTCTTTTTATTATGTTATCAATGATTAGTGAATGCTCGTGGCATGAGGTAGCAAAAGTGAGAGAAAATATCTCAATATTTACCAAAATCATCCATATTTTCTTAAAAATTTGTGCTCCATAACTTTTTATAACTTTTTTTTGTCTCCCATTTGTTAGAACAATCTTCTTGTATTTAAATGTGACAATGGGATGTCGGTAATGATATCGACTTGAACATGCTTCGATGTTCACTATGTAAAACTCAACCCGACTCGCATGATCATTTATTTTTTGAGTGTGCTTTCTCATCACAAGTATGGATGCAAGTGATGAACATGGCTGACTTGAGGTTCTTTTCATCCATATGGAGTGACATTGTGGGATGGATATTTCCTATTGCTAAACAAAATAATGTCACGTTTGTGGCTGCATCTTCATATTTCATTTGGCAGGAACGTAACAATAGATTTCATGGTAAAGGCGAACAAAAACCTGATCAAGTATCGAAGATAGTGGTTGATACGGTAAGGCTCAAACTTGCATCCATTCGGTTCAAGAAGAATATAAGGGTTGGTCAAATGAGGAGAACTTGGAACATATCAAATATAATAATTGATGGAGGCTGATGAAAGCTATTCGTGAGGTCTAGACGACATGGTTCATATTGTGTATCGTTTATGTTCTCTAGATTATAGTCGTTTAGTGGTTGTTATGCTTTGAGCTTGTTCAAGCATATAGTTTGCTATTTAGGTTTTTAAAGGTTGGCTCGTTACCACCTTTTTCATGTGCCTAAACTCATTTCATTCATTAATATTTTCATCGGGTATAGTCCCTTTGCCCAAAAAAAAAGTGTGACAAAGTGAAATATTACTGTTGACGAACTTATCACGTTTTTCACATGTCTAATACGTGTATATGTAACACAAATAGATTTAAATTACTTCTATGTGCGTATGTGAAAGCCAATTTGTATTACCTTAGATTAGATAACTAAATTGATCAGTGGTATAAATATGTTGTTGAGATGTCGATATTACTACGGGTATTAACTTACGTGGTATAAATATGTAGAATATAGTACAAACATTGATACCTTAAGCTTTTTTTTTTTTTTCCAAAGTGAACCAAACTAACATGTAGTCCCACATCGGTTAATGGCTAGAAATATTGTTGAGTTATATACAAATTGTGGATAAGTGTCTAACAACTTGAGATAACTAACATGTTATCATCGATGGCATAACATTAGAACACATAAAAGTAAGATATAACCCGATGAGGTGAGATCAATACAAAACACATTTAATCTAAAGAACAAATCATAAGATCTCAACCATTCATCTTCTTTTCATCCAATGGATGAGATAAAAGCAAAAATTAACAAAAGAAGGGTAGAAATGTAATTCTATAAAAACTCAATTTCTACCCTTTTTTTAAAAACATCATATCTTGCAAACGGTAAATCTTCAAACTACAAAAAATATACCATCGCGACGAGAAAAAAATCATCTTTCCATTGATATGCACTTTTATATACTTTCGAAGAACTTTTTTTTCAAAATTTCCGTCCAGAAAAATCCCACAGGATTCGTAAAAAGACGATTTTTTTTTTTTTTTAAATTTCTGTCTAGAAAAATCCCACGGGATTCGTAAAAAAATCCCACGGGATTCGTATAAGACGAACTTTTTCTTTTCAAAATTTTCGTTCAGAAAAATCCCACGGGATTCGTAAAAAAATCCCATGGGATTCGTATAAGACGAACTTTTTCTTTTCAAAATTTTCGTTCAGAAAAATCCCATGGGATTCGTAAAAAAATCCCACTGGATTCTTGTAAGAAAATCCCACCGGATTCGTAAAAAAATCCCACGGGATTCGTAAAAAGACGAATTTTTTTTTTCAAAATTTTCGTCCAGTAAAATCCCACGGGATTTGTAAAAAAATCCAACGAGATTCGTAAAAAAATCCCACGGGATTCGTAAAAAGACGGACTTTTTTTTTTTCAAAATTTTCGTCCATAAAAATCACACAGGATTGGTAAAAAAAATCCAACGAGATTCGTAAATCACATGTGATTTAAGGTAAAATCACATGTGATTCGAGGAAGGGTGATATTATCATCAACCTATTTAGTTTAATAAATCTATATAGTGTTGCGTTTAACTTTTAAAGATGGTTCAACTTTTTGTTTTTAGCATAATAATGCTACAAATTGGTACGCCATCTAACATTGATATAAGTGAGTAAAGTAACTTATTATTCTACGCTATACTTTAATTACAGTGTCAAGGACAACACCATAGCACCATCAACAACCCTTATCAATCTAAAGAATACTTATTCAAACTCATATCCAATCCACCCAGTACCATATTCATTTTTAGCAGCAAGATAAATGTCTATAAATCCATTTTCTGAACCAATATAAAAATTAAGTGATGCAATAATACAATTACTAAGAACAGCCAATTTCAAACCCCAACTGAAACAACTGACTGAAACTTTAGACAAAATAAACACAATATTTGTTGACATCAATAGAAATAATCCTTTCACCAACCTACAAATTCATTTAAAAAAAACTCTTCAATTCCCTCTTAACCTTCCTCCACCTAACCACCACCACCACCATCAAAAACCGCCACCGCTGTCAAATTAAAAATTAACTGTCATCACCCAACCTAATCCACGACGACAATCATCAGATAATGTAGATCGCAAATTGATGATACATAAATTGCTCCCCAACGTCATATCGACAATCATCGGAAAAAATAGATCGGTGGCGTGATCAACGTCAAATCAACGACGATTTATGGTGATATGACAGATCGATGACAGTTTATGGTGCTTTGTGTGTGTTTGGTGAGAAAGAGAGTGTGTAAAAACTGGTATTACAAGAGTGAAATGAAATGAGAACAGGAGGGTGTACGACCCTTTAATTGATGTGTTTAGTTACAAAATTGCCCTTCAATAATTAATAATATTAAAATGAGGATTAATCTTAACCTTTAGATTTAAAATAGATGGGTGGTTGAGATCTGTTGATTTGATCTTTAGATAGTTATTGTTCTGCATTGAACTTTTGTCGGGTTGGCAAAGTTCAATATAGATCTTAAATTTACCATATATCTAATGAACCAATAATAGCCATTCATTTTTTTATTATGATAAACTTTCACCCTTTTTAAAAAAATTAAATATCTCGCAAACCGTTAATTGTTACGCGATAAAAATTATACTATCGCGACGAAAATTAAATTATCTTTCTATAGATATGCACTACTATATATTTTTAACAACTTTTTTTTTTTTTTAAATTTCGGTCAACAAAAATCATATATGATTTGTAAAAATCATATATGATTTTTTCGGACGGGATTTTTGAAAAAAAATATTTGTCGAAAATATATAAAAGTGCATATCTATAAAAAGATAATTTAATTCTCGTCGTGGTGGTGTATTTTTTATAGTTTGAAGATTTACCGTTTGTAAGATATGTTGTTTTAAAAAAAAGGTGGAAAATGATTTTTTATTAATTTAGATAAAAAATAGAGGGATATAATTGGTTCATTTGTTCTATGACAAATATAAGTTCTATATTGATCTCAACTCTATTTGGGTTATCATTGTAAATTAACCGGAAAAAATTCATTTTGGATTGTTAAAATTTACAATATATTGTTACGCAACAACATTAGTCTAGAGTATAGACGTAACTATTCACTAATATTAACATGCGATGACGTGATGTACCATTGTAAACTAATTTATCACGGTCAAAGCGAAGCCAGAATTTCAAGTTAAGTGGGGCCGATATAAAATTTTAGAATAATAACGATATAATTCTAACCAATATCAAAGCATGAAAATCTGAAAAAGTAAAAGAAGAGTCAAATATCTATTAAATTAAAGAAACATGTGTTTTACACTATAAGAAAGCCTTAATCAATCTTGATAAGACTTTCAATATCACCGTTAGCAACTTAGCTATTACTATTTGGCCTCCTTAATACTAATAAAAAAAATACGGTACCTCTTCAGTAGTTAATTTATGATTCTTGATTGCCAAACAAGTTTCATCTGTGAAGGCTATGGATGTAACAGTGCCTAGAAAATTAAGAGGAGCCTTTGTCTAAATAAAGTATGTAGCTAAACTAGTTTTCATCAACGTCGTATCATCATCGATCTTCAAATCCTTTGTTTCATGAACTAACTTGCAAATAGTTTGCTTTGTTTTAGTTATCTTATAAGTTAATACTTAATATGACCGTGAATAATTCTTAAAGTCTAATACGTAATCAAGCATACAACAAGTGATAAACTGATAATCATACAAGGCTACAAGCAATTGATACATTAATAGTTATCAAGTGAATGAAGTCAGGAACAAAAACTATCGATTAAATCACAATTCAATATTTCAAAGAATTGAAGACACAAAGATTCAAATAAGTGAATAATTAATTATGATCATTAATGAAAGAACAAATCAATAAAAGCATTCAGAAAAAACAATTCTTTTGATCGGTTTATTCACTTGTTACACTCCTCTTCCTTCTTGACTCTTGAGCTTCAGCAATTACATTTTTTTTATTCAAGAAAAGCAATATTGAATCGGTAATTTTGGTAGGGGCCAATTGTTCTATTACTTTAAATAGGTTGTTGAGATGTAAATAGGGCTATAAACTTAGTTTACAAGAACTCAATAAATTTCACATGCGATCTAATAATGCACAAAGTAGTTATAGATAAAGAAAACATAGATAGTTATAGATAAAGAAAACATAGATTGGTATAAATTATGATACTAATGCAGGATCAATTATAAACATTGGGTACCTTGAGTTTATGTTTTTCTCCTTTAAACAAACCAAATGAACACGCAGTCCCACATTGGTTAGCAGGTAGAAATATTGATTAGTTATATACATTTGTGAATAATTGCCAAACAATTTGAGATAAGTAACATATTTTATCTTGGGTGTCAATGTGCAGGTGTTGGATAAGAGACTCCAACCCGTAGATCATTCATGATAAAATTATACGAATTCTTAAGTTTTAGTTTTTGTATAAAATTAGTAATAACATCACCTATAGTGAGTTGTTGTTTGAAATAATTATCAAAATATTCGTTGTGTCATCTCTGACAAGTTTTTATCACATAAGTTATCGAACGATTTATGTAATCTCATCTATGACGAGTTTTTATCACATAAGTTATCGAATGATTTATGTAATCTATTGAGGTATATAGTGTAATCTCATTAGTATATTATCAATGATTAGTGAATACTCGCGCCATGAGGTAGCAAAAGAGGGGAAAAAATAGTCATCGGTACCTAATGACGAAAATTTCAATAAGATATTGTTGTTCTTGTCTAGTTTCAGAACGATTCAAAAATTATCTCAATATTTTCATATCTCCCATTATTAAAACAATCTTCATGTATTGAAGTGTGACAAAATGACGTATCACTGTTGACGAACTTATCACGTTTTCACATGTTTAATACGTGTATATGTAACACTAATAAATTTTAATTATTTTTACGTACATATGTAAAAGTCAGGTTGTATTACCTTAGATAACTAAATTGATCAGTGGTATAAATATGTTGCTGAGGTATAGAACCGAATTAAATTGCACATGCAATCTAATAATGTGCAAAGTCGTCATTGATATTGAAAACATATAGATTTGTATAAATTACGATGCTTAAAGTGTAGAATTTATTACAAACATTGGTACCTTAAGTTAATTTTATTATTTTCAAAGGTGAACCAGCTAACCGGTAGTCCCACCTCGGTTGATGGGTAGAAATATCGTTGACTTATATACAAAACGTGGATAAGTGTCCAATAAGTTGAGATAAGTAGTATTTTATATTTTCTGGATGATATTGTGTTATTGTTTAATCAAAGCAATAACTCGATGTTAACCATAAAAGATAACTCATACGAATTCTTAAGATTTTGTACTTAAGAGTTATTTAAACAACATATCGTATAAAAAAAGTATCACATTTGATATCAATTTGAATTTTATGATCAATTTTATTTTTTTCAATTTAAAGTATCTAAGTTATATTCTGTGTAATGTAACTTTTTTATTACTTTTCGGAAATTGTTATCGACTATTTTTCAGCTGAAGTGATTAGTTAATGTGATGTTAATAATTGAGCAACTAAAAGTCATTTGACAAAAACTATAATTGGTAATCGCTTTCAAAAAATCCAAAAAACCTTACATTAGAAAAAAAAAATCTTAAATTTTGTACTCGATGTTAACCATAAAAGATAACTCATACGGATTCTTAAGTTTTTATATTCAAGAGTTATTTAAATGACATATCGTATAAAAAAAGTATCACATTTGATATCAATTTGAATTTTACGATCAATTTTATTTTTCTCAATTTAAAGTATCTAAGTTATATTCTGTGTTATGTAACTTTTTTATTTTACTTTTCGAAAATTGTTATCGACTATTTTTCAGCTGAAGTGATTAGTTAATGTGATGTTAATAATTGAGCAACTAAAAGTCATTTGACTAAAACTATAATTGGTAATCGCTTTCAAAAAATCCAATAAACCTTACATTAGAGAGAGAGAGAGAAAAAAAAAAATCTTAAATTGAGAAAAAAAAAAAGAAGTTAAAAATTTATAATTCTAATTGACATAAAAGTGTGATTTACTTTCCATGGCTACCATGTTATGTTTTTCTTATTCATGGTTCATGGTGCATTTAGATGTATGCCTATAGTTTTATAGACCTTGAACAACTTTTAACCTGCTGAACCCGTTGACATGTTCTTCATTTAGCTAATTGTTTCTGCTTCATAAGCTATATTTATGAGAGTATTGTTTGTAGCTAATTATTTTAAGGATCGTGTGAATAGACTTATGTTTATCATTGACCGTTTCCTTGAGCAATATCATTATTCTTTATTAGAAAAAGGCACACGTCATCTTATGAAAGACAAACACGCTCTTAAAAGAATTGTACACACTCTTAGAGGATGTTTGGTACGCATGAATGGAAAGCTGAGAAAGGAAAAAGAGGTTGATTCTCATGTTTGTTTGACATAAGAATAGAAACAGAGAATTAAATTACCATTCTCATTCCCCCATTCTGTTTCTTTAAAAAAAGAGGAGAAAGATGGAGAATGATAATTTTAGAAGGGCTCTTTCTCTCTATCCATTCTCTAGTGAATGAAAAAATCACGGACAAAAATTCATGTTTTTATTTTATTCACGTTTTTTTTTTTTTTTTTTTTTTTTTTTTTTTTTTTCGCTTTTTTTTCTTCGCTTCATTCGTTTTCGTCTGTTTTTATACGTTTTCATCTGTCTTCGTTCGTTTTCGTCCGTTTTCATACGTCTTCGCCCGTTTTCATACGTTCTCGTCTGTTTTCGTCCGTTTTCGTTCGTTTTCATACGTTTTCGTCCGTTTTCATCAGTTTTCTTTCATTTCAGTCCATTTTCATACATTCTCGTCCGTTTCAGACGTGTTTTTAGGCTTTCATAAAAAAAATGTGAATAAAAAAGAAAGACAAAAAGACAAGAAAAAAACATGGACTTAGGTTTATCTATTAAATTTTAGATTAATCCCCACCATTAGATCAAACTAGATGGATGGTGAGGATTTGTCCCTTGGTAAGCATCAAAATAAGAGTAAGCATTTAAATTTTTCTCTACTTCGTAATATGTAAAAAAACCCTATAGCAGAAGATTATACAAATATTGATGTGTATATACTAGTGTTTGTAAATCAGGTTTTAATTGCTTATCCTCTACGTGTATATACTAGTTCGATCATGAATATTATACAGTATCCATCTTTTTTATTAGTTGTGTTTAGTGCAATGTGTAAGTTGTAGAAATATGTTTTTTTTGTCATTTTTGTTTCATCGTAGAGATGATATAATATATTTTTATATGACAAAAAACTTGAATTATGTTTGCATAATTGTAATTATGTGACCTGATAGCGTCAAATAATCAACGTAACTAAAAAACCTGAAAATATATATATTCATTCTTTTATGTACCAAACAAAGGAATTGATTCTTTAATCGATTCTGACACTCTATTCTCTATTTTTGCCAAACACTAGAATCCATTCTCTTATATCAGACTCATTCTCTTTCTATGCCATTCCATTCTCCAATGCATTTCCATTCTTTGTGATTCAGTCGTACCAAACGTCCCCTTAGAGCAAGGGGTATGGTGAGCTCCCCAATTCTCTTCACTTGGGCCCCACGTGTGCCACCTCACCGCCACATCACTCCAACACACTAACTAAAAAATACCCCTCAATCACAACTAACTCAAACCTATTCATTTGGGCCCCACCCACCCACTTAAAAACACAAACACAAACACAAAAGAAACACATTAACAGAAAATCATTTGTCTTGTTCCTCGTCGTTTCAGTGGCGAACATCCAAACGGCGGCCCAGCTTGGTGTGGTGGCGAGGGCCAACGAAAAGTGACGAGCCCTCCACGTCGGAAACGGCGAACCACAACGACCCCATACCCCTTGCTCTTATTTTCCATGGTTGCTAAAATGTAGGTCAAATTGTCTGAAAAGGCATCGAACTTGCCACCTTTCCCTTTTCTGGGCATCAAACTTTTTTTTTCCTATTGTAGCACTGAACTTGCCTAATTTTCCTATTGTAGCACTGAACTTGCCTATTGTAGCACTTTAAGTGTAATTAACCTTCTTAAACCCGTTTTAAGTGTGATTTTGTGTCACAAAAGGAAAATTAGACAAGTTTAGTGCTACTATAGGAAAATTAGGCAAGTTTAGTGCTACCCGTTTTAAGTGTGATTTCGACCGTTAATTTTTTTATTGCACCGCTAGTCTTTTTAGTCTGTTTTTAACGACCGTTATTATATTATTGCACCGTTAGTCCTTTTCGCCCGTTTTTTACACGTTTTGTTCGTTTTTACACGGTTTTGTCCGTTTTTACACGGTTTCGTCCGTTTTTACACGTTTTCGTCCGTTTTTACACGTTTTCGTCCGTTTTTGAACGGTTTCGTCCGTTTTTACACGTTTTCGTTCATTTTTGCACGTTTTTACACTATTTTTTTAGTTTTTGCACGGTTTCGTCCGTTTTTACACGTTTTCGTCCGTTTTTGCATAGTTTCGTCCGTTTTTACAAGTTTTCGTCCGTTTTTGCACAGTTTCATCTGTTTTTGCACGTTTTCGTCCGCTTTTGCACGTTTTCGTCCGCTATTGCACGTTTTTGCACGTTTTTACACGTGTTCGTCCGTTTTTGCACAGTTTCGTCCCTTTTTACACGTTTTCGTCCGTTTTTGCACAGTTTCGTCCGTTTTTACACGTTTTCGTCTGTTTTTGCACAGTTTCGTCCATTTTTGCACGTTTTCGTCCGCTTTTGCACGTTTTCGTCCGCTTTTGCACGTTTTCGTCTGTTTTTGCACGTTTTTACACGTTTTCGACCAAAGACGGAAACGTGCAAAAACGGACCGAAAACGTGTAGAAATGAACAAAACGTGTAGAAACAGGCGAAACCGTTCAAAAACGGACGAAAACGTGTAAAAACGTGCAAAAACCAAGGTTGTAAAAATCGCTAGGCGCTAGTGAGGCGGTCGGGTAGGGCCTAGCGATTAATCGGTTAGGCGGGGATTAATCGGATTGGAATTTCTATACACAAAATTGTAATATTAGATATTATATTATATTATATGTATGAGATAAGAATAAGGCATCAAATTTCAAATATTTCAAGTGTTCAAATATAAACATAATACATAATTGTTCAAAGTTTAAAGTCAAACATAGATATTATTCTGTTTGTTGACCATTTTTAAGCGATCTTTGACCAATTTTATCCAATTAATCGGTTTGTTGACCGATTTTTAAGCGATTTTGTCCGATTAATCAGTTTTGTTGACCAATTTTTTAGCGATCTTTGACCAAAACGATTAAATAGGCCGATTATGATAAATCAAGGCGTTTAGTGAGCGATCAGCGATTATGCAGGGTTTAATCGGCCGCCTGGATCGATTTTTACAACAGAGGCAAAAACAGACGAAAATGTGCAAAAGCGGACGGAAACGTGCAAACACGGACGTAACTGTGCAAAAACGGACGTAAACGTGTAAAAACGTGCAAAAACAGACGAAAACGTGCAAAAGCGGACGAAAACGTGCAAACACGGACGTAACTGTGTAAAAACGGACGAAAACGTGTAAAAAACGGACGAAAACGTGTAAAAATGGACGAGACCGTGCAAAAACAAACGAAAACGTGTAAAAACGAACGAAAACGTGTAAAAACGGACGAAAATGTGTAAAAACGGACGAAACGTGTAAAAACTAAAAAAACGTGCAAAAACGTGTAAAAACGGACGAAACTGTGCAAAAACGGACGAAACTGTGCAAAAACGGACGAAAACGTGTAAAAACGGACGAAACCGTGCAAAAACTAAAAAACATGTAAATACGTGCAAAAACGAACGAAAACACTTGAAACGGACGAAAACGTGTAAAAACGGACGAAATCGTGTAAGAAAAGACGAAAACGTGTAAAAACGGACGAAACCGTGAAAAAACTAAAAAATCGTGTAAAAAAGTGCAAAAACGAAGGAAAACGTGTAAAAACGGACGAAATCGTGCAAAAACGGACGAAAACATGTAAAAACGGATGAAACCATGTAAAAACGGACGAAACCGTGTAAAAACGAACAAAACGGACGAAAACGTGTAAAAAACGGGCGAAAAGGACTAACGGTGCAATAATATAATAACGGTCGTTAAAAACAGACGAAAAGGACTAACGGTGCAATAAAAAAATTAACGGTCGAAATCACACTTAAAACGGGTAGCACTAAACTTGCCTAATTTTCCTATAGTAGCACTAAATTTGCCTAATTTTCCTTTTGTGACACAAAAATCACACTTAAAACGGGTTTAAGAAGGTTAATTACACTTTAAGTGTGATTTTGTGTCACAAAAGGAAAATTGGGCAAGTTCAGTGCTACAATAGGAAAAAAAAAGTTCGATGTCCAGAAAAGGAAAAGGTGTCAAGTTCGATGCCTTTTCAGACAGTTTGCCCTAAAATGTACGTTACAAACAAAAACCTTTTTCATAACCTATGGTTTACTGGTCGAATCCGCGTTTTGTGCATTTAAGTCTTCTTTTGAGGCTTTGAATTTGCCATATTTATTATTGTTCATTTAGTTGTATTATTATTGTTTGACTTTTTATAATTGTTCTGAGTCTATGGCAACTTATGCCTAAGTTTGTATTATATGTTTACCTTTCAGTTTAGATGGTTTAGGTACCCTTAAGTTTCAAACTACGAACTATATTTTTGCATATCATACTTAGAGCACCCGGTGTCGGTTTGTCGTCCAACCTCGTCGTCCACTTCAGCGTCTCGCCGAGCCTCGTTTTGACACCGGCGTAGCTCGCCGTCCGTCGTCGTAGGAAGCACCGCCGTCTGCACGGCGAGGAAGAACTTGTACTTTTTTTTTTTTTTTTTTTTTTTTTTTTTTTTTTATTATTTTTTTAGATAGTGATATTTAAAGTTTATTAATAAGGTGATATTTAAAGGTGAAGTGTTTTAGAAGATAGTGATATTGAAGGGTTCGTAGAGGAAAAAATGCAAACATAAACGCATAATGATGAAACCTTTAAACTGAAACTTGAAAAATTAACTAAAAACTTGAAATACATAATAAGCTTAAACATAAAAAACTACAAAATCTCCCTAAAAACAACATAAAAACATGAAATACATAATAAAACTACTAAAAGCTTAAAAAAACGAGTTATCCGAGTCCCAACCATCAGAACTGGTTGGCGGAGAATAAAACTCCCCATTCATGTATCGACTCTCAATTATGTCGAAATAGTTGTCTTGGAGGTACTGAGCCTCCCGTGCTTCTTGCTCACGGCAAGTGATTTGGGGTTGGAAAGCTGGTTTCCGGCAAGTGATTTGGGGTTGGAAAGCTGGTTTCCGGCAACTTCTCTGGGCTGGGGAATTGCTGAGAAAAGTCTTTGCGAGACATTTTTTTTGTGTGAATTGTGTTATTTGTGTGTGAATTGTGACTGGTAGGATACTATATATAGAAAACTAAACCGTTTGAATTTGAATTAGCCCGCTCAACAGTACACGGTTTTTGAATTTGAATTTAAAATTTGAATTTGAATTTTGAATCTGAATTTTATAATTTGAATTTGAAAACCACCCTTATAAATAACATCTTATAACCACCATTTTTGATTTTTTTCACATCTACATCAATTGAAAAAAAACACAGAAATGTCTCAAACTTTAAAGTGGAACAAGTCTGAAGAAATCTTGCTTGCGCAATTTGGATAGAAATTTCGCAAGCTATGGATATGTAAAATAACCGTTCCGAAAATATTTTTTGGAACGACGTTATGCATATGTTCAATAATCAGACAACCGATGACCATCGTACAAAAAAATTAATCACGGGTAAATGGACGAGGATTAACGTCGATTGCAAAAAGTTCAACGCAATTTACAAACAGTTGCAGCGTCGAAGTGCTCAAAATGACCACACTCATCTCGAAAATGCGAAACTAAGCTTCCAGCAACAATTTGGTGGAAAAGAGTTCAAGTGTGTTCACGTTTGGGAGATTTTGAAAAATTGCCGAAGTGAGATGTCGAAGATTAAATCCAGTAGTATGTGTTGTATTTTTTTTACTCGTGTTTTTTTTTTTTTTTTTCGGTATCGTGTTGTTTTTTTATTATTGTGTTATGTATTGTATTTTTAATTTGAATGAAATGAATTTATTTAGTTTATTTGGAAATGAAAATTGAATAAATAAATAAATTGGTAGTGGTGGGCCCTAAATGAATAGGTTGAGGTTTGTTATAAGTGAGGAGGGGGTTTGTTGTGGTTAGTTGTGAAAAAATAGGATGCTGATGTGGCGCTGAGTTGACACGACGACGAACCTTCACTTCGTTTTGACATATAGTGCTCTTAAAAACATATATCTTGGTTAGATACAGGTATATGTTGCAATTATGAGAGTTAGACTGTCTAGGAAGCTTGATGGAACAAAACTGGTATGAAAATTAATTGTACATCGTTGAACTTTCTTTTTTTTCTTTTTTTTTTGTAATCTTTTTAATTTATTAAACCAAGATATGTCATATGCACTATGTATAATTGATGGGTAAACCATCTTTGTTATAATTTGTGTTTGATAAATATTGAATAATGAATACTAAGGTAACAATCTTCGATCTAATTTCTATTTCAGGTCCCTTTGTCTTCCCTGGCTAAAACCATGACACCTTCAATCATTAATTTTGCAAACCTCTATTCCTAATCAAAGTTGGTTCTTAATAACTGTTTAAATATTATTACTATCATGTAATGAACGCATCGTCCACGAGACACTTTCCTTTCACCAAAGAGGGTCGTGTTGAATTTAAGCAGTATCAATGCTTACGGTGAGATGTTGCGAGAAAGTTGTTCGCTGATAACAACAAGCGGTTGCTTGATGTTTTGGGACAGCTAGTTTATTCATCGCATCTACAGAGAATATTATTGAGACAGTGGAGCGTTCTGTTAACATTGGTTGAGGAATTGGAACTGCAGGCTGAATTGGGACAGACCAATGAGTTGCGACGACGGGAAAATGCACTGAAATGGCCGGCTGGTGCATTGGAACAATGTGCTGATGCATTGGATGGCCATGTTGATGCACTGGAATCGCGGGGTGGTGTACTAAATGAAAAGGCAGTTTCTTGAATATATGAAAAGGCGACGTGGTGTAAGCGAAATGTATGTAGGCTGTTTAGCCAAAATATGATAAAAGTGGCGAGGTGCTTTTAGTCTGCATATGAAGTAGATCATTTCTTTTTATGAAATATGATCAAGTGGGAGTTCTTTATATGTATTTATTTCTTCTTTGTTGTGGAAGTAAAAGAATATAACCCTTGTTTGGTTATGCCTTTTATTATTATTATTTTTATTATTATTATTTTTTTTGTATGGATTTTTTTCGTACTTTTAAGTTCTCTTTGGCCTTCCATATCACATATCTTAGTTGTAGCTCAGTACATTGGTTTGTGTTCTTGGTGATGTTTGGTGCTCCTCGTGGGGACATGTCTGATGGGATGTTTGGATGTTTTGTTTTCGTTATCTATGTCACAACTTTTGTAAAACAAAAAAAAAGTTGTATTACTCGGGTTTTTAACTACTCTATTAAGTATATGACTTATAATTGATTTCGGGTAACTACATTTACATAATGTGTAATGTGGGATGTTTCATTTTACACTTTTAGTGTCACTCTATTTATGTACTACAATAATTGTGCTATTACTACAATCCTATAACAATTACACAAATTTTATTTCACCACAATCTTTAGAAATACTACTCCCTCCGTCTCAAAATTATAGTTCCCGATTGACTTTTTCGGTATTTCTTTTACAACTTTGACCTTAAATATATTTATATGTGTTATATAATATTTGATGCAAATTATATTAATGGATTGTGTTTTAAATGTATTTTATTAGTATGTTTTTCATCAACTATTGTATAACACAAATAAAAAATATTTAAGGTCAAAGTTAAAAAAGAAAGACCGAAAAAGTCAATAAGGGACTATAATTTTGGGACGGAGGTAGTATGATTTTGATTCTAAATTTTGCTTTCTATTAACCCATGAATTGTAAGTTTCAAAAGTTGATTTATAACGTTAAATAAAAAGCATTTTTATTACCACCCGCCAAACCCGCGGGTCTGTAGTCTAGTATATTATATGTTCTCCATATGAAATATGTACATATGGTTGATAAAATACGTATCATCGCGTATTTTTATCTTATACGGATTATGTTAAGTCGATGGACTAAGATTGTTATTAATCTTACGAGCAAATCTATAGATAATTGTGCCTAAAAAAGTAACTAGAAACATATGAAACCTAAATGATAGTTTGTGACTTTATGTTTTAAAATGAAGAAATGCAAAAAACTTGCAAACGATCTAATAAAAAATTTGGCCAAATTTGAACTGATCTGAGTTATTGGCACATTTTTGTATTATAATTAAAACATGGTGTTTATTGTTCATTTGTCGTGTTAGATGCATAGCTTGTTTGGTTCTTGGCCATGCTTAAGGATTGAGTATATTTGAGTTATCATCGTAAATTAACCGGAAATGTTATTGAAATTTACCATATTGTTACGCAACAACATTAGTCTATTCGCTAGAATTTACGTGTAACGACGTGACATATCATTGTAAACTAATTTATCACGGCTTTCAGATGTTTATACGTCTATATGTAATGGTTATAAATTTAATCCTTAAATTTCTTTTGCTGTTTTGCGTGTTTTATATGAAAGCTACTTCGTATTAAGTTAGTTAACCAAAATTGGTTCTTGAGATGTAAAAAGTAGTTATTGATAAAGAGAACATAGATGGGTATAAATTATGATACTAAAAATGCAGGATCAATAAGAAACATTGGGTACCTTGAGTATATGTTTTTCTCTTTTAAATAAACCAAACCAGGTGAACATGTAGTCCCACATCGGTTAGCAAGTAGAAATATTGATTAGTTAAATACCATTTGTAAATGACGTCCAAACAATTTGAGATAAGTAACAAATGTTATCCCGAGTGAAAATGTGGATTGGAAAGAAGACTCTAATCTATGTTTCAGAAAGGATATAATTATACGAATTCTTAATTTTTATTTTTATTATTATTATTTTTTTCTTATAAAATTAGTAATAATGTCATTTATGGTGAGTTGTTTCAAATAAGTTTATCAAATTATTTTATGTGATACAAATTAGTTGTGTCATCTATGACGAGTTTTTTATCACATAAGTTATCGAATGATTTATATAATCTGTTAAGGTATGTAGTGTATTTTCTTTATTATGTTATCAATGATTATTGAACGCTCACGCTATAAGGTAGCAAAAGAGGGAAAAATATAGTCATCGGTAGCTAATGAAGAAAATTTTAATAAGGTATTGTAGTTCTTGTCTTGTTTTTGAAAGTGAGCATGGGGTGGTTTTTGAGTAAAACTAACCTCTAACTAAAACATTCGGTTTTTAAAATTTCAAACCGTTCGGTTTTAGATTTTTGGTTTCGGCTTTCCTGTTTTTACTATTAAATTAGTTCGGTTTCTATTTTCTTTCTGTTTTTTTTTCTAGCTTTTAATATAACTATCTATATTTTCATGAAAAGTTGCACTTCTTAACTTTTTATATCTTCCATTTATTAAGACAATCTTCATCATATTCATGCATTTCATAAGTGTATTATTTTCTAGATGCAATATATTAACTCTAATGAATATTTGTAAACTATTAAAATCAACTTTATAACTTTCAAAATCAGTAATCAAGATTTAATATTTGAAGAAAATGTGTTTCAAGTATTTGTATTACTTTGTCTTTCATAATAACTTGTATTGCTTAATATATTTATTAATACATGCTTTAAAGTGTAGTAAAATCTACTAGTATTGAATAGTACTTAAGACAAACTAGCCAGGTACTCGCGCGTTGTGGCGGCAGGTACCCGTGTGACTATATTTTTTGGCGATAGCAAGGTTTTTTCAATGCATTGCTTTTAAAGAAGAAAAAAAGAATGTCCAACACATAGGTTATTAATTGGAAATTAGTTTGTTTTCTTACTTACTCGTTTAGTAACATAATAAAAAGCTTCTATAGCAAGGTGCCTATGCGATTATATGTTTTTTATGATGCTAACTTAACACATGACGTTAACTTAATGGAACTACTTTACCGCACAACATTGCTTTAAAAAATGGAAGAAATGCATCACAATGCAACGACGATATTGCTAGTCGTTTAGGACGTGTAATATTATATATCATTTAAAAACAAATGGTATTTTAAAATAGCGGCTTTAGCACCATCTAGTGGTGTCTATATTCCTAAGTTGTGGTGGTACATGGTGGTCCGTTGCATGGTCAAAAAAGGTGGTGTCAGAAACTCTGACTACATAAAAGATTTGTTTCTATAATCCACTTAATGATTTATAAATTTCATTTAGCGGGTGTTTTAAAAAAGAAATAAAATATATAACCTGGTTTTTATGTTTGATTTGGATTAAATTTATTTTGTTATTTATTTAGTATGAGTGAATTATAATTTTATACCTTAGATATCATGAATTGACGTTTGTAATTCAGAAAATTGTCGCATAGCTATTTGTATGTTATTCTTATCATATTTTAGATCCTTATATCATTTTTTGCGTTTAAACTAGTTAAATTAACAAACCACCAACTTTATTCACTGCTTGACCTAGTTACTTAAATGGGTTAAACGGGTCACAAATGGGTTACACGTGTTATGCAGGTTTGTGTTAGGGTTGAGTTTATTGATACGATTAATAAATGAGTCGTGTTTAGATAAAGGCTATACTAACCCGCCAACACGCGAACCCGAATAGGTTAACACGAACACGACTCGATATACACCCCTATTTATGATAACACTATAGTGGGTGAATCGAAGATAAGTTTACACTTTACCATACTTCGCTAGTAAAGTCTTAAAAACATTGTATACATTAAATTAAAAAGAAATCAAATTAAAAAAAAAAAAAGTCTGACTTGGGCCATAATAATAAAATCTATTTTATAAAAATATAAACTCATTAAAAGTTGAACACTATGACTAACCTAAAACGTGTTAAGTTTCAAAGTCAACTTTGGCAACTTAAAAAAACAATAAAGTTTCAAAGTCAATTTTGGTAACTTAAAAAAGAATAAAAAAAAGTCGCTAGAAGGAGGGCTTGAACCTCCGACCTTGTGGTTAACAGCCACACGCTCTAACCGACTGAGCTATTCCAGCTATCGATATTGCTAGAAGGTAATATGCACATTAAATATAACACATAGTAGGATATACATAGATGACGTCTTTTATTTAGTAGAATTAAAAACTTAAAAATACTAGAGAATTCATCATATTAACAAGGGAAACCTTGCTAGGTGTGGTAAGTATTGAAAGTTTTTTTATTGATGAAAATGTAAAATGTATTATTTACTTCAAACTATAAAAACAATTTGATTAATGTGATAAGTGTCGACATCTTTCAAACATTGCCACATTGCAGAAATACAGAATTAAAAACATTTGGTAACAAATTGCAGTATTCTTGTCTAAAACCAAATTTACCTATTCACCAAGCATTTAAGAATATCTCAAATATTGACTACATTTTCACTGAATACCAAACACTACATATACCGAATTAGGCAGCTACAACCTCACACAAAAGAGATAAGAATGCATAGCACAATGGCCTCATCAAGACGAAGGATCACTTAAAGCCAGCTCACCAAAACAAATGCTACATTTCCATTCAAGTTCTAATTCATATAATGTAGCTTATATCCTCACAGACACACCTCAACTAAGACAAGGATGGCATCACCTTTGCTTTCAGCTCTACCACAGAAAACTATAACTCTATGAATATCCACCAGATGTGAACTACATTCCTCTACTAAAACTATAAGACCATGCTGTCAATATGCATTGAGGCCTCACCTTTGCTTTCAGCTCTACCACATAAAACTATAACTCTATGAATATCCACAAGATGTGAACTACATTTCCTCTACTAAAACTATAAGACCAAGCCGTCAATATGCATTGAGGCCTCTTCTCACCATTAACAACATGAAGTACAACATTTAGAGAGGTATCAAGTACATGTCTTTTGATCACAACTTTTAGATTTGTTAGGGCAAAGTAACTTCATCTTTCACAGCTTCATAACCCCCAACCAAATCAAAAGCTCTAACCAATACTTATTCATTGACCCAATATCATTCAAAATCCTCTAATCACTTTTGCTGCTGATAATTCATCTACACATACCACTGTCCCGCTACTTTTTTTATCGCTTAAGATTACTTGACCATTAAAATTAGTAACTTCAGTATGATATGCTCACATATAGATGCACTCATTGCATATGTGGGTTGTTTCTTATCCTGAAAGATTCTAACATTTCTTTCATTTCATATGTAGTATATTGTAGCAGCCAAAACTAATCTTTAAGAATGCTACCAATACTAATTCTGTTGGTTGGTATCGCCCAGAACAGGGTTAAGACAATCAGTAGCAACTGCAAATACCACTAGGTGGTTACCGGATATCACTTGGAATCGTGTAATCACTTTTCAAAGTAAATTATTCGACCCTAATGCCTGGGTATCACGAATATCTACTTGGGATAAGACCAAATGTATGTTATTGAATTAGGCACAAATCAATAACCCTTTGCTTTCAAGTGTTTATGCTTTCAGTTTGTTTCTCCTGATATTGTTCTTTTCAGTGTGTTCTCAAGCTAAAGATGTCACTCTCTGTTAATACAAATATCGTCATTAAACGTTATTTATATTTTTGATCTTTACCTAAGTTTTGTTAACGACAAAAGTAAATTTAATTTATAAAAGCTTAAAGCTTGTCAAGTTTAATAGATATTAAAACAAGCTTTTTCAAATAATATCTTCATCATTTAAGCATTTACATTGTGACTAATCATATCTGAATATGAGTCTAAGCATAATGTATGATAGTAGTTTTTAGAATGTTTTAGTTTCTTAAAAACTAAACATTACTTATGCATTTGCATATTTCTAAAAATAGAAAGACAACACATGACATCATGTAATGCATCATGGAAATCATTGAAAGATTTCATTAGATATTTTGTGTGGGTTTGTACTCTTCATATCTTACACAATCTTACATAGATATGGTTGACTTAGGCAAGATTTTGATATCTTGGCTGTCAGACCTGGCGGTACCAAAATGGTACACGAGCGGAACCCTTTTAAGGGTTCCGTGGTCCGTGGACGCTCCTGTCCATTTTGGCTATAAATAGCAATGCCAAACCAAGTAGTTTTTTAATCCCTTCCTATCATACTCTCATACATATCTTCTCTCTAACCTTTCTAACTCAGTTTCATATCATATTAGTGATCTCTTTTTGTAGCAAAGAAGATCAAGTCACATTCAAGCTTCAAACGAGAAGTTGGAAGTCTTGTTTGTTTAGTGTTGTATGATCTAGTGTTGATTCATACTTCATTGTTGTATTAAACCATCATAATCTTGTGAGTGTGAGTGGTTAGTATTTTAGTCCTCAAAATACATTGTGTGTGGGAGTAGTTGTACCCTTGGAAAGAACTCGACATCTAGCTTAGTGTCGGAAATCGTGTAAGCGAAGTTTAAAGGTTTTCTCCGCCGGTGAAAGGAGCTTGTTGACTAGTGAAGTTAAACTCTCGAGTGTGAGACTCGGGGAGTGGAGTAGGGCAAGGAAAAAGAGTCCTTGTAGACCGAACCACTATAAACAACTTGTTGTGGTTTGATCATTTCTTTCCTTATTTACTCTTTACATATTGCTTGCATATTTCATCAACATATCCAAGATCAATATCAATTGATCTTTCAATAAGTTTCAAAACAAAGTTTTTAATTGGTAAACTATTCAACCCCCCCTTCTAGTTTTCTACAATTGGTACCAGAGCCTCGTTGCTCAAGAATTTCTAAAATAACTTGTATTTTATAAACTTGAAACGATCCATGGATTTTGAAAACTTTAAAGAAGGGCAATCTATGCAAAGACCACCACTCTTTGAAACCAATGGATTTATCTATTGGAAAAACCGTTTTGAAACATATGTAAAATCAAAAGATATAGATCTTTGGTTTATTATTGTTAAAGGGGATTTTAGTTCTACAACAAAGGATATTTCTGTTGATGAACAAAAGAAATTAGTTGCTAAAAATAATGAAGCTAAAATGATGCTTTATAATGCTTTACCTAGAAAAGAATATGAAAGAATTTTTATGTGTGAAACCGCCAAAGATATTTGGGAATCTTTAATTGTTACACATCAAGGTAATTCACAAGTCAAGGATAACAAAATTGATCTTCTTGTTCAACAATATGAACAATTTGTTATCCCTGAAGATGAAACCATTGATTGTGGCTTTGCTCGCTTCAATACTATTATTACATCACTTAAAGCACTTGATGAATCTTTTCGTAGTAAGAACTTTGTCAGGAAATTTCTTAGAGCACTTCATCCCAAATGGAGAGCTAAAGTGACCGCTATTGAAGAATCAAAAGATCTCTCAAAAATGTCACTAGACGAGCTAATTGGCAACCTCAAAGTTCACGAAATGGTAATGGAGAAAGATTCGGAGATCATCAAAGGAAGAAGGGAGAAGATCAAATCCGTCGCTCTAAAAGCAAAGGCGGAATCAAGCGATGACGACGAATCTTGCTCCGGCAGTGAAGATGAGGAGTATGCCATGGCTGTTAGAGATTTTAAGAAGTTCTTTAGAAGAGGAGGAAAGTTTGTAAGACAACCTCGAGAAGAAAAGAAGCCATTCCGAAAAGATCGGGATGACAAAAAGGGTAAAGGTGAAAGAAAGTATTTTAGATGTGGTGATGCAAGTCATCTCATAGGAGAATGTCCCAAGCCACCTAAAAGCAAAACTCAACGAGCTTTTATAAGTGGTGCTTGGAGTGATAGTGAAGACGATGAAGAATCAAGCAAGGAAGAGATCGCTCTAATGGCACATGAGTCAAACGAGGTACTTTCCGACTCTTCTTATTCTTCTATAGATGATGACACTTTGCAAAAACAATATAATCAATTGTGTGAGCTAAGTCTAAAAATCATAACTAAAAATAAATTTTTAAAAACCAAAAAGGAATTTTTGGAAAATGAAGTATATGAGTTGAAAGAAAAAGCAAAACGACTTGAAAAAGGAAAAGCAAATGACGATGATTGTAAATCATGTCAAGAGCTTAATCTTGAAATAGAAAAAATAAAGCTCACACAAGAGGTTCTAATCGAAAATAATTCTAAGTTTAAAAGGTTTAACAAAAACATCGCTTTGGCCGATGAAATAGTTAAAATCCATAAAACACCATTAGACATGAATGGGCTAGGATTTAATGAGGTATTAATTTCAAAGAGTCAAAACAAAACGGCCGAAAAGGACGAACATTCTGTCAAAACTGCTGCAGTACAGTACGGACCAGACGGAACCAAAATAAGGGTTCCGTCCGTTGTGCAAAATGGTGCCGTGGGTACTTCAGCAAGACAGAATGTTCGCAATACGGACCGTACTGAATTTGTCAAAGTAACAAAGAAAACCAATGATAGTGTTAAACTAAAACCAGCTGTTACATCAGGAGTAGGACTTGCCAAAAATGAATTTAGATCAAAAACTACTCAACAACGATATAAAACATCTTTTGCCAAACGCCCCTTTCCTAAGAGCAACCACAACATACAACCCAACTACCAACACAACGGTTGGAATCAAAACTTTCCTAGACCATATCAAACTCCAGATTACATGCCATGGAACTCTTACCCATCGTTTCCATACATGAATCAAATAAATTGTATGTTTAACCCAAACGGACCCATGAGATATTGGGGACCAAATGCTTGAGTTATTTTGCTTCTTAGGTATGCTTGAAAGTTGGATTGGAACCTGATGAATGGATAAAAGATAGTGGATGCTCACGACACATGACGGGCAACAAAAGTCTTTTCTCATCATACCAAGAGTATTACGGAGGTAATGTCACTTTTGGTAGCAATCTCAAAAGCAAAATTATTGGCAAAGGTACGATTGCTCATAACTCCCTAACTATTGAAAATGTTGCTCATGTGGATAGGTTAGGATTTAATCTACTTAGTATTAGCCAATTATGTGATAAAAAGTATAAAGTACTATTTGATGAAAATGGTAGTAAAATACTAAAAGATGGTATCACCATAGCTAAAGGAGTTAGGAAAAATAACATATACGTCATGAAAATAGATAAAACATCTAATGACAAAATTTGCCTAACAACGTTGGACGATAGCTCATCTCTTTGGCATAGACGCTTAGGTCACGCTAATATGAGACTTATACAAAACCTATCTTCAAAAGAGCTAGTTAGGAATTTACCAAAACTAAAATATGACCAACACTTTTGCGACGCTTGCAAAATTGGTAAACAAACCTATAGTAGTCACAAATTTAAAAATATGGTGTCCACATCTAAGTGTCTAGAATTATTACATATGGACTTGTTTGGACCATCCGCTATAAGAAGCTACGGAGGCAACTTATACACTTTGGTCATAGTAGATGATTACTCAAGGTTTACTTGGACGTTGTTTTTGAAAACCAAAAATGAAGCTTTTGATAAATTTGAAATTCTTAAGCAAGAAAATTCAAAACCAACTAGGTGTTAAAATTGTGTCGATCCGAACGGATCATGGTCGTGAATTTGACAACGAAACTCAATTTGGAAACTTTTGTGATACAAATGGTATAACACATAACTTTTCCGCCCCACGAACACCTCAATCAAATGGAGTAGTAGAACGTAAAAATAGAACAATTCAAGAAGTGAGTAGAACAATGCTTAATGAACAAAACATTCCTCAAAAGTTTTGGTGTAACGCCGTTGACACTTCTACATATATTTTGAATAGAGTCTTAATACGTCATTTCTTAAACAAAACACCATATGAGCTTTATAAAGGTAAAAAGCCAACGTTAGGATATTTTAGAGTCTTTGGTTGTAAATGATTTATTCTTAATACTAAGGATTATCTCACCAAGTTTGACCCAAAGTCTTATGAAGGTGTATTTCTTGGTTATTCTCAAACTAGTAAAGCTTATATTGTCCTAAACAAAGAAACAATGATAGTCGAGGAATCGTTGAACATAACATTCGACGAAAGTCCACCTCCCTCTAAGACATCACCTTTGGTAGATGATGACTTAGTTGAAAGTCAAATGATAGAAAGTCAAGAAATAATTAATAACAACAAGGAAGATGATGAACCATTAAATAAGGAGATTGTCAACATCAAAGAATCTAAAAGTCATCCTTTAGAAAAGGTCATAGGACAACTTAATCAAAGAACCTTAAGGTCACAAGCCCAAAATCAAAGTAATTATTTCTGTTTTGTATCCACCATAGAACCTAAAAACATAAATGAAGCAATAAAAGATGAATCATGGGTAATTGCCATGCAAGAAGAATTAAACCAATTTGTTAGAAATGATGTTTGGAAATTAGTTTCAAAACCTAAAGATCAAACCATAATTGAAACGAAATGGGTTTTTCGAAATAAAATGGATGAAAATGGTATAATATCTCGAAACAAAGCTAGGCTTGTTGCACAAGGTTATAATCAACAAGAAGGTATTGATTATGATGAAACTTATGCCCCGGTAGCTAGACTCGAATCTATTAGAATATTGCTTGCCTATGCATGTGCTTATGACTTTAAATTATTTCAAATGGATGTTAAAAGTGCTTTTCTTAATGGGTTTATTAACGAAGAAGTGTATGTTGTTCAACCTCCCGGTTTCACCGACTTTGAGAAACCACATCATGTCTTCAAACTCAAGAAAGCATTGTATGGTCTTAAGCAAGCACCAAAAGCTTGGTACGACCGAGTTAAGACTTTTCTTATTGATAACAAATACACTATGGGATTAGTAGATAATACTCTCTTTACCAAGAAAAAGGAAACACATATTATCATTGTTCAAATATACGTTGATGACATTATATTCGGATCAACTTGTCAAGAGCTATGTGATGATTTCTCTAAAATCATGCACGACGAGTTTGAAATGAGTATGATGGGTGAGTTAAATTTCTTTCTAGGACTTCAAATTAAACAACTAGAAGATGACATATTTTTAACCAATCTAAATATATAAAAGACATGCTTAAGAAATTTGGTCTTGAAGATTCCAAACCAACTAAAACACCCATGTCCTCGGACACTAAACTTACCAAGGACGAAGAAGGTGAATCCGTAGACAACACTAAATATAGAGGAATGATTGGTAGCCTACTCTATCTTACGGCTAGTAGACCCGACATTATGTTTACTGTTTGTCTATGTGCTCGCTTTCAAGAAAACCCAAAGGCATCACACTTAGAAGCCGTAAAAAGGATTTATAGATACATTAAGGGAACAACGTGTTTAGGATTATGGTATCCCAAAGGAACGGGTGTATAAGCCATAGTGTATGCTGACTCGGATCATGCCGGTGATTATGTCGATAGAAAAAGTACAAGTGGTATTTGCACTTTTGTTGGACATTGTCTCACCTCATGGTTTGCAAAGAAGCAAACGGCCTTAGCCATCTCAACTACTGAAGTCGAGTACGTCTCAGCCGGAAAAGCATGTCAACAAGCTCTTTGGATGAAGCAAGCTCTCGTAGATTACGGAATTCATCTCAACAATATTGTGATACTTTGCGACAACAAAGGAGCCATCGATCTCAGCAAGAATCCCGTTCAACATGCTCGTACAAAGCATATTGAAATCCGTCATCACTTTCTTCGTGACAATGTTCAAAAAGGAAACATCTCAATCGAGAAAGTATCATCCGAAGAGAACATTGCCGACATCTTAACTAAGCCTCTTAAACGAGAACCTTTTAATCTTCTTAGACTTGGTTTAGGGTTAATGGAACCAAATATGTAGGATAAACATAGCCCAAAACATTAGAATAGTCAAAACAAAACAATTTTGTCTTGTACCTGCTATTGTAGCCACGACACCAAACGACAACACAGACGGAACCAAAATTTTGGTACCGTCTGGTCCGTGGTGTCTACAGAAGCAAAACTGCTATATACAAAACATCCTCTTCCTCAAAACCCACTTTACCAAAACGTGTAAACATTAAACCAAGTTCATTATTGATACCTTCCCACTCACTAATCACTGAAGATAACATCATTGTAAGTATCCTAACTACATTTTATCTCTTAATTCTAAGTCTAGGATTCTTATTTATGCACAAAACCTTCACAAATCATTACATGGGGTTTTATGTATGCTTTTATACCAAATATGAATTCAATTGGCAAAATGCATAACTAGTCATTGAAATTAGGTACTACATTATCATATTGCATAAATAAATCATGATTCCCACTAATTAATAGATAATGAATATAAGGCCTTATTCAAATAACCAAACACCCTATGTCAAAAAAATTGAAAAGCTTCTCACTTGTAGGAAAACAAATTTTTCATTGTTAAATACAAATAGAAACGTTAGATTTTCATCACTTGCATGCTCTTGAATACTAAAGGTATTGCATAACTAATATGCATTCCCGGGTATATTCAAATGAAGCCACATTGAATTAGGAGCATTTGGGTTATCTCATGGTAATTGCCAAACACCCCACTAAAACCATTTTTGTGCATAAAATGAGTCGAGATAACCGCAACTCCAAATCGTTTTCATATAGGCACACACTAGAACCAAAAACGTTAAAATTTATTCTCATTTTTTAACATATTAATTCTTGTCCTTAGGAATAACCATGGTAGCCGCAAGATTCTATGATCACAAAGACACCCTTAACTACATTCCCAAACACCACAAAACCAAAGGACTTACCAAGGAACAAGTAGAAATATTTAGGGGTCTAGAATCAAAATATTTCCATGAGGGTAGAACCATTCACTCACCCTTCCTTGAAAATACCAATCTCCGTGAAGAACTAGCCGCCATTCAATTCGATTGTCTTCTTGACATCGATGAACCAATTTGTCCTAGGTTTGTGTTAAAATTCTATGCTAGTGTGACCGGCTTTAGTGATGAAGACGATGATGAATTTTGTCTTAGGTTTAAAATTAATCAAAACGACTACACCATCACCTTAGCCAACTTTGCTCAAGTGCTAGGAATTCCCAACCGAGGGACATGTGTCTACTCGGATAAGTGGTCACTCACCATTCTTGATGCAATCAATGACCGCACTCCTCCCTACCAAACCCGTTTGGCCGATAAGGATGTCATCCGTGAACACCTTTTTAACCCAAAGAGTGATACAACCCGAGTTACCCGAAAGGGAAAAGAGGTAAACCGAGATCCATATGGAATGGAGCTAAATGAACTTAAGCCCGAATTTAAGAAATGGGAGGAGCTACTTAGAGCTAACATCATTAGCACCATAGGAAATAGGGATCACATAAACGCTTGCCTTTGTCACATGCTCTACAACTTGTCCACCCGACAACCATTCAATTTAGCCTACTACATCGCTAGGAGAATGATTGACATTCCAACTCAAGGATCGGTTGCTCTTCCTTACGGGATGCTTCTCGCCCGTCTCTATAGAAACTTTGTACCAATTCCACCAACCCCAAAAGGGATGCACCTTCACTATGAACTCATCCCTCACATCTTTGTACCTTTGAGTGATGAACGAGTTGCTAAGACAAAGGCAAGAGAGCAAAACCTCCAACTCCATCATCATCATCATCATCATCAAATAGCTCCGAGGATGGTCTTCCAAGCTCTCATCTTCCACCTCATGAGTATTATTGTTGGGTTCAGTAAATACCCAAACCCCTTAATCTAGGATTTGAATAGAAAATAGCCCAAGTATTTAATCCGTTAAACACAAACAGGTCACTGAGAGCATAGTCTCTCAGTGAGTCATCTTCAGGATACTCAGTAAGAGGCAATAAAGAAGTCTCTCCACTCAGTAAGGCGGAACTTAAAGGGTGAAGACTGAGTCAAGAAGAAGAATGACTCACCTCTCTGAAGAAATAACGGAGAATGACTCATAGGACTTCTACTGAGTGACTCTCTGATACGAGAGTCACTGGACAAACACAAATTGCCTAATTTATGAACCCGATAAAAGATAAGTTTAGGATCTAATTCCCCAAACCCATAAATGACTTGGGTTGTTATTATGAGTACTCCACCTTCTACTCTCGAACCTTCTGGTAGGAGCCTCGATAAACTACTACTACTACTACTACTACCTCAACCTCCAAAACGAGAGAACGGAAACAGAATCGTTGAGCAAGTAGTGAGTTTCCATGTTTCTACACTCCCTACTCAAGTATCACTTCCACGTAGGGAAAACCCCAACCACCTTAACCATGTTTCAAAGATATCTCTGCCCGCTCTTCGTAGGG
>BPTQ01000005.1:309176802-309309590 GCA_019973895.1 Chrysanthemum seticuspe
AATGTTCAGGGTCTTCAAACTTCAGTTCAGACTCTTCAGACCACCATGGACTCACTAAACACTCAGGTAGCTACCTTGACTCAGGCCTCGTCTTCAATGGCTTGGAATCTTGGTCCACGAATGACTGCCTTGGAGTTATCTCATGCAAACTTGGATGCAAAGGTCACTGGTCTTCAAGCAGATACTTCAGAAATAAAGGCCATGATGACTGAAATCTATCAGGCCTTCAAAGGTCAAGCTGGTCAGTCCCCCTCAGCACCTACTCCAACTCTTGCCCTCACTGACGCCACGGCAACAGTTGAGGGGGAGAATACTGCTGAAGAAACTCCTCTTCACACTGAGGGGGAGCAAACACCACCAGTCTCAGCTGCTCAAACATCATCATCATCAGCACCAGTCTCTGCAGTACCAATCTCATCACTTCCACCTCAAGCAACAACAACAACACTGACAGTCTCAACACCAATCATGGCAACAACACCTCCCATTATTGCATCATCCTCCTCAGGACAAGACAAGGGCAAAGGCATACTGACAACTACTGAGCCTGAGAGGATTCCCTACAAAATCGGTGACACTGAATACCTTTTCACTCCTCAACAGCTAACCAAACACCTTGCTAAAGAAGAAAGGAAATTGAAACAAGCTGAGGATGAAAAGAAGACTAAGGAAGCATTAACCAAAGTGATTGCCGAAGAAGCTGAAAATGTGGGAATAGATGCAAGCAAGCTTAAAAAGGGTCAGGCAGGACAGAAGTTCATGGAAGCTCAGGCTGCTCAAATGGCTGCAATGAGAGCTCAGTATGAAGAAAAGAGAAAGAAAACTGAAGCTCTCAGGCAAAGCAGAATCAAAGAATATAACTGGACAATGACCAGCCGAAGGCTTCCTGAAAAAATCACTGATGTCAAAATCATTCCCAACACCAAACCATTGGCTATGAATGTTTACAGGGGAGATGACAAAAGACACTTTGAGGTTCATGATCCCTTGAAGTTCAGTGACTTTGGGATCACTGAACTTGATGAACTCGGTCCGATCATTGGAAAGAAGCAAAACAAGGTGGTCAAGGAGCTGATGATGATGCTTAGCAAAAGATATGAAAGGCTGAGGGAAGCACCAGCCCAACTGAAAATTCAGCCTGCCTTGACTGCACCTCAAGGATCTCAACCACAAGCTTCCACTGGCAAAAGGAAAAGAGTTGATTTCCAACCTGAGATCAAAGTGCCTGGCCTTGAATGCAACAGAGAACTGCCTGAGGGTGTTAATTTTGTGAACTGTCTAGTGATTGAAGAGCCTGAAAGAGGGCTATTCCACATTGATGTCTATGGGAACCCTGCATTTCAAAGATGGAGTGACATTGATCAGGCTGGAGTAGCTGCAATGATCAGCTATATTCCTGTGGCCTCTCAGATCCAATCCCCAGCGAACATCAGGTTCTGTCAAGACCTGAACGCCAAGATTAGAGACCATCCTGACAGGGAAACACTCATCACCAAGAAAGTGAAGCTTGAAGCACTGGGTATCCATCTGGATTGACATCATTTTGTTTTATCTTTTGTACCAGTGATAGGAACTATGTAATCTGATCAATAAACGATGTATGTTTTATTCATTTACTCAGTGTTCCTTATTGTATTCATTAGTACATTCAGTGTAAGAAGAAGCCTCCTGCTCACTTACACTGATCAACCACTTAGGCTATTTGTATATCCAAATAGGGGGAGACTGTTGGGTTCAGTAAATACCCAAACCCCTTAATCTAGGATTTGAATAGAAAATAGCCCAAGTATTTAATCCGTTAAACACAAACAGGTCACTGAGAGCATAGTCTCTCAGTGAGTCATCTTCAGGATACTCAGTAAGAGGCAATAAAGAAGTCTCTCCACTCAGTAAGGCGGAACTTAAAGGGTGAAGACTGAGTCAAGAAGAAGATGATGGATTCAGTGAGTGATGACAATAACTCACTGAATCCCTAAGATTCCTCTCCAACTTCTTACACTGAAGACAAACTGAAGTAGAAGACTGAAGGATGTAAAGACTGAAGAAAGAGCGGGACAAGGCGGGAAAGGTTGAATCAGATAAGACGAAGTCCTTATCAACCAAAGTCAACTTTCCCTGAATGGCAAAAGATCAGGCTCAGTGTCATCACTGAATTTAGGAAAGTAGTCTTGTCTCTTACCTAGAATAGTCTTTGTAAACAGAGACAAAATACATCAGTATTTTGTGTTCTGTATGATGTCAGTTTGTCACTTAGGAAAGAGTCAAATACCATACATGTATAAATAGCATAAGAGATGGAGTGAAAAGGTTAAGCTTGTGAATTGTAAAAACACACACACGCAAGCCATCTTTTCACTCCTCCAAATACAACTTAGTTCCTGAGATAGCTCAGTGAGCTCTAAGAGTTATGCTCAGACATAGCCTGAGCTTAGAGAGGAATCACCCAACTTTGTCATTTCAATCCCATGTGCTATTCCGCAAGTACTTGGGTAACGTATTCTTTGTTGATTTATTTCTAATAAGAATATGATGTTGAAAATTACTTAGTGTGTTTTCTTTATGTTAATTTCAGTCATTGTTCACTTTTAACTTGTTTTATAAACTTAACTTGTTTTAAGCAATAGTGAACGGGGAACAACAAGTGGTATCAGAGCCAGGCTAATTATAAAACTCGTTTTTAGGCCGCTCTAAAAGTTTTTAAATTAGGATCCTAAATGGCTGAAATTGATGTACCCCAACTAGTCGATAAAAAGGGTGGAGCTTATTCAGCTGTTGCCCCTAGACTTGAAGTTGGCAAATTTAACAAATGGAAAAAGCGAATGCTTTGCTATTTGATTGGGATGGAACCTTATTATGTCAAGTGCATAAATGAAGGTCCATTTGTCCCAAAGACTGCTGAAGGGTTGCCCAAACCTGAAGCTCAGTGGACCCAAGATGAAAGGAGAGTGGTCAACCAGGACCAAAGACTCAAAAGTATCATAATATCTTGTCTTTCTGACGATATTATGGAGTCTGTTATTAGCTGTAGTACTGCTAAGCAAACCTGGGATGACCTAGTTCATAGTCATGAAGGACCATCTGATACCAAGGAAAACAGGATAATGGACCTGAAACTTGAGTATAACACCTTCAGGGCTAAGGACTCAGAAACTCTCTCTCAAACTTACACCAGCTACAAAACTCTTTTAAATGAACTTTCAAATGATGGTGTTAAGTTGTCTAAGCATGAAATCAATGTTGGTTTTGTAAACAGTCTCCTTGAGAAGTGGTTGAATTTCTCTCAGGGACTCAGGAATGCCAATCACATCCAAAATCTTGAGCTTCCTGAAATTTATGGGAAATTTGTCTATGAGGAAAACCTCATCAACAGACGATACCCTGACTTAAAGAAGTCTCAGGAAGTCAAAAAGTCCCTGACCACTACATCATCACCAATATCAACTGCTTTCTTTTCTAACAATGTAGTTCAAGATTTCCAAGAAAACTCAGATGATGAGCCTGATGAGAGATCAAGTGAGGAGTACCTATGTGACCTGAATGCTGAATTTCAGGAAAGGGCACTACTCGCTAACTCTCGAAGGTTTATAAAAAGAAACAAAGGTTTTTCAACTGCTAAAGCAACTGAAGACACTGAATGCTACAAGTGTCATAAAAGAGGCCATTTTGCAAAAGACTGCTTTTCAAAAACATTTTCTGAACCCTCTTACAAACCATCAGGATCTAATCAGTCTTCAGGCTTTAGCAAATTTCAACCAAAAATCTATCAGTCTCATCAAAATGTTCAAAACAAATCTGATCTTAACAAAACCATTGATTATGAAGCTAAGTATAAGAAAGCAAAAGCTAAGCTTGCATTGCTTGAGGCTAGTCCCTCAGAAACAACAAAAAATGTTCAATATGTGCAGGGGAAGAACAAAGGCCTTGTTGCTGAAACCTTTGACTGGGATGAAGAGCCAATCTCATCGGATGATGAAATGGTACATGTCAGTGCTCTAATGGCTCTCTCAGAAGAAGACAAGCTTGCTGTTGGGAAGAATCATGCTAGGAACGGGGAATGGGTCAACATCACAATGAAGAAGGTAAACACTTTACTTTCTATGGATGATGACTCTGATTGGCAGTCTTACATGAATTATCTAAATGTTGACCTTAAGTTTGTAGAAGAGCAAAGACTGAATCTTTTTTCTAAGTACAACAAGTTAAGTTTTGAATTAAATAAGTGTAGGGATGAATTGCTCATTTTAAAACAAGCTAAGCTTGAGGCTGTCACTTTGCAAATTCAAAACACTGAACTAGTTAAAAGAAATCAGAATCTTCAAGATGAACTTAAAAAGGCAAATGATATTCTTAAGAGTTGGACTGCTAAGAATCCCAGGGTCTTTGATGCTGTGGGAGCCCCCAGTAGCAGCAAGAAGAGAGTCATAGGTGAAGATCATCTCCTTGACTCTCTCAACAAAGACCAGTCTCCTAAGCCATTTGTGTCTGGTGGCATGATTACAAGTATGTTGGCTGATTCAAATTCCAGTGAATGGATTGAACGAGTTAATCCTGAGAGTAAGCTTCCAAAATTCGATTCTGGAAGGATTCTAGAGCCTGAAAGTCAAGCTCTAAAGAGCATGCTTGGACTCCCTGATGTGCCCAGTGGTACTGAACACATCTCTGAGTCTGAAGCAGAATCTCAAGCACCGCTTCCACCACTGAAACCTCTTCAGGGTGCTGCTCCAAGCTCTGAGCTTACTCCACTACAATTCAATCCTCATTCACCAAAAGAAAGGTCTGGACGTGGTAGAACCATCCTTCAAAGACAAGCAAAACTAATCCAACAAGAGTCTACTCCTGCTGAGACTTCATCATCCTCTGTCCCCACTGAAGCTGATCAAATCCAGCAACTGACTGAACTTGTGAGGAAGCTTACTGAAAAAATGGAATCCATTGAAAAGGTCCCTGAACCAATCAAGGAGGCAAAGTCAGCTTCCTCCAGTTCCTCAAAGTCTAAGTCAACCTCCAAAAACAAACAAAAGTGTGAGCTGTGTCATTACACCACCCATACCACTGACAACTGCTATAGAATCCTTTTTTGCATGATCTGCAAAAAGGATGATCACAGGACTGCAAATCATCTACAGTATGTCAGTCAAGCAAACTATACTAGAGTTGGTCATCAGTATGCTTCATCCTCCAAAACTGCCCCAAAGAATAGAGCAAAACCTTTTCCTCTCTGTCCTCACTGTGGGTTCAATGATCATCATCAGGATGATTGTCTCATGAATACATGCTGTGATATATGCGGTAATCCAGCTCATGAGACATCCCAACATGACAGTATCATTCATGCAAGGAGAAATTCCAAACAACCCAGAGTCACTGAGTCATCCTCAGCCTCTAAGTGCAAAACCTGTGGTAGCACCTTGCACACAACCACTGACCATGAGTCGATTGCAAATTTCAAAGAGACCTTGAGATCCAAGCCCACTAGTAAGTGGGTCACGAAGAGAAACTAATTCAGTTTACTACTTGTGCAGAGACATGCCAGGGAGCCTATTTGGCATCTAGACAGTGGATGCTCAAGAGCATGACTGGTGTGAAGGTATCTGCCAGGTATGTAAAGGAACCTGCCCAAGGTATATTTGGTGATAACTCATCATGTCCCACTGAAGGTGTATGGTTCTAGTAACTGCAATGGAATAGTTTTCTCTAGAAGTAGCCTGATTTCAACCATCACTGGTTTTTGCAAAAGACAAACCATGCTCTGCCTGTGAAAAGGGTAAACACCACAGAGCATCATTCAAAACCAAACAAAATTTCTCCATCAAAAGCTGCCTTCACCTCCTGCACATGGATCTCTTTGGACCTGTCAGTCCCAGATCAATCCAGCATGAGAAGTATACTATACCCCAAAATAATACAGAAAACTGTTACTAACTGTACAAAACTCACATTGTCCGTCAAAACTGACGAAGTCAGGTCTTTACAAAACTCTCCCGACTCGGTAAATTGTATCAAGATCGTCGGAGTTACTCTCAAGACAAAAAGGAAAGTCGTTGGGGTAAAACAAGTCCCCATATTCTTCTACTCTTTAAAACTCTTTAAGGAAAAAGTAGTGTCTTTGAGAGTTCAAGAACTAAAGACTTGAGTCACGGTAACAGTCAAGCCTAAACAAATTGTCATTACAGTAAGACCAAAAGTTAGAAGGACTACTTACTGTAATAACATAGCTGAGTCAATCCTCAGCCTCTAAGTGCAAAACCTGTGGTAGCACCTTGCACACAACCACTGACCATGAGTCGATTGCAAATTTCAAAGAGACCTTGAGATCCAAGCCCACTAGTAAGTGGGTCACGAAGAGAAACTAATTCAGTTTACTACTTGTGCAGAGACATGCCAGGGAGCCTATTTGGCATCTAGACAGTGGATGCTCAAGAAGCATGACTGGTGTGAAGGAATATCTGCACAAGTATGTAAAGGAACCAGGGCCCAAGGTAGTATTTGGTGATAACTCATCATGTCCCACTGAAGGTTATGGTTCAGTAAACTGCAATGGAATAGTTTTCTCTAGAATAGCCTATGTCAACGGTCTCAAATACAATCTCATCAGTGTCAGTCAACTATGTGATGCAAAATTCATTGTACAATTCAATGATAAACAAGGTACCATTTTTAATGCCAACAAGGAAGTTGTGTTGATAGCTCCTAGGAGAGATGATGTTTATGTGCTTGACATGTCAACTCTCTCCCAATATGGAACGTGTCTCTTTGCTAAAGCCACTGAAACTATCAATTGGCTGTGGCATAAGAGACTCTCGCACCTGAACTTCAAAAACCTCAACAAACTTGGCAAAACAAAACAAGGTCCTTGGCTTACCATCACTGGTCTTTGCAAAAGACAAACCATGCTCTGCCTGTGAAAAGGGTAAACACCACAGACAATCATTCAAAACCAAACAAAATTTCTCCATCAAAAGCTGCCTTCACCTCCTGCACATGGATCTGTTTGGACCTGTCAGTCCCAGATCAATCCAGCATGAGAAGTATACACTTGTCATTGTTGATGAATTCTCAAGATACACTTGGGTATACTTTCTTTCAAAAAAGAGTCAGGCAGCTGATGCAATAATGTCATTCATCAGGAAGATTGAAAACCAGAATGACATTACTGTCAAACAAATCCGAACTGACAATGGCACTGAATTCAGAAATCAAGAACTTGAGAGTTTCTGTGATGAAAAAGGAATTTCTCAAAATTTCTCATCTCCTTATACCCCTGAACAAAATGGGGTTGCTGAAAGGAAAAACATAACTCTCATTGAGGCTGCTAGAACTATGTTAAATGGCTCAGCCCTCTCAAAACATTTCTGGACTGAAGCAGTCAAAACTGCCTGTTACACTCAAAACAGGTCAATCATTGTCAAAAGACATAATAAAACCCCATATGAGATCTTCAAAGGTAGACTTCCAGACATCAGCTATTTTCATGTGTTTGGATGTCCTGTGTTCATTCGCAACCACAAGGATCATCTAGGCAAGTTTGATGCAAAAGCTGATGATGGATACTTTTTAGGCTACTCACTGATCTCCAAAGCCTTCAGGGTTTTTAACACAAGGAGACAACAAGTTGAGGAAACCTTTCATGTCACCTTTGATGAAAGTACTGAAAGCATCAAGTTCACCAACACCTCTGTGGAGGAAATAGGAATTGATAACTCATCAAGATATCCTCCTGATGAGTACAACACTGAACTCAATTCCTCATATCAAGCTGATGCTGACATCTCATATTATGTCTTACCCCACAACCTACCACAACCAACCATCAATGAATTCATTGATAATCAGTCTGTCCCTACTGGGATAAGTAACAATTATTCAAATGATCAGGACCCTATAACTCATGATCCTCAACCTGATCATGACATCTCAACAGTCGTTCTAAATGATCCTGTGGCTCTTGCACCTGAACTCACATCTGAACTCCCAGTGACATCTTCAAGCTCAGATCCAAGACCACAAAGTAAGTGGACTAGATCTCAGGACATTGAGCTTGTAAACATCATTGGTGAACCCACTGAGGGCATGCTCACTAGAAGCATGGCTGCTAGTCTAACTGCAGCTTCAGCCAATGAATGTCTATATGCTGATTACCTATCAGACATTGAACCCAAAAGTGTCACTGAAGCTCTAAAACACCCTAGCTGGGTTCAGGCTATGCAAGATGAATTGCAACAGTTTGATAAAAACAAGGTCATGACCTTGATCAAATGTCCTCAGGATGTAGTAGTCATAGGAATGAAGTGGGTTTTCAGAAACAAGACTGATGAAAACGGCACTGTCATTAAAAACAAAGCCAGACTTGTAGCCAAAGGATACAGTCAACAAGAAGGCATTGACTATGATGAGACATTTGCTCATGTTGCAAGAATGGAAGCCATCAGGATCTTCCTTGCATATGCAACATACATGAACTTCAGGGTCTACCAAATGGATGTTAAAAGTGCATTCTTAAATGGTGATCTCAAGGAAGATGTGTATGTTCAGCAACCACCAGGCTTTGAGAGTAGTGAATTCCCTGACTATGTCTGCAAGCTTGACAAAGCCCTTTATGGACTTAAACAAGCTCCTAGGGCATGGTATGAAACTCTCTCAGCCTTCCTGATACAAAACAAGTTTGTCAGAGGAAAGATAGACAACACACTGTTTGTCTATAGAACCCAACAGGATGTGATACTAGTCCAAGTGTATGTTGATGATATCATCTTTGGCTCAACAAACTACAAACTTTGCAAACAGTTTGAAAAACTAATGACAAAGAAGTTTGAAATGAGCATGATTGGAGAACTAACTTACTTTCTTGGACTTCAAATCAGGCAAACTGATAAAGGTATATCCATCAGTCAAGAGAAATACACCAGAAATCTCTTGAAGAAATATGAGATATTTGACTATGCCTCAGTGAAAACACCAATGGTTCCACCTAACAACCTTGGACCTGATCTCACTGGCAAATCAGTCAATCAAACTCATTTCAGAGGGATTGTTGGCTCACTGATGTATCTAACCGCTACTAGACCAGACATACAATTCTCAGTCTGTTTAATAGCAAGATATCAGTCCAATCCCAAAGAATCCCACCTCACTGCAGCCAAAAGAATACTCAGGTACCTGAAAGGAACCCCAAACCTTGGACTATATTATCCAATATGCTCAGGGTTTGATCTCAAGGGTTACTCTGATTCTGATTATGCTGGCTGCAACATGGACAGAAAAAGTACCTCAGGGTCCTGTCAATTTCTTGGAGGAAAACTGGTGTGTTGGAGTGCAAAGAAGCAACAATCAGTGGCTATGTCCTCAGCTGAAGCTGAATATGTAGCTGCAGCAGGATGCTGTGCCAATGTATTATGGATGAAAAGTCAACTCAGTGACTATGACATCCATTATAAAATGGTGCCTATCTTCTGTGATAACACTAGTGCAATTGCAATCTCCAACAACCCTGTCCTCCACCAAAGAACCAAACACATTGATATCAGATATCACTTCATCAGGGATCACATAATGAAAGGAGACATAGAACTTCATTTCATCCCTACTGAATATCAACTGGCTGATATCTTCACCAAACCCTTGGATGAACCTACCTTCAGGAGACTGAAAGCTGAATTGGGAATGCTTGACATTGAAAGTCAAGTATTTGAAAACCAACCTCAGTAAGTTCTCTGACATGGTTCATCCTCCCTGAAAATCCAAAATAAACCTCTCACTGAATGTTTAAGACTCATTCAGGGTCCCTGACACTTGACAAAGAGCATTGAAAGAGTAACTAAATGGTCCAAGTATTAGTTACTTTAATGTCCTAGGTTGGTAACTATACCAATTTAATAAAGGAATATATGTCTCTTTGTCTTACTGTCATCCCACTTGGCATTTAATGCCTCTCACAAGAAATATCAAATTGATATTTTTTCTCTGCAAAAGTGCACTTTTACTGTGCGACTCAACTGTTCCCTTGAAAAACGGGAATTTTACTGCGGGTAATGGAGTGGTAGCATTAAATGTGGAAATTCAAGAGTCTTTCAAAAACCGACTCTTAATATTTCCATTTGTGCACAAAATACCCCTCTTATTACTCTATAAATACCCTCTTCTTCTACACAAACAAAACACACAAATCAATTTCTGCAAATAAACTCTGTCAAAATCTTTTCTCAAATCCAGAAATATTTGTGTGTTCTCAAAACCTTCAAAACCTCTTTTGGAAAACCTTTCTTGTAAACATTTACAAAAGATTTTCATCACTAACTAGAGAGATCCAAACATTTTTAACTGTTCTTGCCAAACATTTTTTTAAAAACCCTAAAAACCTCTTTATAAGATATGGCTAGAACACAATCTCTCCAGTTTGCTTCTCAGTGGGTAGGGGATCTATCAAACGTTGAATTCAAAACAAACAATGTCACAGGTAATTTTGAATACCCTGAAAATGTCCCAACCTATAAAGACATTGCAAAATTTTTATTCAACTGCCCACTAAAAACGGCCTTTGTAAAGTGTCCCTCAGTGGTGTACCCAAACTACCTCAGGGAGTTTTGGGCAACTGCTAAAGCCTTTGACCCGACACCTTCGACTGATGAGAATAACCTTAGACCACTCAGGGAGTATCTCATCAGGTTCAGTCTGAATGGGGGGCAACAATATACCCTGGATTACAAAACTTTTTGCACTTCAACAGGGTTAGATTACAACAAAGGTGTTTATGTCGCCCATCCTGAACCTTCCACAGTGAAGGATGGGTTAAAACAAATCGTTTTGGATCCCACATTTTTGGACAGGACCCCAGTCACTAAAAGTTCATTCCCCGTGGCTTGGAGGATCCTTTTCACTTTTGTGATTCAGGTCCTCGGCGGGAACCACTCATCCACTGAACAGGTAAACTCTATTCAGTTGATGATGGCATACTGCCTGATGAATGGGGTCACTGTCGACATAGGGGAGATCATTTATAGTGATCTTGTAACGAAGCTACAGAGAAAAACTAGGACGAAGTACATTTCGTATCCTAGGTTTGTCTCTTGTGCTTTACAATCGTTACTGGGTGCCAATTATACTCAGGATGAAAAATTTGGAAATTTACCTGGCATCCTGAGTCCTTCAAATTTTCAAAAGGACCCATCCCTTGTCACACCTATTGAATTGACGGCCCATATGGTTGCTGTAAACAACCAGGAGGGATCAGTGTCTCCAAACCCTGCTCTTAAAAAGAAAAAGGGGAAGTCTCAGACTGGGACTAAGACTAAACCAAAGTCTCAGGGCCCTGAGGCTTCAGGAGCACCGCCGAAGAGGCACAAAAGGCCTGAGACCAAAAAGACACCCACTGACCAGGCAACAACCACCCCCGTGACAACGAAGGACACTGATACATCACAGTCAGTGCCCTTGGTCACACCTACTACTCCCCAAGATCCAGAGGGAAACAAACAACCCGCTGGTAGGGGAGCGCCTTCCACTTTGCCCAGTGATGACATTAGCAAATCCAAGCCTTTGTCTGAGGGCACACTGATCGATCCCAAAGACTCAGGGGAATACAAACAATCCACTGATAGGGATACAACATTCACTGACTCTGCTAAAGGCACTGGGAAATACCCACCAGTGTCTCAGGGGTCACTGGGGGACAAAGACTCGGAGGGAAAGAAACAGCCCGCCGATACGGAACCCATAACCAATCCTGACTCCCGAGAAGACGCTGGGAAACTCCCACCAGTGTCCGAGGGGTCCACGGGGGACAAAGACTCAGAGGGATCAATACCACCCGCTGATATGGAACCCATTCCCACTCCCTTGTTAACTGTTGCTGAGGTTACTGAGCTGCTAGAATCTGATGATGACTGTGCTGAAAGTGATGAAGAAATCTTATCAGCAGGGGAAGAAATGGACGCTGAGGTTCAAACTGAACAAGAGCCTCAGCCTGATCCACAGACACAGACTGAGTCACCTTTTCTGCCTGAAGACAATGACTCAGCCTCATCTTCCAGCTCTGACGAATTCAGAAGATTTGACAATGTTCATCCACTCACTGAAAGACAACTGGTTAAGTGGATCAGTAGGGCTTCAAGGAGGCTGTTTTCTGGGGTTACTGAACAGTTTTGGGATCAACACACTGAGGCTGCTGCCAGTTACGCTGACCTTAGATCTGATGTGCTCACCTTCAACGAAAATGTTCATGAGCACATAGATCTTATGTATCATCATCTTGTCAACCTGGATGAACACATGGTTAAGTTCCTCAAGCATCTTCAGATAGTTGGAGTTACGATTGATGAAATCAGGGACGCTGTCAAAGAAGACCCAGCGCTCAATGCCAAAGTGCTGGAGGCAACTGAAGCATATGCAAAGAATTCATCCAGGCTCACTGACCTTATAGAGATGCTCAAGTCTGCGAATGTTCAGGGTCTTCAAACTTCAGTTCAGACTCTTCAGACCACCATGGACTCACTAAACACTCAGGTAGCTACCTTGACTCAGGCCTCGTCTTCAATGGCTTGGAATCTTGGTCCACGAATGACTGCCTTGGAGTTATCTCATGCAAACTTGGATGCAAAGGTCACTGGTCTTCAAGCAGATACTTCAGAAATAAAGGCCATGATGACTGAAATCTATCAGGCCTTCAAAGGTCAAGCTGGTCAGTCCCCCTCAGCACCTACTCCAACTCTTGCCCTCACTGACGCCACGGCAACAGTTGAGGGGGAGAATACTGCTGAAGAAACTCCTCTTCACACTGAGGGGGAGCAAACACCACCAGTCTCAGCTGCTCAAACATCATCATCATCAGCACCAGTCTCTGCAGTACCAATCTCATCACTTCCACCTCAAGCAACAACAACAACACTGACAGTCTCAACACCAATCATGGCAACAACACCTCCCATTATTGCATCATCCTCCTCAGGACAAGACAAGGGCAAAGGCATACTGACAACTACTGAGCCTGAGAGGATTCCCTACAAAATCGGTGACACTGAATACCTTTTCACTCCTCAACAGCTAACCAAACACCTTGCTAAAGAAGAAAGGAAATTGAAACAAGCTGAGGATGAAAAGAAGACTAAGGAAGCATTAACCAAAGTGATTGCCGAAGAAGCTGAAAATGTGGGAATAGATGCAAGCAAGCTTAAAAAGGGTCAGGCAGGACAGAAGTTCATGGAAGCTCAGGCTGCTCAAATGGCTGCAATGAGAGCTCAGTATGAAGAAAAGAGAAAGAAAACTGAAGCTCTCAGGCAAAGCAGAATCAAAGAATATAACTGGACAATGACCAGCCGAAGGCTTCCTGAAAAAATCACTGATGTCAAAATCATTCCCAACACCAAACCATTGGCTATGAATGTTTACAGGGGAGATGACAAAAGACACTTTGAGGTTCATGATCCCTTGAAGTTCAGTGACTTTGGGATCACTGAACTTGATGAACTCGGTCCGATCATTGGAAAGAAGCAAAACAAGGTGGTCAAGGAGCTGATGATGATGCTTAGCAAAAGATATGAAAGGCTGAGGGAAGCACCAGCCCAACTGAAAATTCAGCCTGCCTTGACTGCACCTCAAGGATCTCAACCACAAGCTTCCACTGGCAAAAGGAAAAGAGTTGATTTCCAACCTGAGATCAAAGTGCCTGGCCTTGAATGCAACAGAGAACTGCCTGAGGGTGTTAATTTTGTGAACTGTCTAGTGATTGAAGAGCCTGAAAGAGGGCTATTCCACATTGATGTCTATGGGAACCCTGCATTTCAAAGATGGAGTGACATTGATCAGGCTGGAGTAGCTGCAATGATCAGCTATATTCCTGTGGCCTCTCAGATCCAATCCCCAGCGAACATCAGGTTCTGTCAAGACCTGAACGCCAAGATTAGAGACCATCCTGACAGGGAAACACTCATCACCAAGAAAGTGAAGCTTGAAGCACTGGGTATCCATCTGGATTGACATCATTTTGTTTTATCTTTTGTACCAGTGATAGGAACTATGTAATCTGATCAATAAACGATGTATGTTTTATTCATTTACTCAGTGTTCCTTATTGTATTCATTAGTACATTCAGTGTAAGAAGAAGCCTCCTGCTCACTTACACTGATCAACCACTTAGGCTATTTGTATATCCAAATAGGGGGAGACTGTTGGGTTCAGTAAATACCCAAACCCCTTAATCTAGGATTTGAATAGAAAATAGCCCAAGTATTTAATCCGTTAAACACAAACAGGTCACTGAGAGCATAGTCTCTCAGTGAGTCATCTTCAGGATACTCAGTAAGAGGCAATAAAGAAGTCTCTCCACTCAGTAAGGCGGAACTTAAAGGGTGAAGACTGAGTCAAGAAGAAGATGATGGATTCAGTGAGTGATGACAATAACTCACTGAATCCCTAAGATTCCTCTCCAACTTCTTACACTGAAGACAAACTGAAGTAGAAGACTGAAGGATGTAAAGACTGAAGAAAGAGCGGGACAAGGCGGGAAAGGTTGAATCAGATAAGACGAAGTCCTTATCAACCAAAGTCAACTTTCCCTGAATGGCAAAAGATCAGGCTCAGTGTCATCACTGAATTTAGGAAAGTAGTCTTGTCTCTTACCTAGAATAGTCTTTGTAAACAGAGACAAAATACATCAGTATTTTGTGTTCTGTATGATGTCAGTTTGTCACTTAGGAAAGAGTCAAATACCATACATGTATAAATAGCATAAGAGATGGAGTGAAAAGGTTAAGCTTGTGAATTGTAAAAACACACACACGCAAGCCATCTTTTCACTCCTCCAAATACAACTTAGTTCCTGAGATAGCTCAGTGAGCTCTAAGAGTTGTGCTCAGACATAGCCTGAGCTTAGAGAGGAATCACCCAACTTTGTCATTTCAATCCCAAGTGCTATTCCGCAAGTACTTGGGTAACGTATTCTTTGTTGATTTATTTCTAATAAGAATATGATGTTGAAAATTACTTAGTGTGTTTTCTTTATGTTAATTTCAGTCATTGTTCACTTTTAACTTGTTTTATAAACTTAACTTGTTTTAAGCAATAGTGAACGGGGAACAACAATTATGCGTCTCTTCCCGATATCGAGAATGAATCAGCGGAATTGAAACAAACTAAAGGAATGTTCAAGTGCCTTGGTAGGATGATGAACAAGATTTACAAGAAGTTGGACAAATGAGGGTACTTTAAGGAGTGTTTGGAACAATACATTATCTCTAATGTTTGATACTATTTTGTTGTTTTTATCTTGTAGGATGATAATATAACTTATAAAACTGATGTATGCTAACAATCTTATGCAGGGGGATAGCACAAGTATGCTATCAAATTTTACCCATTTTCACTATAATGTGAAAATCAAAAAGTCTTTCTCAAAATCTATGCTCTACTATGTTTATACATGTGTTATTTACTTTTCCTAACTAGAAATGTTTAGTGTAACAACTTTTGAGAAAAATTTCATGTTTCGGAAAAATCCCCGACACCTAAAAAAATACTCTGTCTACTTTTCTGCACTACACGGATCAGACGGCACCAACGATTTGGTACCGTCTGTTATGTGAATTGGTACTGCCGTACCTGTACAGGCGGACCAGACGACACCCTTTTTAGGGTTCCGGCCGTGTACATTTTTGGTGCCGTGGATCCTCCAGGTAATTTTCTGAATTTCGACTCTTTCGTGATTCCAAATTACCATCCATCACTTATAAATCAATCTTAACTAGTTTATACTCTTATTAGAACTAGTATAATTTACTTAGGTATATAAAAAATCCATTTCCCACCAAAATTCAAAAATTTTAAAAATCCACCCAAGGAGCCCTTTGGCATAAAGGAAGGAACCAAATTTTTAGTACCTTCAAATCCGTGGGTAATCTGATTGTTAGGCAATTCCACTCATTAGAACACATTTATTGCAAATCTTTTCTTCTTCACTCCATCTCTCTTGTATGGATTGACTTGGGTGATATGACTAGCATTCAACCCACTTCTAAATCATTAGGAACCTCATCTCTTCAATGGTTTAACATCAAATCAAACACATTTCTCCATAATTTTTCACTTCTATAAATTGAGAGGTTTTACCATGATCATCCTCACACCTGCTTCATTCTTACCATTATCTAGCAAAGAAAAACCCAAGTCAAAAATGACAAAATCCTCTCCTAAACCTTGCAAAAAACCGCTAGAATTAGTGTGAGGCCTTGTTGCTTTGTTAACCTTAGCTCCTCATCCGAGTCTTCTCCACTCACAATCTCATCTCCCATCCGAGATGCTACAAGCCTTACCTTGGCTACACCTACTCAATCACACATTGTGATCACCACTTCACCACCTACAAAAACACCAACTTCACCTCCACCGGCACCCATCCAAACATCCAAAACACCCTCACCACCTTCACCACCAAGGTCTCCAACTCTCATTCCTATGGAGTTATTTTCCACTCCACCAACTTCACCAAATCCTTTCTTGGAGGACTTGGATGACTTGCCTCCTAGGCCAAATCATCCACCACCATTGCCATCCTTTGGCACAATTGAGCGAATAGCTCATGAATCACCAAGGCCATCTTTTGACCCAAACGGCCCACTAGGGCCAAAACCTCTTCTCTTCCACCCCATTCACAAAGACATTCATGGTCCTTTGTATGGGGACCATCCACTCCCAACATCAATGTCCCCTCATCTTGAGGACATTGAGGAGTGCATGTGGGATGTCAATCCCACTAGAGAGGAGATTCAAGCGGAACTTCACAACCTCCACCAATTCAAAGGCATGGTGGATTCTCACCTTAGTGAGACTATGCAAATGCAAAATGCTTTGCTAGCCTCCATCATGACCACCCCAAACATCCCCAACACTACCAACACATCTACCATTCCACCACCACAACCTTCCCAAACATACTATCCTCCTAAGCATGGTTGCTCAATTTGTGAGCAAACGGCCCAAACCGTTGAAAGGACCTGGACCATGACTTTCAAGAGGAAATGAGGTTCATCCTCAATCACATCCTTGAGCGCCTCAATGCTCTTTCTCATCCACCATCTCATTAGGATGGTCATAGACTAGCATTTCTAGTTTTTCTTTTCTTAGGATCATCTTTATTTTCTTGTACTAAAAACACATCATTGTGTTCTCTTTTCATGATCTTTATTCATGAAAAGTTTTAACTAATGAATGATGTTTATTATATTGTTGGTGCCATTCCATAGTGTTTGGAGATGCTTGTGAATTATCATTATTACTAACATTTTTTGTAGCTTTATTTTCACAATCCATGTATCTTCCCATTAAGCACCCAATTTAGGGGGAGCTTTGATCAAGGGGGAGATAATGGCTCGGGCTCATTACATTCCGCATAGCCTCTTCTTTTTGTTGAGACAAAAAGGGGGAGAAAATATAGAACTTAAACTTGTTTAATTTTGACTTTTCTGAAAAAGTCAAACTACATACATTGACTTTGTGAAAAAGTCAAACATGATACCTCATTGATAATACTTGACTTTTCTTAAAGAAGTCAACTGCATACTTTGACTTTCTGAAAAAGTCAACATCATGCATCAACTAGTGAATACTTTGACTTTCTAAAAAAGTCAAACATCATACACTTGCATTATCATTTCCTTTTCAAGTTCTAAAACTAATATTTTTATAACTCTTGCACAAACTTTGTAGCTTTTATAAAAATAAAATTTATATTTTGTCCTTAACAAAAAGGGGGAGATTGTTAATACAAATATCGTCATTAAACGTTATTTATATTTTTGATCTTTACCTAAGTTTTGTTAACGACAAAAGTAAATTTAATTTATAAAAGCTTAAAGCTTGTCAAGTTTAATAGATATTAAAACAAGCTTTTTCAAATAATATCTTCATCATTTAAGCATTTACATTGTGACTAATCATATCTCAATATGAGTCTAAGCATAATGTATGATAGTAATTTTTAGAATGTTTTAGTTTCTTAAAAACTAAACATTACTTATGCATTTGCATATTTCTAAAAATAGAAAGACAACACATGACATCATGTAATGCATCATGGAAATCATTGAAAGATTTCATTAGATATTTTGTGTGGATTTGTACTCTTCATATCTTACACAATCTTACATAGATATGGTTGACTTAGGCAAGATTTTGATATCTTGGCTGTCAGACCTGGCGGTACCAAAATGGTACACGGGCGGAACCCTTTTAAGGGTTCCGTGGTCCGTGGACGCTCCTGTCCATTTTGGCTATAAATAGCAATGCCAAACCAAGTAGTTTTTTAATCCCTTCCTATCATACTCTCATACATATCTTCTCTCTAACCTTTCTAACTCAGTTTCATATCATATTAATGATCTCTTTTTGTAGCAAAGAAGATCAAGTCACATTCAAGCTTCAAACGAGAAGTTGGAAGTCTTGTTTGTTTAGTGTTGTATGATCTAGTGTTGATTCATACTTCATTGTTGTATTAAACCATCATAATCTTGTGAGTGTGAGTGGTTAGTATTTTAGTCCTCAAAATACATTGTGTGTGGGAGTAGTTGTACCCTTGGAAAGAACTCGACATCTAGCTTAGTGTCGGAAATCGTGTAAGCGAAGTTTAAAGGTTTTCTCCGCCGGTGAAAGGAGCTTGTTGACTAGTGAAGTTAAACTCTCGAGTGTGAGACTCGGGGAGTGGAGTAGGGCAAGGAAAAAGAGTCCTTGTAGACCGAACCACTATAAACAACTTGTTGTGGTTTGATCATTTCTTTCCTTATTTACTCTTTATATATTGCTTGCATATTTCATCAACATATCCAAGATCAATATCAATTGATCTTTCAATAAGTTTCAAAACAAAGTTTTTAATTGGTAAACTATTCAACCCCCCCTTCTAGTTTTCTACACTATCTATTTATAGTAAAGAACACTCAACACTAATCAATGGACATTATGTATGATTAACGGCCAATTAATCACCCATAATAAACCTCCATTATCATAGAAATAGTGGTTACATGACCAATTAAACGTGGTCATAAAGCAGTTATAACAGCCAATTGAATGAGTTAAAGCTGTTACAAATTAATCGCTGCAACACTACCAGTAGGAACCATTACACTAGCAGCAGGAACCAAACACTACCAGCAGGAACCATTACACTAACAGCAGGAACCATAACACTACCAGCAGGAACCATCAGTTACTACACTAACAGTAGTAACCAATACTACCAGTACTAACTTAGCACTATCAGTACTAACTTAGTACTATCAGTACTAACTTAGCACTACCAGTACTAACCACTATTGAGTCATGGTGTTCAGGGATCTCATGGGTGTACACTCCGTACCTCCTAACTCAAAACCAGGTGTGAACTAATCCAACAAGTGCACTAAAATTTTCAACAAATTCTCCGATGCATATTACTCAGAGATTCAACCACTTGTTTCCAGTTATTGGGAAGATCATCATCATCACATTTGACTTCATCTCCACCCCAAATTTTCCTTGAGTAATTACATTGCAAAAAGATGCTCATATGAATCATTGCATTGAAAAAAAAATATATACAAGTTATGACTATTTGGATTGGTTTTCTCGGTTTCTAGAATTCATGGAAACATGCAAGTTTTGCTTTGCGATGTTTCACAAACTATTTTTGTCAGGTAAGGTCCAATCTAAAAATGGCACCCAAACTACATGGTCGGGAAAATTAGTATAAGCAGTTAGCAATAGTGAAACACAATAGTTGTTTGTTTGAAAAGTGTTTGATAACGTATTTATAAAAGGCAAAATTACGTAAAAGCGAAATGGTAATAATGCTAAATGCTTTTTTAGGTAACGTTTTCATAAAAAGTAAATTGCTAAATGAGTTTTCAATGTTTAACAATAAACGTTAAACGCTCCTAAACATTTTAAAAACGCATTGCCAAACATACGAAGCATTTAGTTCTGATGGCTACTTAAGAAAATCATTTGTTCAAAGTTAAAGCTAGTGGTTTAGCTCTTTATTAGTGGTCTTATTTACAATCATTTTTATTAGTGAACATATATCTCGGCTATTTATAAAGCGATGTATATACAATTTTTAAATTTAAAATGCTTAAAATTTTAGTAATATTAATTACCTATAATATTTTTAAACTTAAATGCCTAAATGACAAATAATGTTAGTCGACTATTATACTTTTAATTATAAATAGTAACATCATCTACAACTAAATTAATATTTTAAATATTGTTTAATTATTAAATTGTTACTCCCTGTGTCCTATAATTATTGTCCAATGGTGATTTTTGAGGTATTTATTTTGCAAATTTGACCTTAATTATTATTTTTTGTTTTATATAAATTTGATGCAAAAATATGAATGGATTTGTCTTTAAATGTATTTTCACTGGTAAAATTTTCATCGAATATTATATAACACAAACATAAATATTTTAGTTTAAGTATAAAAATAAAGACTTTAAAAGTAAACACTAGACAATAATTATGGGGAGGGGGGGGGGGGGGGTATTATTTTTTGTTTCTAACTCATGAACTTTTTTCTCGCAGTGACAGCCTTAAGTTTTGCAACAAGCTAGGGTCAAACAAGAATTACGAGCTCGCAAATATATTTATTTGTCGCTATACGCCATCGCTTTACACGATTAGATTCGACGAGATAACCTGGTTTAAGTTTTAAGTTCGAATAAAAAGTACTCACACCACGAATACGACTTCCTCATCATAAAGTAAAGAGTTAATCAGTTAAACCAAAAACAATCAAAATCATTTTGGGCTTGTAGACTTAATAAAACACTCAAAATACTAAAATAGGCCCATGTTAGAATAACTCGGAACTTCCTTTTGGTAATTTTATAAAATCGTTAGATGGGGTTAATTTATGTATCTATGCTGTTGTTGTTCGCAAGATGGTTACTTATTAATTTGCAACAAGAATTGAAGAGAAATTCTAACTCTTGGAATTAGATATCAAGACATTCAAATAAATAATCACCAAAACATCAAAGTAATATTGCGGAAGCGTTTAAGGATGTATTAACGAATAATTAATTAACATAAAGAATATGCGTACCTTAGTTGATTCTAGCCGAACAAGAATCAAATCCACAAACTAGCAACGGATGAACCCTAATTTGATTTAGTTAGGATTATGTGAATTACCCCTTACCGTTTTGTAATTCAATCCAAGACAATAACAAAAGTATGTTATTACTAAGTTCTTGTACACACGTACTAAACCGAATTAAAGTACCGCTAGTTTTTATCAAACCAAATAACTTGATGTTTGGAAAAGAGTGGATCGACACCTTTGAATGGTGTTCGACCGGTTTTAGCAAAACACACACACAAAACAATTTTAGGTTTAGCTAATGAGCACAAGAGATATGGAAAAACAAGACCCCTAGCCTTGTATATATACCCAAGTAAACTTGGTGAACAAGTTGGTCCTTGTTTCCTTTTCCTATGGCCGATCGGTTTGGGGTATCCCTTAGGGATTCCGGAACCTTCCCAACTTTTGCAATTTGATCCTTTTCCATAAACATTTAACGACCGTTAGTCCATTACATTAATTACTTAACGTCCGTTAGTTATTTCGTTTAATAAATAAATAAATATAACGTTTATATTTAATTATTAACTTTAAATTCTCATACGTAAAGTGTGCAATCCCATAGTCTCGAGTTCGATCCTAACTCACGTCTACTAATTTATATACATAAAACCAACACTAACTTGCATATTGTATTTCATTAATGTACCATTACAAAGACGTCCTATAAAGATCCTCAAGGATACATATTCTTGTTCCTTAATCCTAAAACAAGTGCAGCATTTCCTCATTCCTCTCTGCTAGCTTTAACAATTTTTTCTGTCCCAAATTTCATACGAGCTTTTTGTTGTTAATGGGAGGGTCGCTCTTGCGTGGACTATAATCCAATCCAACGGCTTCGACGTCATTCAGATACATTCTGTTGTTTAACGGAGGGTCACTCTTGCGTGGAGAATAGTCCAAAACAACGTCTTCTACATTGTTGAGATACATTCTGTTGTTTATCGGAAGGTCACTCTTGCGTGGAGAATAGTCCAAAACAACGGGCTCTACGTCGTTCAGAGAGGACTCGCTGGCAACCTATATAATTAACAGACAGATGTAGTTCATCTTATCACTTATATCCACTTTTGTTCTTGAATATTGAATTGAAAAGGAGATTAAAAGAAAACCTTAGTGTGCTTTTTGTTGTATATATGTAATTCATATACAGTGCTATGCAGAATGTAATTAGATTCCTGTTGAAACAATTGAACATGCTGCGGCTCATTTGTTGCGGTTAGTGTATGCAAATGTGTTTGCAGCATTTGCAAAGAGTCTTTTTGTGCTGTATTTGCGTCGGAAATTCTGCCAAAATAAGAATCTTAAATTAAAGATTTATGTCACTATTCGCAGCAAATGAAACAATGGTTCATCAAACAAATTCAAATTCGAATTTCCCGTTTTCCAAATTTTCCAGTTTCTGCAAATATACAGATTATGGTTTCATTAAATTTAAACATAGCATGCAATTGGTTTGTAGTTGCGATAACTATTACATAGAACATTTATTCTAACGAAATTTCATTCAAATTTCTTTATTGAAATCATACACATGTTTTTTATTAGTTGACGATAACTCATTAACCTTAGGACACCAGCAGACTGACACGGACTTATGATCAAACCCACGAAAAATGAAAAACGAGAACTGCAAATGAATGCAGTCATACATATGAACTTAATCATCAATCGGAACCAGCTCAATCTTGATCTCAGAAATGGTCACCTCATCAGCCCCTACTCTGGGCACCAAACTCACCAAAACATAGTCTTCATCTTCAGCATCAACATCCTCCAACAGCCGTGTGATTCCAAACACGGCCCCACTTGTTATGAACCTCTCACCATGGTGTTGTGCCACGTCCGCGAAAGAACCAGCAAACTCGCTATCACATGCAGTCATCTCAGTTTCATCGTCAAAGGCATTCACCAACACATCAAATTTTAAATATACGCTACTGTCGTATTTGATTCCGTTCAAGAATAACATCTCTTTTGCATTTTCCTTGTCCTCCTTGCTTCTCTTTTTGACAGGCCTCTTTATGTATCCCTTAACTATCTTGTCTAGCTTCACCGGGAATTCCATGTCTTCCACACTCTTCACATAAGCTAATTTCTTCTTCTTTTTATGACGTGGAACTGACCTAATATCTTTCCACGGGATTGGGGACTCTTCGAACTCATATCCCATCCGTATTGTGTCTACACAATCTTTGTTGTAGACACGCACAAGCTCCTTGTTCTCATCATAAAACACATATGATGCATTGAGCCAGTCGTCGGACTTTGGCTCTTTGTGTCTCGGGTCCAAACCTTTCCAGATTGTCCACAACCGATCAACGTTGGCATGATGGGGGTAAAAGATTGGGTCATACCCAGCCGAGTAGAAATCTCCCATGTCCTCCTTGTTATGCTGCCTAGGGTCACCAGTCCACTCGTGAGCCACATTGTGAACTGGATACTCTATGCTTCCAGCTCTCGGGGGGCCGGGGTTGGTGAGCGAGGGGTCAAGACCGAAGAAGTATTTGGCACTGTGTGCATTGTCAATCATCTGTTTTCTCATTGTACACAGATTTAGGTGTTTCAGAATTTCAGGGTCAATGTTTTCTTCTCCATAATAGTTGAGATCCACGATATTTGGGGAGCGGTGTTCGACATTCCGGCGGTACTGGTCGAATAGAGGGCTGTTTCTACGATCATACATAGCAGGAATCATCATTCCAGGAGGATTGTCCCAGTTCCAGTATGGTAAAGCGAATGTTTCGTCACCAAGTAACTTTCCTAATATCCTCTCATGGAAATAGAGATACCAACGGTGGAACGGAAAGAAAAGCGAGGATTGGTGAACGTTGATTCTATAGCTAGAATCTTCATTGTTTTCTTGCTTGTATGCGTAGCAACAATACGCGCAATGGATCTTAGCTTGTTGGATCCAACTGTGTGGATCGTCATCGTCGAGATCCTTCATTTTTTTAATTGCCAATGCATACTTCTTGATATACTCTGAAGTGACTCTCTGTGCCGCTGGTCGGACACGAGTCTTTTGGAAGGGGGGCAAGACGTAATTTTTCGGTTTATAGTATGGTACTGGTGGTGTAGGGCAACAATATTCGCTCCTCAAAGGGTCTTCTACTTGAATCTCAGTGCAGTTTCGGATATCGTCAGGGGCTGTCAACGGAAATGCTAAAGCCAACTGGACAGAGGCCAAGTTGGTCGCACCATAGATGCCTCCGAGCCCTAGGAGCAAGTTTCTCCTGTCCACATTCTGCATGTCAAGTGATGTTTTGGGCAGTATGAGTTTTGGGGTTTCAGAGGGTTTGTGATCATCATCTCCAGCACCATTGCATGAGACTTTGAAGCGACGTGGTGATGGTTTAGAAAACAATGGAGAACGAGAACGAGTACTTGGGTTTTTAGTAGTAGCAGTGATGGGAAGAGTGGATAAGCTCAAAGAAGCCATCATGTTTGGCTATTGGTGGTGCTTCTAAGTTGTCACATGAGCCTCAATTTATAGACAATTTTTCATGCACAAAGCCTTTTTACCAAATAATATAGTTTATTATTATTAGTTTTTTATTAATATTATTGGGTTAATTGTCAAAAAATTTATTATACTTGTTATCGTTTGCAGTTGTGTGTATCATTATTTAAATTCGATTATTTCGTGCACATCTTTTCAAATTTTGATTATTGTGTACATGGATAGGTAAGGTAGCAGGCAACATGATCTCAGATAGGAAGACATGGAGAGATAGAATTAGGATATGCGGGTAGTTGTTTTAGGGTAGAGCTCTGTGGCTTTTGTCTTCTTTAGAGGTTAGGCTTTTGGTGTCTCTTTGTTGCCCTGCCCTTGCTTTTTGGTTTGGTTGCCTCGTCTTTGCTATGCCGTAGATTTAGGCCCGGTGCGTTGTTTTCTTTGTGTATGTGTTTCCCCTTGCCTATGCCCTTGTTTTTGCCCCCGGTGTGTTGCTTTGCTTTGCTCTGTGTGTGTCCTTAGGTTTGTCTGCTGTTTGTGCCTTGGTCCCTTTTGTTTGTCCTTTGCTTGTTGTGCCTTTTGCTTGGTTCTTTCTTCGGGTTTCTTGTTTTTTGTTTTCTGCTTTGTTGTGCGTGTTTGCGCGCTTTGTTTGTTTTGCCTGCTACCTTATTCCTTTCTTGCATGCTGTTTTCTGCCTTTTGCTCTCTCTTCTTTTTCTCACCCGCACACCTGCACTTGCCGGAGGTCTCGTTGGAGGCAGTCTTTCTACTCCCGTGTACATCCTGGGATAGGGGTACGATCTGTCTACATTTTACCTCCCTCATACCCTGCCTCGGCGGGATTGGGTTTGTTGTTGTTGTTGTTGTTGTTGTTGTTGTGTACATATATCGATTGACATATTTTTAAGTATCGAATCACGTATTTTTGAGAATCAAATAAAGTATTTCTAAATATCGATATACGAAATAATCAAAATTTGAAAAAATTTGCATGGAATAATCAAATTCCAATAACGGTACATAGAACTACAAACGATGACAAGTAAAATACATTTTTAGATAGTTAGCCCTATATTATTTCTAATTGACTATATTTTTGTAACAACCTTACTAAACAGGTTATGGTAACTCTGGAGGTTTAGGAACCACATTTGATTTGAAAACAAAGCCCCAAGGAAAGACACAATCGGTAAGGATATCAAAATCCAATCTGACACGATCGTTAGCTTTCTCCGTTAACTGCCACATGTGCTGTCCATTTTTGATGACCGTTAGCGTTTTTGCTCGTTTTCGTCCGTTTTTACACGTTTTTGTTAGTTTTCGTCCGTTTTTGCACGTTTTCGTCCGTTTTACACGTTTTCGTTCGTTTTCGCATACTCTTGTTCCTTTTTTCAGGTTTTCGTCTGTTTTTACACGTTTTCGTCCGTTTTTGCATGTTTTCATCCGTTTTCGCACGTTTTTTTGTCCATTTTGCACGTTTTCGTCCCATTTTACACGTTTTCACCCGTTTTGCACGTTTTGGTTCATTTTTGTACGTTTTCGTCTGTTTTTCATGTTTTCGTTCGCTTTTTCATGTTTTCATCCGTTTTTGCGTGTTTTCGTTCGTTTTTGCAGGTATTCGCCCATTTTTACACGTTTTCATCCGCTTTTACATGTTTTCGTTCGTTTTTGCACGTTTTCGTTCGTTTTTTTCACGTTTTTGTTCATTTTTTATGTTTTCGTTCGTTTTTCACGTTTTCATTTGTTTCTTCACGTTTTTGTCCGTTTTATCACGTTCTCGTTCATTTTTTTACGTTTTCGTCTGTTTTCACACGTTTTTTTTGTCTGTTTTTGCATGTTTTAGTCCGTTTTTGCACGTTTTCATTTGTTTTCGCACGTTTTCATCGTTTTTGCATGTTTTTGCACGTTTTTGTCTGTTTACATGTAAAAAGGTGAAAAAAACAGATGTAAACATGTAAAAAAGGGAGGAAACATGTATAAGTAGACGAAAACGTGTAAAAACAAACGAAAATATGCGAAAACAGATGAAAATGTAAAAAAAAAGAACAAAAACATGAAAAAACGAACGAAAACGTGCAAAAACGGACGAAAACGTGTAAAAAGGGATGAAAACGTGCAAAAAAAAAAACGAAAACGTGCAAAAACGTAGGAAATGTGCAAAAACGGATGAAAACATGAAAAAACGAACGAAAACATAAAAAAAACAGAAGAAAATGTGAAAAACATACAAAAAAAGGAAAAAAACGTGCAATAACGCATGAAAACGGAGGAAAGCGTGCAAAAACGGACGAAAAACGTGCGAAAACTAACTAAAACATGCAAAGACAGACGAAAACGTGTAAAAACGGACGAAAACCTGAAAAGACGAACCAAAACATGCCAAAACGAACGAAAACGTATAAAACGGACGAAAACGAAAAAAACGTGTAAAAACGGACGAAAACGTTCAAAAACGGACGACAACGAGCAAGTATGGATGAAAACGTGAAAAAACGTGCGAAAACGTGGAAAAACGGACGAAAACGTGCAAAAACTAGGAACGCCCAGGTTGGGCGTTCCTTGTTTGGGCTCCGGCTCTCGTACCAATTGATGATTGTTGCTTGAGACCTGCGCACTAAGAAGACAGAAAACACCGTTAGGCTTATCGTGGGATTGTCTCCCACGATTATCCTCCGGCGTGAGAGTAAGTAATCGATTTAGGGTTAAAGGAGAGTTAGGGTTTTGTAGATCATACCTTTAGCGAGGGATGGAATTCCCTTTATATACACACGGAATCCTTGTTGGTTCCATGTTCCTCAACCTTCGGCGTATCCCGCCTAAGTCGGTTGGGGAATGATTATCTCCATAATTAGGAGATATCCGATATCGTGTTACGTAAATAACATTGGGTTTGGGCCTTCGTGGGCCTAAACACTTATCAGCGTAGCCCAGTTCGTGCTGGACTTATTAGTATTGGGCTTTGGTCGGGTTCGTGACCCGAATATAGACTATACGTCATCAATTAACGATCGTTAGAAATGGACGGCACATGTAAGGCACATGTGGGAGTTAACGGAGAAAGCTAATGATCGTTAGAGATAAAGACTGATTGTGTTACCAAACTTCATTATAAGGATTAATGACGCAAAAATAAAAACAAAAAAGACTTTTCGGTGTTATTTTAGGCAAACAATAGTAACTATTGGTGTAATTTACTCTTGTAATTATTTTTGCTTTTAATAGCCCCTTGCTATTAGAAAAAGAAAATTATTGTGCTTTTTCTAGCCCAATACGGAGTATTATTTTAATTGACTATAATTTCGTAACAACCTTACTAAACAGAGTTTTGTCTAACCTCATTAAATACTGAAACTGCATCATTACTAATTTAGAATTCCAGATTATGTTCAAGTCGTATTTTTCTATTTAGGATAGCATATTTGCAAATGGCAATACATCTACAAGCATAATTTTGGAATAATCCAAGTTCAAACTTTACATGGTCTTTTGACTTGTTAATATAAATCTAAACTTTACCTTTTTAACATACCGTCAACAAAAACTTTGTCTTAGGGTGGTGGCAGTCGATTCGGTTTGGCCTTCGGCATGAGGCATACCGAATGGTGTTTGTTTTGCCTCTTGCTCGGTTTGAATCGGTATGCAAGTTGGTATCACCAATTCGGCAAAGATCCCCGAATTGGCATGAAGGTAATATTCGAACGTTGGACATTAAATAGACACTTTGACCCAAAAAAAAGTATACGTTGGCTACTTTAAAAAATAGCCGTTTGGCTTTAAAACAAAAAAAAAAAAAATTTTTTTTACTGAATGTCGACAACACTCCTATGCGGAAAAGAAAAGGCAAAACGGCCGAAACCGAGTCGTCGACAATAAATAGTGTAGCTGTTTCCTTCGACACTTACACAACAAATAAGACACAACTATTGCAGGAGGCGGTGGCTACAAAAGTTGCAAAGAATAAAATGGCCGAAAAGTTATTGGCGACAAAAATGGCTTTAATGGAAGAAAAACATATGTGGAAGGCGCTGAAGTTCTATAATGAACCGCATGATCACATAACCGACCCAAGTATATTAACGTTCACTATTGAAAAAAAACGTGAGCTCGCGGCAAAATATGGATGGAATTGCAATTTTTAGATTAAGTATTAAGTTTATGTAATTTCCTTTTAAGTATTAAGTTCATGTAATTTTCTTTTAACTATTAATAAAATGTTATGTTTTTATTAAATTGTTTAATATAATTTAAAAAAAAAAAAAACGGGTAATGAGTTAGGCATGGTTGCCACTAAAAATCTATTGTTAGGTATGAGATTGGTATGAGGTGAGTTGGCGGGATATTATTGGTAGATGACTAGGCATGGAAAAAAGTGGTAGGCATGACTGCCACCACCCTTAGAGATCAAACAGGAGGTTTAGGAACCACATTTGATTTGACAACAAAGCCCCGAGGAAAGACACAATCGGTAAGGACATCAAAATCCAATCTAACACTTGGAATTCCAATAGGAATATAATCAAGTTACATCCGGTTTGGTTAGATTGGATTGTTAATCCTAGATCCATTTATTGTATTACTTTGTAATTATTGTGCTTTTTTTAGCCTCGTGCTATTAGATAACTAATCTAATTGCTATTAGATAACTAATCTAATGGACCCAAGCATACAATTATGGTTGATTCACTAACCTAGTTAACAGCGACACAATAAATAAATAATAATAAATAAATAATAGGCAAAAATGCATATATATTTCTCCAAAAGTGAATAATTGCATATATATCATTTGTTCAAGTTTTTTATGCACATAATACAATGGTTTTTATGCATGCTTTGGTTATATATGCAAATTTGCATTTTCGGAAGGATATATATGCAACAATAATATCTTTATTTGCTATTTAACATGGTATTGGAACTTTACGTAAAATTCATTTACAAAATTTGCTACCCTCCAGTCATTGACTACTCGTCGGTGATCCAAAAGGATCCTAGTTATTTTGCTTAATTGTTTTTATTAGGATTTTGTTTTCCGTATTCAACGCATAAACCTAGCCGTCAAAACACACAAGATATGTTGAGTTGACTTCAATCAACCCTATTGTCTCATCAAATTATTTTCATTGTTGAAGATCATTGTCGTTGACAACAAAAGTTGACCACCAAATTGTCGCTTCATCCTAACGGCAAAGCAAGCCATAACGTAAAAAAAAGCAAACGTCATAAAAATTGGAAGAAACCGAAAAGGAATATATAATTGTGTCGCCAAATACAATTCCATCACCGTGCAAAAGAACAACAAAGAAAAGAAGAAGAAAAAAATGAAGCAGGGACTAAGTGGCTTTCAATATTCGTTTCAGTTTTTCTGTCCGGATATCTCCCGTTCAAACTGTGGGGAAGTATTAGATACTTAAGTTAGTGGATCAAGCATAATTGTGAGTCTTGGTCCATTAGGTTTAGGGTTGTGGTTGCTTATCTAATAAGCTACATGTTTATTATAAATACACATGTAATCTTCTTAGGTAATCACACAAAAACACAACTAATAATATCTCTATTTGCTATTAGACACTTGTTGTTCCCTTTTACAGTAATATGACTTATTGATTCAGTTAAATCACTCTCCATGTAAAGTGATTGGGTGTTTATACAATTTTAAAGCAAGAATAATTAAAATAGTTTAAACAATTAATACACAATGTTTTTTCAACGTTTAATTATAAATTCCTATTAGAATGAATCAAATAATTTGAACAATGATTGATCGCGGAATAGCAATCCAAGTTGAATGCCAATTGAGGTGATCTCATCTCTAACTTAAACACAAACCTAGGTATAGTTTTAGTAAGAACTTATACTTACTCGTTGAATGTTCAACAACCTATATTATATTCGAGGAGTAAATGCTCTTAAATGTGTATCACATTAATTGCAGGAAATATATTTACTCATTTACAAACATTCTCTTTTATAGCAGATAATTATTGTTGCAATGGATTCCTATTTTACATGTGTTGAGCATCTAATGGGTGGGTGAGAATGCATTATATGCTGTCATACTAGGTAAAGTATAAACTATACTTTAGGGAATAGTTGTTGACACTATTTGTACTTCTTACCAACGTTGGAAGGGGTATATTCCCAAGAAAACTTGCTTTACTTTTTGTATAATGTAGATTTTTCTCGCCTTTGACCTTTTAGATGCATGAGATACTTTGCTTAGCATATTTTTTGACTTTGAAGAGATCAAACATCGTTCAATGAGGCGTTGCCAACCTCACTGAAAAATTATTTGAAGTATATTCAAATTTCTTCTTGCATCAACCATGCAATCTATTCAAATTTCCTTTTCCAAACGTCATTAACTGATGAAACGGTTCCCACAACCCTTTTTTGATCAAACATGCAATCTATTCAAATTTCTTCTTGCATCTTTTGAGAACCGCTGCGTTTAGCCGTTTTTCCATTTCATCCCTATATTAAGTTGCCTTAGCACTGAATTCTTTCCGAGCACTGTACATGGACACCCTGTTATAGTTCATTTGTTCCTACTCAACTAGTGTATGTTAACGGAGCCTAGTTCTTAGTAAAATTCTCTAATTATGTTCAATAATTGCCATCTTTAATATGTGGAAGATTAATAAGTACCTATGGTTTTGCATGTTTTAATATTTTTCTTTTTTAACACTTTTTTAATTCACTAATTCATAATTCTTCTACCCCCTTATCAACCATGCATCATAATCGTAAAAACTACATCCTCTTCATTTCAATATACATCATCATATGCAAGTTACCAAAAGCTATATGCTTTCTTTATGTCTATTGAAGATGTTTAAATGTTTTTTTTGTCAGACGTGGGTAGAGAAAATGGCTACCGTATTTCTGTAAATTTTTTGCCTTTTTGTGTTGTAGCTGTCATAAATTTTTTACCAAAAACTAATCAATCCACGATGTTTTATTATTACAACCATATACAGCTTCAAGTTGTGGATCGGTCACATGTCCTTTTGAGATATAACAAAGTTGCACGGTTGAGTTCATGGGCAATATTCAAGTCAGAAGTCCGTATGTGATATATAAACTCAATTTATTTATGTATAAATCCCGTGCGTGCACAAGATTTATAACTAGTATGTATCTATGCAAAAATAACTCCTAGAAGTTACACTGACGTACAAAATAAGTACAGTACGGATTCATGAATAAATACTAGAACAGAAATACAAAAATATAAACATCAACTATGGCTTAATGAATTTTTTGGTATCACCACAACCCATGATAGATGCAGACAATGTCCCAACATTCTCGATACCTTCTGCAAACACTACTCCCATACCCAAGAAAAGATGTGCCTCAATATGGCAATGAAATGCCCAAACACCCGGGTTATTTGCGACAAATCTCAAAGCGGTCCATCCGAAAGGATGAAGTGGGACTGTATTCTTCTTAATCGGGTTCACTAAGTTGTACTTCTTAGGATCCTCTGAAACATTAAACTTTCCGTTTCCATACCCGAGAACCCAAAAATTGTGTCCATGTAGATGCCATGGGTGTGTCTCGCTAGTATTAGCCACCAGCGTGTTTGCATTTTGAAGGATAATGTCTATTGTGGTATTAAATTTTAGACTATACAAAGAGCTACTAGAAGTAGCATTTGGATTTAAAGCAATAGTACTAATGTTGTATTTGTCATAATCTTTCATGATGTCGGGAAGTGGTGTTTGATCGAATGAGTCAGTTAGGTTATATTTGAGCGACACGAGATATGGTGTAACAGGAAGGGTTAAAGACACGTTATTAACAGCCCATTTGACATATCCATTTATTTTGTTTTCCGTGTTTAAAAGAATAATCACTCTATCTGGTGTTTTAGGCATGGGATGAATGTGGTCGGGGTGAGCCTTGATTGCGAGACTTTGCTTAATCCTAGACTCAAGGTCATCCCATGAAGGTCCACTTGGTGGTAATGTGGGAGGTAATTGGGTTGGAGGGTTCTGGATGTAATTGAAGATGGCTAAGCCATTTGGTGTCGTGTTTTTACGAGCCACCATTTTTGTCATGACCCAATAATTTCTTGACGGGACTTGGTTGGCTGTGACTAAAACCGAGTATGTTTCACCCGAGTAAATATAGAGTCCTTTTACAACAAAGGGTTCAACGTAGTGACTGTCAGTCGCAACAACCGTCATATCATGCCCCTAATTAAAAAAAAATAAAAAATGGATGTATGTTAGTTCTTAGTAACAATTTAAGACTTTAAGAGTGATACATAAGATCTAAGATTGCATAAGAAAATGAGAAGAATAATTATTAAATTAAACATATTATGCAGAGAATGATAAAGAGGATAATTGTTTGTTGTAAAAGTGAATATCCCTCTTAAGAACAAAAAAGAATAAGAGGGTGCAGGGGATTCGGAATTGCTTATTTAAGTGCTTATATTTTTATTTATTAGCAAATCGCTGATTAAGCAATTTGAATGTTTAGGTAAATCTGTTTTTTTGTTTAATTATAATTATCTGTATCTACTTAGTTTTCAAGTAAATAAGCAGCTTGAAATAAGCAATTCCAAACCCCCTTTTAATAAGAAGATAACGTTTTCGTTTACCTCAATTTCAAAACTCAGAGCAGCCAATGCAGTTAGGCATCCGATCCTAAGCCGGTAAGTTTTCCCGGGGGTGACTCTAATAGCATACGGCGAGCAGTCATCACTCATGGAGTTACATAGACCCGTGGCAATCCCAGGTGTACTGCAATTGAATTTTCCTCTTCCGTGAATCAACAATGACTGAAACCAAATTCATAAAATATTAGTCATAAACTCATAATGAACCATAAACATATCATTGGATTCTTCTATAACTGATTCAAAATTTTATATAGTATCTAAATACCTGAGGATCGCCGACCCAAACATAGGGGTTAGATGAAAGACCAGTGGCGTGTTCATTGGCGCTTTTGTGATACCAGTCATTTAGAAGGATTGTTGTTTCATTGTCATAAGAGAATGGTTCCGTTTCACCATCCGGAAGCGACACTTTAATCATTCCATATAATCCAGACTCTAGTTGCATCTCATAATGAGCATGGTACATAAATGTCCCTGCCTGCACATTCCATCAATTTCTTAAATATCATTTTGTTCACGTGAAGCAACAAATCAATTATTTCAATATAGTATATAGGATAAACACTTGACAAAGCAAAGTTTATACAAATTGTAGGTTAATACAATAGTGGTTATTTTTCTTCTTCTTGTTTTTGGACGACACAAGAGTTAGTATTATCTTACCCTATTAACAGCAAACGTATAGGTAAAAGTTTCTCCAGGTAATATAGGACATTGAGTAAAGCTTGCTGTTCCATCAGCCGCTGGACTCCTAAACTGCAAATTAATTGTAAAATCAATCAATTTAACTACTAATTAAATCATTTAAAATAAATCATTACTTATTAAAGTACCTGTTTGATTCCATGCCAATGAATGGAGACACTTTCAGTAAACAGACTGTTCTTAACTGTAACAGTGATAATATCACCTTGCTTTGCCAATATCGTTGGACCAGGACTCTCTCCATTAATGGTGGTGACTAGCTTTCTATAGCAATCTGGCGATTTGAACTTATACGTAATGTTCCAGTTATATGGTATAGTCCTGGCTTCAGTTACTGATTCAAGGCTCAAAGTCGAACCTAAGGCCTTTGGTGTAGTCCTATGTGAGTTGCCCACCAACCTAGAGGTTGTGGGTTCTAGCTTTGCTAGAGGCATTTGTGAGATAGGTGGTACAGGGTGTATAAAGAAAAAAAGGCTCAAAGTCGAAAGGAGCAACACACATAACAAGAATTTATCCTTCATTTTTATTCTGATAGTGGTGGAAATAAAATTTATGGTATTCACTTATATATAGGGTGGTGTTTGTTGGATATATTAAATGAACCTTTAAAACTAGTATGGATTGTCATGTGGGAAAATCTCAATTCACATTCAAATTATGATGGTTTGTTATAACCAATATATTCAATTCACACAAATATTTGCATGTATGTATGTTGCCCGAAAGGCCAATATTTGACTTCACGCTTACCATTTGAACTGAACAAGCTTTCTCACAAGTCATATTGGTAGGGTACCTGTGCGTTGGAGCTGAGGTAATTTTTCCTTGAGTTAATGGTACATGTACTTTTTTCATTGAGTTAAGCACTTGATGGTAACGTTGGAGGTACTTGGATTGTAGGCTTCTGGATGTAACTAAAGATGGCTAAGCCATTTGGTGTCGTGTTGTTACGAGTCGCCATTTTTGTCATGGCCAAATAATTTCTTGATGGGTCTTGGTTGGCTGTGACTAAAACCGACAATGTTTCAAATATAGTCTTTTTACAACAAAGGGTTTGACGTAGTGACTGTTAGTCGCAACAACCGTCATAGCATGCCTCTAATTTATAAAAAAAAAAAAGAAAAAAAAAGGCTAATGTATGTTAGTCCTTAATCAGTATCAATTTAAGAGCGATACGTAAGATTTATGATTGCATAAGAAAATGAGAAGAATGATTGTTAAATTAAACATATTATGTAAAGAATGGTATAGAGGATAATTTTCTTTTTGGTAAAGGGCCTTTCACCCGATAAAATATATTTAAAAAAAAAAACATCTAAGTATAATGAAATATGCCTAAAATACCATATTAACTTCAAGCAACTACTTGAATAACTCATAAATCATTCATAACAGGCCATAAATGAACCAACTACCTACACACACCTAGAAAACCAAAACAAAAACAAGCATAAACTAAGACACGTTAACCTTTATGCTAACCAAAGGAAAAACAACCTATCAAAGTCTAATGTCATGGATGACAATAACCTTTAATTGGGCTGCAGATAGACCACAAAAATGAAAGTAATCATCATCATAATCATTGTAGTAACATGTACCATCTTTCAATTGCTCCAAAAGACTCCTCTCGTTCCCTCCACTTCCGGAATAATTAGTCTCGTTAGGATATTCCAGAACTTCTTCATCGTCGCTATCAGAAACAACCACATTACCCACCTTAGAGAATGGGTTACCTACCTTAGTTGAAGAAGTACACGTAGAGGAAGAAATACTAGGCTTAGCAGCCGCATCCTACTCCTTCTCTTTCAAATCAACCTTTTTTAGAGGTTTACCATCATCATCCACAAGAGTAACTTTCGCCTCAATAATTAGCTTTTCAAGCTTTCCAATTTTCTCGACAATAAGAGTAGTACTAGTGCTACCATAATCACCCAAATCAGAAGTACAAGGAGATGAATAAGTACTAGGCTTAGTAGCCGTAGCATGCTCCTTCTCTTTCAAATCACTCACAAAGCTGATCTTGTGACCCCTTACCATTCGGTTGACAACCATCCACATCCTCCTCCCCCAACGAGTTCAAAACATAAAAATAATTAGAAGACTTAGTGTTCGTACCATATTTAGCATTAGAAGAAGAAGTCTCCTTTTGACCCTTAGAATCCGAACGTTGATTCGTAGTTGTCGTCACTATCGGTCTCCAAAATTTAGGTTTTGGCTTGTTAAGCTTAACACCTCAAATAGGCCGATATTGGTCATTCTTTACCTCGATAAAACCCTCATCATCCTTTTCCACATTTGCAGAAGCCTTATTTGCCACATTAGTATCACTCCGAACAGTCTCCTTAACACATTTTGGACAATTGATACGATCATGTCCACAAAAACTTTACACACATCACAATGAGCTTCTATTCATATTCGACTTTAATTATCTCCGTAGTATAACCACCATCCTCCTCATTTGGAATATCCATAGTAACTTCGCTTTTCAAGAGAATGACTTGCTGAAAGTAGAAGAATTAGGAAACTTTCAGGGTGCGTTTGGTAACCAAAAACGGAATGAAGGAATACTTTGATTCCAAATATCGTTGTTTGTTTAAGATGTAAATCTATCAAATATTGGAATGAATGATAGATATGTTTAATACTTCATATACCATGAAAAGGTAAGGTATGATGAATCTATCATAGGTGAGGGGCCCACAACTACTATCAAACTTATACCCATTGTGATTCATGGCAGCATACCAAACGCACCCTCAAAGTCTCCAAGTTTTGGTGGAACTTTTTTTTAAATGATGTTGAACATTTGTCATTGAGTAAAATTGCAAACGTTTGTTATAGTTTGTTTTTATTACTAACAAGTTGTTTGAGAAACTTGCCATAATTAGGCATTCCGGCTAAAACATCGACAAGCGGTATGTTGATTCGTATGGCACGAATCATGTCAAGGAATTTTCCATACCGAGCTTTCATTTTCTCTTTCATAAGACGTTGAGGGTATGGTATTCTAGGTTTGTATAGTTTGAGATAGGAAGGTATTTATTTTGCTCGTTTGGTGTTTTGAGGTGTCGATTCATCATTTTCATCAATTTGAACAGTGGGTTGTGAATCATTCGGGTTGGGTCGTGGTAATATGATTTTCTCCTCCTTGTGAATATGAAATTTACATGCTCGTTACGAGCTTAAGGTGGTTTATAAGGTTTAGATGAGCTTCCTCTCGGTTTGGTTGAGTATTGCTTAGAAGTGATCGCAAAGGTCGACCAGATCATTTGTTAGCTAATCTGTCCAAATTTTCTTCTAAATTTTGGATTGATGCCTGATGGTTTTTAGTGGTGGATTCTAATTTATCTTTAAGATCCATGAATGTTTCTTTCACGAAAAGGTTTGTTGATAGTCGTGATTTTATAAAACAGCTAAGTTGTTTTGGATGTCTGGTTTTTCGTTAGCGCGTATTGATCTTGGTTGATCTCTGTTGTATTTGAATCGTTCGCCAGTACACCATTTATCATGATTTTGGTTGCAATTACGATAATCATCGTAAAAATGGGTATGTCGAAATGATTGCATAAACTTTGCCCCTTCTTTCGCAAGACATGGGTGCATCATCATCGTTGCAATCTGCGGTTGAGTTATTACCTTCATCGTTGCAATCCATTTTTATGGCCATGTCATTCATTTTAGCAATAATTTTATCAGTAGTAGAATTGTTGCTACCTTCATCGGCGAAAGCAATAGTTTTTTGAATAGCGGTATTTGGTTTTTGATATTTATCCTAATCGAGCTTGAGTAAGACTTTATCTTCGAGAAGTTGATAAGCTTGATTAGGGGTTATATAAAGAAATATTCATACGGCCGCAACATTTAGATCTTCTTGAGTCGGTTCATCGAGACCGTGGTAACAGATCTTAATTATATTTCCTTTTGTTAGACTGTGTCCATGACAATTTATGGGTAACTCTTTCATGCGAACCCATGCTTCAGTGAGGGTTTCACGTTCGTGTTGTGAGAAACCACGAATTATTTCGAGATGTCTGTCAAATAATGCTTGTAAAAAATCGGCTTATAAAAGCGGTATGTAATTTGTCCCAAGATTCGATAGTTCCTTCGTCGAGTTCATCTAACCAGGTTTGGCTTCTCCAGTTAGTGATAATGGAAACATCATAAGCCCAACAGACTTTAGTTTGGGTTGCTCCGTATTTGAACATGTCGTACACTCTGAGGAATTCGTGAATGTGTTTATGAAGATTTTGGTTCGACCATCAAATTGGTTTTCTTTGACAGTAGTCAAATGATTACCTTTGATTGCGAATTCGTTGACAGTTTCTGGTATCGTAATTGTCGAACCGGAAGTCGGAGAAACAATACGATCGGCTGCCCACATGGGCTCATCATCAACATTTGCCATGGATCGTATTATTCAATGATTTTAATGAATAATATGTATTGAGAGATATCATCAATAGATGGAAATAATTCTTGAGGATTTATGGGTCTTTCGTCTTTTCGGGATATTGGTAAGCTTTTGTTGTTTCTACGTCTTCTATTCAAGGTTCTTTCGGGTTCGGATAATCGGCTAACAGGTTCAACTTTGAAAGAATGTGTGAACATCCAAAGTTGGACTGTTTTGAGCTAAACGGTAAATAAGAGAGCGAAATTCAAGTCGAAAGAGACAAATTTTGATTTTCTTAGTAGAAAAGTACGGCGCATAAAAGAGTTTGTGCGTTGTACTTCTGATGTCAGATTGAGTTTTTGAAGTTTAAATAATTGGATTATGGATAGTTTTGGTGTTGAGAAATCTTGTTTTTAGTTTTTTATTTGAAGGATAGAATGCTGTTTTAGGAAAAACACCACTGATGTGTGAAATTGCAACGTACTTAGGATTAAGTACGGCGGTTTTCGTGTTACAGATTTGGGTTTAAAAAAATAAGCGATGTTTGAGGATTTCTGGGTAAAGGTTTTTGGTTTATAGGATTTGAATTTTTTTTGAACGGCGGAATTATATAAATACTAGCGAGAAGCTAGAAAATAGAAAAGTTACAATAGACTATTACAAGCATTTATTGGATCAAGGATCCAAACGTTCCAATTTGGATGAAAATCCTTTTTCCTATGACTAATCCAATAGTAAGACAAAGTTTTGATTTCATCCCCAAGAGTGTCTTTCCGAGGAGGGGAAATGTCGAAACAGAGTCTATTCCGATAACGCCAAATAATCCAAGTTGTTGATTGAATGATTGCATCGAAACAAGACTTTAGCCGATCAGGAAGAGCAGCCGAGTCACTCAAAAAGATTAAACTTTGCAAGTCTTTGGGGTAATCAAAAGGTTTACAGGATTTGAATTACTTATTGACAATGTTAATTTGGATATTTGGAGATGTTTTAGGGCAAACGTCACTGTTTGGATAAAGTGCGGCGTACAAAATTAAATGTACGCCGGGTTCTTGATTATGGGAAAAAGTGCGGCGCACAATATTAATTGTGCGAGTGTTTTTCTGCAATAGAAGTCACAGAGATCACACAATACTTAGAGTCTAGTTGATTATCAATTCACCTAAGCGGATTTCTCCTACTAAAGGCTAAGTATGTATTGACAAGTTCTTAGAATTGCATAACACGAATTGGCTTTTTCGACCTTTATCAACAAGCATACACAACCAAGAATGATAAACAATTACAACAAGACTCAAAGCACACTGGGTTATAACATAAACATGAAATTGATCAAGATTGAAGCATAACCAAACATTACTTTATTATATTTACATGTCCAACTAATCAAAATAGGATTAGCCTCTCATGGCTACAAAGTTCATGTTCACAGAAGTGAAATTAGATGAAAATAGTGACATAAAATGATTGGAATGAAGTATGGATCACAATAGTGTCACAAGTTCACCAAAAACCTCTAATACCAATTGTGCATGGCCTACAATTTTGATCCGAATTTCCTAGGAACTCTTGATGTTTTTCATCTACAAAATCTTCTCCGAACTTGGGGAGAAGGTTGTATTAAGTGGCGTTGTAAATGACTGATTAAAAGAGTGATTATGTAAGACTTCTCATTTTCTGGTCTTGAAAGTGCGGCGTACTTTCAGAACTGTGCGGCGCACTTCGTGATTTACTTGGCGCCAAAGTTTCTTAAATGCAGAGGAAGTACGACGCACTTAGTTTAGTCAATGTAATTAGTTATAAGTTAATTGTGGAACTAAAGAAATTATAACATCTGAATTATTTGATTTGGATTTCAAACCAAAAGCCCTTTGCAATGCTTGTTCTCTTGGACAAGCCAATGAGATCTCGGTTCCCTCTTTACACGACTTAGTCTTGTGGTTAATGGGGGTGCTTCCCTCTTATTATCAAATCAAAGCCTTTTTTACCTCAATATTTTGGCTAATGAGTTGGTCTTACCTAATAATTCTTGAAGCTTTGAAATACTCTTGGGAAGTTAAGTTCCTATAGGGGTTTAGCAAGAGGCAACAACTATTTATTTGGCAAGAGAGAAAACATACCCAATGTGCTCGGTTCGTGCACGAGCCCGTGGTGGTCTCTCTTGATTCTCTTGCCTTGATTACCACCCTGTTGCCATGCTTGAACATCATCTCTTGCCAAACATTTCTCCCATCTTATTTCTATCTTATATCTCCCAAATTCTTTCATAACTTCTTGTGTCTAAACATCTTTCTATCATCTATTGAAAGCAAACTTCTTTGTAAGAGAAGAATTCACATGAACCTAATCCACTCTTGTGTGTTGTCTAGAGTCTTCTTTTCTTGAATATTCTTCTAGATTCTTAGAGTATTGTAACACAATCTTAAACTCTCATCTCTACTTTGTGACTAAGTGTCAAGTTTTACTCCGGTGTGGAGAAGCAAGCGTGTGAAGTCTTACTCTGGGTGAGGAGAAGCAACGTGTAAAGTCTTGTACCGGGTGCGGTCAAGCAAGGGGTATGAGACTTCCTTGTGTGGAAGTATTTGTAATAGTGTGGGGACTTCGCGGGGTCGTTGCGGGTGGTTATAAGTGTAGAATCCGTTAGATGCTAGCTTGGGTCTAGTTGTAGATCAGTGAAAGCTAATGTGTATGGTTTATCCTTGACAAGGATTTGGTACTTGTGAATTGTATAGGTTTCGGATTTGAAACTGGACATACGGATAATCTAAACCCCTCATGCCAAACCATTATAAGTCGAAAGGATCATATTCATCCCCATCAACGGTTCTAGATCACCCATCACTATAGTTTCATACATTCAAGAACCTCCATTCCATCACTACGATGTAGGGGATATGTAGTAATAACGAACACTGTGGATATGCTTAATACTCTGAAAGGCGTGTGAACACTTTCAGATCGAATCAATTCGGTGGTTCTACCAAATTATTCAATCGGATACAATTCAGAGTTTAGAATTTTCTGTATGTTTGTGTGGATTTTATGAACCAGTGAAAATATATGACCAAATAAACCGTATATAACTATGATACGGGATAACTGCCAAAGGCAGTTTTAGGGTTTCCAAGTTGTCAAATTTTGTCCCTCAATTTCCGAAAGTTAATTTCTGAGGAACATAACTTCAGCAGAATCAAAGCTTCAGCAGAATCATAGCTTCAGCAGATTCTTAACTTCAGCAGAATCCTTCAGCAGGAATTTCAGCAGAAGTTTTTTTTGCCGCCCCTTGGACCCTGCTACCAGGGGCGCTGCCCCCGGACCCCCGTCCCTTAGGGGCTTCGCCCCTAAGATCATAATAAATTCAAGTAGGTGTGCACTCCGCACCTCCAAACCTAAATGATGTATTATTATGATGAAATTGGTCAAAACAAGTTAATCCAATTACACAAAAATATCCAACATACGATCCCATTTCCAGTATGATAAAATAGATGTTGGATCTCTAATCAACTTCCCATTATCCTCTCGTATAAATAGAGGTACCAATGGTTGAAAGGAAATAAGAGAGAGGACCCGTGAACCTTTATTTTATGATCTTTGATTTTATCATGCCCCCGGTATCTATAAATTGGCCTTCTCTTTTAAAGCGAGGTTACATTAAGCGCAATGAATTAATCTTACCTCGTTGCTTCCAACTATACGTGTGGGTGGTCCGGTGCAGTGCTTCCTGATACTCCTCGATGTACTATTTATCAGTTTTGTGTGCTGGTCGTGGAACACGAACCTCTGAAATGTCTAGGGAAAGACGTAAGGCTGTGATATAATATCTTGGCCTGGAACTAGCTAGGGCCACGTTAATTCCCCTTAAAGGGTCGTAGGTAGGCTTCTTGAGGGTTGCGTACCTCAACGTCGTCTGAACTATTGTACGGAGTTGTAATGGGAAACACCAAAGCTGAGAAGACAGAGGTCAAGTTGGTTGCACCAAGGAGGAGGCCCAAGCCCTCCTGAACACATTTTGCATGTCAAGTGATGTTTTCGGTGATATGATTTTCGAGGTTTCAGAGTTTTAATTTGTGAGCGTCTTCTGTAATTATGCATTGCATGTGACTTTGAAGCGAGGATATGATGATTTCGAAAATAAGCTAGATAAGCTAAAAGAAGCCATCTTGATCAGGTTTCGGTGTAGCTTCTAAGTTATATATGATTTAGTATTTTAGCCTGAATTATATAGATAGATTTTCGTGAAACTGAGGTTTTTTATTTATTTATTTATTTATTTATTTTTTTTTAAGAAAAAAAAAAGAAAGAAAAAAGAATTCCTACCGATAAATGTTTAAATATTCCTTTAAGCTAAAGAGTTTGGATCAAATAGAAAGTTTGTAATGGTAAAAAGGATAAAAAAGGTTAAAAATGTAACATTTATTATTTGATTAATATGGGTATTTTAGACATTTAACCCACTACCCTTTTAATTGCTCATTTAAGTTTATTTAACCTCACGTTTTAATTTTTAATTTGCCTAATTCTTTTAACTTCTCGTGTGAATTATTAAGATGGGTCACACTATTGTATTGTTAAAACTTTTTCAATATACGGGTAATTTTACATTATTGTTGTCCTTGTCAAAGTATTAAAGGCAAAAAAAAAATCACAGTTAACCTTTTTTTTTATCAATGTTTGCACTAACGTATTATTATGTGGATGTTATAAATTATATATCAATAATCATTTTTGTGTTTTAGGATACTAAGCGTTTAATTTGAAATGTAGCAAAAAAGTAAGTGTGTCATTACAAATGTACTAAAATTTTAACGTATCACTATATATGTATTACAGTAAGAATTTAATGTTACACTACAAATGTGTCAAAAATTTGTGTGTCACTATATATGTATCATCAAATTTAGTGTGTGACTATAAATGTATCTTGAAACTAAGTGAGTCACTATAAATGTATCATGAACTTGGTATTATATAACACATCGAGAAATTAATTGAGTCGCTATAAATGTATCATGAAACTAAGTGTGTCACAAAAAAATGCGTTAAAAAAGTTAGTGGGTCACTAGAAATATATTATGAAACTAAGTGTGTCAAAAAAAATATGTGTCAAAAACTTGGTGTGTCATTTGAAATATATTATGAAACTTAGTGTGTCAAAAGATTTAATTTGTCACTAAAAATTTGTCGCAAAAATAAGTGTGTCAAAATATTTAGCTTCAAAAATTTGTGTGTCACACCACAAATGTGTCAAAAATTTAATGTGTCACTTAATCTATGTATGAACATATTTGAAGTGACACTATAAATATGCCAATAAAAATTGTGGGTTACTACAACAGACAAGACCCAATTGTTCCATCAGCTTCCATGAACAAAACACGATTCAAACCAATGTCAATGAGCTTAATGTGTCATAAAAGAACGTATTGTCTCACCATTAATATAATAAAAAAACAATTAATTGTATGATAATTTGAATGAAAACCGTTTGAAATGGGTCAAAGAACCACAATTTGATCTACCAGACTTGCCCTTCATTAATGTATAATTATGATATTAAGATTTAAATATTTACTAAACCACTATTATTGATCTCATCCATTGATCATTTTTTGCTAGCTACATCCAAGGATTAAAAATCCTTCTTATCCTTTCTACACTAATTCACATTTTACAATAACCAACCTCTTAAGCTAAAAGATACATACTTATACATACTTGCAAAATTTAGGGGCTGTTTGGTTTGTTGCTAGGAATCGCAATGGGTATCGGATTTGGTATGGGGTAGAATAACAATGGATATGAAAAAGTGTATCATTACGATTGTTTATGCTTTATTGATAAAATATGGTATGAAAAAGTGTATAGATATTTGAATTTTGTAGTGGAAAAGAGAAGGGCCCGCGGGAATGGATTTCATAGACACCAAATTGGTGTGTAATGAATCTATGACTATGATATACCCATTTTTTTACCGGGTCCACAAAACAAACACCTTTAATCACTTTCATAGTTATAGTCTCATTCCCATAGTAGGATACCAAACGCACCCTTATAATATATAAGCTCAAAGACACAGACTAGGCTAGTAGCACCATCAAAGAACTCCTTTTTTTACATTTCTTCGGCTCGAACCTACGCAGGCTACAAGGAAAATCCTCTTATTCATCTCTAATTTTTTTTCATTGCTCTTGTAAATCAGAATCATTTGCTCCACCCCTTACTGGTTCTGTATAGCTGAACAAGAAGCCATCGAGTTTTTATTACCAAAATAGTGGTGTTATTTATGTTTGTTATCTACTATTACTTATATAATAATATTAAATTCATATGCAATTTAAATGTATATCTATTTTAATATATTAAAAGTAGGGGTGTGCACGGTTCGGTTTGGGGCGGTTTTTGGCAAAAACCGAAACCGAAACCGAATGTTCGGTTTTTTGAAAAACCATAACCGAAACCGTTCGGTTTTTTCTCGGTTCGGTTTTTCCGGTTTTAGTCGGTTTTTCGGTCGGTTTCTCGGTTTCTGCGGTTAACCGTTTGTGCTTGGGCTTGGGCCCAACTTGGGTCAATTTGGCCCAGCAACTGTTTTTTTTACCTGTTAAGCTCAAGCAAATATGTATTTTTAAGCCACCACAATATAATAATTTCAATTAATAAAGCCTAAATAAAAATCCAACAATAAAAATTCTAACAATAAAAATCCAACAACATAATAAAAGTATATAACCAATAATAACCCAACAATATCTTAGACCACGACACAAAAGTTGAAACAAAAAACTACACTGTCTTAATAGCCTTCTTTTAATTTCCATGTTTCCTTGCATATTACTCAACACCAACATCAAACTCCATCACATGCCATGAAAACTTCTTGACTTCAAACACCTACAACAATGTTTAATGAGTAAATATGGATACTTTATGACTTTATGTACTAGAAAGACATATATTGGAAAGTGGAAACTAAAACATGAAGAATTATATATATACCGGAAACAAGGAGATATTTGATGCTCACCTTAGGACTAAACTCAATGTTCAGAAGACTCATTGCATTGTTTTTTCCTAGTGGAAAACATATCTACAAATAAAAATATATATAGTGGATTAGCATAAGGTATAGTGGAAAAATTAACATAGTTAAATCAAGTTGCATTTCTTACCAAGCTCTAGTTTCTCCAAATTTTCCACCATGTCTTCTAGCGGTAAGCCATTAATGGGCATATCTTGCAAGTCCGCTGGTGTAGACCGTAACCAATCTTGTGCACAAATTAAAGCTTCCGCGGTCTTAGGCGTAAGAGAGCTTCTATATTTATCGATAACCCTTCCACCGGTGCTAAATGCCGACTCCGATGCAACGGTCGAAATTAGCATTGCTAACACATGCTTGGCTACTTGTGAAAGTATCGGAAACTTCATCATATTTTGGTTCCACCAACCTAAAACATCAAATGAATTATCCCCCCTCTTTTCAAGCCCCATCCTTTAAATAAATATCTACTTCGGTAAAATCATCACCTTCACCATATTGGGTCTCCAAATACTTTGAAAACCCATCATCAAGGTCGATCTTCATACTACTATCATCTTCATTAAAAGTAGAAGATGAAGACATGGCAAAAGTTTGATCATTATTGTCGAGTTTGATCTTGTAGTGCCCATATAACTCTTTAAGAGCATCCTCCACTATATTACAAATTTCAATAGTTTTCGCGGATAATGTTTTCAATCGTTTCGGAATTTGGTCACCTTGATTTGATGTTTCGGATGTTCGACTTTTAGGATAAATTATGTCCAAACAAAATTCAAGATACTTCAACTTATTTCAAGGATCTAATACCAACGCCACATACAACAAAACATTCATATTATCCAAATTGTCCCAATACTTGTCATATTTAGCTTTCATTGAGAAGGCAATCTTCCTTTTATTTTCATCAGCATGTCGACACATTTTGGAAATAGCGGCATGCATTGTGACAAGATCTTTCACAAACATGTTGCTTGTCACATACTTAGACCCCGAAATCTTCTTTGTCACATCATAAAAAATCCTCAAATATTCTAAAAAAAACCTATAACAGTAGCAAGTAAAACAATATGCATTTGTTTAGTTTCATTATAAAATTAGGATATATTAGTTTCAATATGAGTAGCAAGTTTTATATTGAAGTAGCAAGTTTCATATAGCAAGTTTCATATATTAGTTTCAATATCAGTAGCAATTTTTTTTATCACTATCATGTTTCAATGCAAGTAAAATATTACCATGTTTCATATAGCAAGTTTCAATATCTAGCAAGTTTTAGTAGACTAACAGTAACAGTAGCAAGTAAATTTCAATATCTAGCAAGTTTAGTAGACTAACAGTAACAGTAGCAACATATAGAAGTAAAAGAAATACCTTGCATTCGACCAATCATCCTCATTAGGAGTCCCTACAACGTTCTTTTTCTTCTTTTTAGTTTTAGGCATCATCCTAGTACCTTCGTCACTATCATCAGTTTCATTATAGAAGTAAGACGCATAATCACGTTCAGTGAGTTCAAGCCTACATCACCATATTATTATTAGCAACAAATATAAATAGCATCATGTCATGTTAAGAAACAAATATAAATAGCAGCATGCCATGTTAAAATACCTATTGAACACTTTCTCAAACTTCACTGCAGTATCCAACATAAGAAATGTGGAGTTCCATCTTGTGTCAACATCAAGACATGGCTTTCTCTTACAATCAACTTTCTCAAACTCGACACCTTTTTCGAAGCTTTCTTGCCTACCTGATGATGATCTCAAAAACTTCACTGCATTTCTAATTTTGCAAATAGAAGCATTTTGTTCCTCTAAACCATCTCTTACCACTAGATTGATAATATGAGCACAACACCTTAAATGCATATACTTGCAATCTAAGATTGAATTAGGTCCTTTAAGCAAAGTGCGTAACCTCCTTATTGCCCCATCATTAGATGATGCATTATCAACCGTAACCGTAAAAACATGAGTAATACCCCATTCTTGTAAACAACGATAAACTAAGTTTCCTATCGTTACACCCTTATGATTCGATATTCGACAAAAATTAAGAATTTTCTTTCTTAAATTTCAGCTATCATCAACCCAATGAGCCGTAAGACACATATAGTTATAGTTTTGCACGGACGTCCATGTGTCGGTAGTAAGACACACAGTTTGATTTTTTAAAAGATTCTTGAGCTTTTGTGCTTCTTCCTGATATATGGACAATGCATCTCTAGCAACCGTCCACCTAGATGGAAGTTCAAATTCAGAATTTGCTTCCCACATTAACTCCGAAAATCCCTCATCTTCAACAATACTAAACGGTCGATTGTCTTTTATGCACATCCTAGCTACGGCTTTTCTACAACGTTCTTGGTTAAAAGAGTGAGAAACTAAACTACCTCCAGATTCACCCATAGTAGCAGGCTTGAAACTTAACGTTGTTTGTTTCTTCTTATCTTTAGGTCTATAAAGGGGTGAAGTTACACATACATTTTTTAAATGATTACCTAAGGTACTAGTACCGTTCTGCTTTGACTTCGCCGCGAGAACCGTAGCACAGTAAGGACAAGTAGCTGTGGTAGCACCCGCTTCGTAGCGAAAATGATCCCACACAAATGATTTCAATCGACTTTGCTTTTTTTTCTCATCGTCACGTTCATCAATAGGCTCATCATTGTGTTCATTGGCATTTTCACTATCTACATCAATGACCGGCGCCTTCCCTTTGTCCATACTTCGAGCTTCGGATGCCTCGCTACCTGATGGTTCCATCAACTGAAATAAACAAGTAGGATCAGAAATAGTTTTGGTCACTTAGTTACATGCTGATATTTTTCAAATGTTGGTATTTGTCAAATAAATAAGTGGGACGCTTTATAATTAGTTAATTACATGGACCATGTCAAATACTGATATTTATCAAATGCCAGTTGCATGGACCAGGTGCACCAAACTACCAAAGTTACCTTACCTCAATTAAAATGGACATTATTTCATTGCAAATATCATGCATACGCTAAAGAGTAAAGAAGGCATAAAAATGAAAGATCTACAACATATTAAACTATTAAAGTATTAAACGTACATTAGAAGTAGAAATTAACAAAATCATCTAAATGGTATCAAAGTTTCCTCATGCCAAACTGATTATAAAGATGAGAAGAACGTAAACTTACCGTAAAAATGGAAGCTTGAACTGATTAAAGTAGCACTATGGATAAATGGCAATGGAGGATGTAAAGTTTTAGTAGAGATTAGAGAAGAATAGAAGATAGATCGTTTAGATTTTAGGGTTAAGCCGCTATAGAAATTATTACCTGTGTTTTGAGTTTTGACGTTTGGTTTGCCTCACATGTATTTTCAAACTAAGTGGCCCAAAGAATATAATTAGCCATTAGCCCATTAGTATTTATTAATACACTAATATTGATATATAAATTAAAAAATGCATATTTATAATTAAGGATATCGGTTCGGTTCGGTTTATGTGGTCCGGTTTTTATATCAAAACCAAAACCGAACCGAAAGTTCGGTTATATGAAAAATAAAAAACCAAACCATCGGTTTTTAGTTTCGGGCGGTTATCTCGGTTCGGTTTTTTCGGTTTTTGGTTCGGTTTCGGTTTTTTTGGTTTTTTTTGCTCACCCCTAATTAAAAGAATGTTTTGAGTGAGGTCATCTTTGAATAGGTGACAATTGTCTATTGGCTAATGCGATTAAATAATATTAAAAATGATGTTATAATTCATAAAAGTTCTTTTTTTTTTAAATTTAAATGCATTTATTAGCCTGTTTAAAAATTTTAAACAAATGCTTGAAGCTTCTTGAAGAAGACAAACTACAATGCGCATTGCATCTCGAAAACATAACTCTACTCAATTCAAGAATCTAAAATTTGAATTTCCATTTCATTTGTATCTTCTACAGTTTTTATTCCACAAATTATCTATATACTATTTCTTCTTCATCTTCATCTCTTAACTGATTTTCATTTCTTATGTTTAGATACTAATCCTTCTTCATATTCTTAATTGCAGGGGATTTTCAGTAGTCTTCATCTTAGCGCCACCTATTTTAATTTCATATATAGATTCTTGATCGAAGGTTAGTTTGTTCGGTTATGCGGTTTCTGGCATTGTTTTGGCCTTTTGGGTCGATTTAAATGTACATTTTGGTCTCGTTACCTTTGTTTGTGTTTAGCATGAAATTTATGTTTGTTCATGTTACCAATTCAGTGTGTATTTCACAAATGTTTTTGATTTAATCAGCTTTGTTTGTATTTGATTATTCTTGAATGCGAATATGTTTTTGTACATTACGTGTTTAATGAAATGTCTGCATCAATTTTTCAGATAAATTGTTGCTTGGAGAATTTCATTGTGATTCATCTTCTTATGAACCTACTCTCATGCATTAAGTAAAAAAGAATCATGTCTTGCATAAAAGGATTGCATAAGCGGCTATGAAATACATTGTTAGCAAGGTAACTTCTATAGCTTTTCTCATTTAAACAACCAGTTTAAGCTATTCGTTATCCTTTAATTGAATATAATTGTGTTGATTATGATTTGTCTCAAGATACAATAAGATATTATTTTTAGCTTATTAGTTTTTGAGTTAAATAAGCTCTTTTCAAGAAGCCAAGATGGAGATGCATCTATAAAAGGGCTTATTTAGAGGGTGAGCTTATGAACAACAACAATAACAAATCGTACTTCTTTTTTGGAATAGCATGTGCAATAAAAATCAGTTTTATCTGTTAAATATGTTCTTTTTTTACAATGTAATTGAATTTGGATAAGCTTATTATAAAATAGACTGTTCTTTTGTTTGCCTATAAAATAAATTATTGAGTGTAATCATGACTAGGGTTGTTCAATATAACTTGCTCATTCTTGATGCAACCATTATGAAAAATACACTTTTCAGAAAATTTGTTTGGTGGTATAGTTATCAAGAAGCATCAGTATTCCTAAGTACAAATTGCTGAAAGATAAAGAGGTTAATTTGTATCATTTAATTAGGATCTTCTTTCATGATTACTTACTAAGTAATGAAGATCCACTATATTGTATTTGTTTGCCAAATGGTTACTCCGTTATATATTGTTTTGCCCGTTTGACATTCTCAGTTTTTGTAACGGCTATCACGAGCGACGATAGAGGGTTTTTATTTATAATTCAATTCAATAGATTGATATTCCTAAGTTGTTTATGGTTATTTTTTTATTTATTTATTTATTTTATTTTTTATAAAATAGTGGTTATTCAGGTGGATTGTTTGTATCATTAGCCCAAATGGAGATGTAGCATGCAAAAGGGTACCATATGCACCAGGTTCATGCATAACACGAGTTTGCAACAAAGTTTCTTTTACTAGAAACTCATTTTGGGAGTTAGACATGCTATAATATTGCCGTCAACCTTATCTTACAAAGACATGGCATTGGATCAAACAAATGCTCAACTTTAAACTTGGTTCCTTTCTTATTTCAAGGGTACATTTGGGAAACATTTGAGGTTTAGTGAACATGGGAAATAGATGGGTTGATACTGAAGAAAAAAAGTTTGTGTTATTTTTTGGCTTTGAATATGACTTGAAACTTTAAGTTTATACCCTTTATTTTGGGCAACATATAGGTATCATTTCTTAGAGAAACTTTATTGAGCAATTTATGATATTGGTTTTAAAATTTTAGAGAATTGCATTGATTTGACTGTTGTTAGGAGTTTATGTCATTTTATTTATGGTGCATGTAATTAAAGACTTGTATGAAGTGGTTATCGGCTTATCATTCATATTGTACAAAAATTATACATTATCTATCATCGCTTTATTAGAAACAAATGTCGAAACAAGATAAATTTAAACAACCCGTGTGGTACACGGGTTTTAAAAAGATGAGTTATTTTACATACAAAACTTTTCTCACATACCAAAGGACTCATTCTCACACTTCATTTAAAAAGAAATCAATGGTTGAGATTAAAAGCATTTTATTATTTCACCTATTTTTAATAATTTAAATATCTTTTAAACCGTTAATCGTTAAGCTAGCACAAATAATTACACTATCGCGACGAGCATTTAATTATCGTTAAGCTAGCACAAATGATAATCATATGTGATTTAACACTAATACACATGTGATATTCAAATTAGTGTTTAACCACATGTGATATTTTTCATGCAAATTTCAGTAACGAAAAAAATGTAAAAAAAGGTCAAAAACATGAATTTTTTTTTTGTCGAAAGTATATCAAATTGTCTATCTATAGAAAGATAATTAAATTATTGTCGTAATGGTATATGTTTTTTCGCCTAACGATTAACGGTTTGAAAGATATTATTATTTAAAAAAAAAATTGTGGGTTTTTTAAATTGTTGAGATTAATCTCATAAGGAAGATGGAGGGTGGCGATTGATATCTTTATATGTAAAATGATCTTATATCTATGTAATTCATACAGTGCTATGCAGAATCTAATTAGATCCCAGTCGAAACAATTGAACAGGCTGCGGCTCATTTGTTGCGGTTCGTGTATGCAAATGTGTTTGCAGCATGATTGCAAAGAATCTTTATCTGCTGTATTTGCAACGGAAATTCTGTCAAAATAAAAATCTTATACTAAAGATTTATGTCGCTATTCACAGCAAATGACACAATGGTTTATCAAACAAATTCAAATTCGAATTTCCAGTTTTCTAAATTTTCCAGTTTCTGCAAATATACAGATTGATATGGTACACGATCACGAGCTAATTAAATAAATAGAACACTTATTCTAACGAAATTTCATTCAAATTTATTTATTGAAATCACACACATGTTTATTATTAGTTGACGATAACTCGTTAACCTTAGGACACCAGCAGACAGACACGGACTTACGATCAAACCCACACATAAAAATGAAAAACGAGAACTGCAAATTAATGCAGTTATACATATGAACTTAATCATCAACCGGAACCAGCTCAATCTTGATCTCAGAAATGGTCACCTCATCAGCCCCTCCTCTGGGCACCAAACTCACCAAAACATGGTCATCATCTTCAGCCTTAACTTCCTCCAACAGCCGTGTGATTCCAAACACGGCCCTACTTGTTTTGAACTTCTCACCATGGTATTGTGCCACTTCCGCGAAAGAACCAGCAAACTCGCTATCACATGCATTGGTCTCAATTTCATCGTCAAAGGCGTTCACCCACACATCAAATTTTAAATACACGCTACTGTCGTATTTGATTCCGTTCAAGAACAACATCTCTTTTGCATTTTCCTTTTCCTCATTGATTCTCTTTTTGACAGGCCTCTTTACGTATACCTTAACTACCCTGTCTAGCTTCACCGGGAATTCCATGTCTTCCACTCTCTTCACATAATCTAAGTTCTTCTTCTTTTTATGACGTGGAACTGACCTAATATCTTTCCACGGGGTTGGGGACTCTTCAAACTCATATCCCATCTGTATTGTGTTTACACAATCTTTGTTGTAGACACGTACAAGCTCCTTGTTCTCATCATAAAACACATATGATGCGTTGAGCCAGTCGTCGTACTTTGGCTCTTTGTGTTTCTGGTCCCGTTTCCAGATTGTCCACATCCGATCAACGTTGGCATGATGGGCGTAAAAGATTGGGTCATACCCAGCCGAGTAGAAAGTTCCCATGTCCTCATCGTTATGCTTGCAAGGGTCACCAGTCCACCTGTGAACCGCATTGTGAACCGGATTCTCTATGCTTCCAGCTCCCGGGGAATCATATTTACCAATGGGCAAAGACAAAGGTTCGTTGGGGTTGGGATTGGGGTTGGGGGGTGAGGGCCAAGGGGGAAGACCGAAGAAGTTTTCGGCACTGTGTGCATTGTCAATCATCTGTCTTCTCATAGTACAGAGATTTTGTTTTATCAGATGATGAGGCTCAATGTGTCTTTCTTCACAATAGTTGAGATCCACGATAGTCGGGGGGAGGTGATTGGCATTCCGGAACTGGTCAAATAGAGGGCTGTTTCTACGAGTATACATAGCAGGAATCATCATTCCAGGAGGATTGTCCCAGTTCCAGTATGGTAAAGCGAATGTTTCGTCACCAAGTAACTTTCCTAATATCCTCTCATGGAAATAGAGATACCAACGGTGGAACGGAAAGAAAAGCGAGGATTGGTGAACGTTGATTCTATAGCTAGAACCTATATTGTTTCCTTGTATGTATGCCTTGCAACAATACGCACAATGGATCTTAGCTTGTTGGTTCCAACTGTGTGGATCCGATGGATCAACATGGTCGAGATGCTTCATTCTTTTAATTGCCAATTCATACTTCTTGATATACTCTGAAGTGACTGTCTGTGCCGCGGGTCGGACACGAGTCTTTTGGAAGTGGGGCAAGTCGTAATTTTTCGGTTTATGGTATGTTACTGGTGGTGTAGGGCAACATTGTACGCTCCTCAAAGGGTCTTTTACATGAACCGCAGTGCATTTTCGGATATCGTCAGGGGCTGTCACCGGAAATGCTAAAGCCGACTGGACAGAGGCCAAGTTGGTCGCACCATAGATGCCTCCGAGCCCTAGAAGCAAGTTTCTCCTGTCTACATTCTGCATGTCAAGTGATGTTTTGGGTAGTATGAGTTTTGTGGTTTCAGAGGGTTTGTGATCATCATCTCCAGCACCATTGCATGAGACTTTGAAGCGACGTGGTGATGGTTTAGAAAACAACGGAGAGCGAGAACAAGTATTTGGCTTTTTAGTAGTAGCAGTGATGGGAAGAGTGGATAAGCTCAAAGAAGCCATCATGTTTGGCTATTGGTGGTGCTTGTAAGTTGTCACATGAGCGTCAATTTATAGACAACTTTTCATGCACAAAGCCTTTTTATTATTATTGTGCTACCAAATAATTTCTTTTTCATATTATTGGGTTAATCGTCTAAAAATGTATTGTATTTTTAATTGTTTGGAGTTGTGTATCATTATTTGAATTCGATTATTTCGTGCACATTTTTTTAAATTTTGATTTTTGTATGTATCCATTGACGTATGTTTGGCTATCGAATCACGTATTCTTTGGAATCGAATCAAGTATTTCTAGGAATACATGAAATAATCGAAATTTAAAAATATATGCACGAAATAATCAGATTTAAATAATGGTACACAGAACTACAAACTGTGACAAGTATGATAATTTTTTGAGAGTCAGCCTTATATTATTTCTAATTGACTATAATTTCGTAACAACCTTACTAAATAGTTGTTTTTGTTTAACCTCATTAAATACTGAAACTACATCATAACTAATTTAGAATTCCAGATATTATTCAAGTTTTGTATTTTTCTTTTTAGGATAGCATATTTGTAATACATGGATCTACAAGCATAATTTAGGAATAATCCAAGTTCAAACTTTACATGTTCTTTTGACATACGTTAATACAAATCCAAATTTTACCTTTTTAACATACTGTCAACAAAAAACTTTGTTTAGATATCAAACAGGGGCATCATAGATTTGATATTCTTCGATAATTTCAGACATTATGTTACTAATAATAGATACTATTACAAAATTTACTCTCTGTCCGGTAGACTTTAGGAGGACAAAATTTACTAATAATAGATTTGATTTTGCTAAAGAACAAAATAATTAGTACCGAGATTTTGTAATCAAAACTATTCAAAACTTGCACTGTCGAAATTAGACTTTAGGAGGACAAAACTTAATGCAAACCATGTTATGGTAACTTTGGAGGTTTAGGAACCACACTTGATTTGAAAACAAAGCCCAGAGGAGAGACACAATCGGTAAGGACATCAAAATCCAATCTGACGTACACTTGGAATTCCAATAAGAATAACTAGTTATAATACCTGTGCATGCACAAGGTTTTGACAAAAAAAAAAAAATTTATTCTGTGTTAATATTGAATATTGTGTCTTTAAAGGTAATTGCATATAATTATATAGTTATAAGTTTCGTGCACGCACGAAGTTTACACATAAAAATTTATGTTAGGTAACTCAAGATTTAATTTTATTTAGCTGACAAAGATGTTGATATTGTTATTTAAATTTCACTACTGATATTATGTTGTACACAGATGCAAGTTTAATTGCACATAATGAGTGCTGATAAAGTTAAAATATACTTATTTTATAATGAGCGTTGATATTATGTTGATGTTTTATAAAAATGTTTTTTCTAGATAGCCTTATATAAATAAATAAGAATTATATGAATCATTGTTATAAGTATAATCGCGTATATTTATTTTTATATTAAAGTAATCTGTGCTTTCAATTTGATAGTTATATTTCTGTTTTCAGTAATTTAGCCGTATTTAAAATGTAAACTCGTATCCACGTGTGTTATTTTAAAAATGAAATAAATTAGTCCTTATTGAACGTATATAGTAAAAAAATTGATACTTATATAATCTTATGTAAATTTATATGTTTTTATTTTAAAACAGCATATATATAGTATTTTTTAAGATATAAAGTTTAAAGTGTATAACGTATAAGGGGGTATTTGTTTGTAATCCAAAGTTATTAAAAAACATGGAGGTTTATAATATTACACTTAACTCTATATAATTTTTAAAAAATCAACCACCAAAGTTTTATTAATCATCTCCTCTTTTTTTAAGTTTTTGTTTTCACAAATTTGACACATTTATTTTTATGTGTTTTTTTTATCAACCAAATTTCTCCACCAAATTTATTAAAGTTTGACCAAAATAAATTTAATTTTGACTTTTATTAACCAATTAAATAACATGATTTTGCTTACGTGGCGAAATTGAACTCTTCTATTGGCCCAATTTTTTTTTCAATAAGAATGATTTTTCAAAAACGCTCCGAAATGATGTAATTCTTTTATTATATAAAAGATTACATCTTGTGTTGTTGTTAATCCTTGATCCACTTATTGTATTACCTTGTAATTATTGTGCTTTTTCTAGCCCTTGCTATTCGATAACTAACTTAATGGCATGGATTTGGGATTTTAGAACTAAGTTAACCAATTAACCTCTACGAGTACGCAGCGGATAAGGATCTAGTATTTGCAATTAGGTTAACCACGTAATTAATAAACAATTAATTAATAAACAATTAATTAATAAAAGGTAAATAAGAAATCTAACCTTTGGCGTCAACGGCACGTTATCAACGAACAAGGAACCAAAGAAACTAAGCATCTAAAATAGATGCCTCTATGAGTATCACACACAAACACTTAAACCAAATACGCCCGATATGCTAGTCGTGAACGTTTACCAATCAACACTTGAATACTTGAACAAAACACGAACCAAGAAAACCAAGAAAACACTTCTTTTCTTCTGTCCGAGATCAACTACAATACCCGAGAAGCAAAAGGCGCCTTTGTCCAATATCGGGTAAAACATGTCCGATATCTTACTGCCTTTTTGACCGAGAATGAAAACAAGCCAGGCACCAATTCAATTCTCTTGTTCAACCAGGAACAACAAATATCACAAGGAAAAAGAAAACATTCAAGTAATTAATGCATGCATCTTATCATGCATGTATGATCATGCGTATAACATGTATATATACAGTATGCTCAAATAACCATGCGTACAACATGAATATTAATTGCATGCATAGGAAAGAATTGGTTGACTTTGGGTTTGTATGTATTGTCGAGAATTAAGAGTATTAACCACCGGTTTATGAGCTTTTGTGGGTTATTATATAGCCTCAAAAACCTAATACACTTGGGCTTTAAACTTGAGCACCAAGTTACCCACTTTCCTAATTCTCATACAATTCCTACTAGCCCATAAGCATGATCCAAATGCCCCTACATGCGACCGGTCATGGGCTTGGATCGGGTCTAGTACAACGGGTAAATAGTTCAAGTAGTAAACGTATAAAACGTACTCTCGTGTTTAACGTGTGTGCCCCCATAGGCTCACACACTTCTAGTCTTTTACGTGCTTTAATACTCCCACAAACCAACAGCTCCCACTTGGGAGTTGGAGTGTCGAATGACACACAAAACTAACGACGGAAACGCCTAGCAACGCTCTCACTCGCTTTTTAACTAAAAGTGTCTGAGAGAATAGTTACAAAAATTTCTCAGTAGCATGGTTATCAATGCCTTGCTTTTAATCATCCTTTGTTATAGATACCGTTAAACCATGGATAATGGATCTCAAATCATTCCATATAGTTTAACCATTTAGAATCTCATTATAGATTTTAATTCAGATATACCAAATGTAATCAAGAATCATCTTGCATTACCCTTTGGGTTTGGCCAAACAATTATCTGATTAAATCTGGAGATGCGCCATGGTATCTTTCTGCACATATCAAGTGCAGTAACAAATCCTTTATTGACTACAAGTGTTGTGGATGCTGCTTCACATCACTCCGAAATATAGCTTTTATAACTACTTTATTCAGATAGCGTTTTGCGTATATTTACAAAAAATGATATCCACACATAATAGAACTTACTTGCATCTCAAGTCTAAGGACGAAGATAACAAACCATTTTCAATATTTTACTTATGACAAGGATCCAAAAGTAAATGTTTGAAAGTTGGGGAATCTAATATGCATCTCTAGTGAATACATATGAGTTTGGCGGGAACAATCCGCATTCTCGTTAGAATATAACCAACACTCACATTTGCCTTACATAACAATATTCCCATATTGTTAACCGACAATGGACATATTTAGAATAATAAAATTATTCAAGAATTAGACATGCAAATATAGGATAACAATTATTATATGAATGAATAACAAATACCAAGTATCTTTATTTATCATAAAGTAAAAATTGTCTTTCAATCCCAATTATCCAAATACTAAAACAGATGTGCATGAAACTCATTTAGTAAGTTGAAGCCTAATGTTTCCAACATTCTCAACCTTCTTTACAAGAATAAATAAATAGTCATCTGAGTAAACTTTTAGAATACTTATTTCAAATTTCACATATAGTGAGGGATTTGAAATATAAGATGAGTGTCTTATCTCATATGCTCATACTATTGCAAGAATTATAGTATGTAGATGTCGCCATACCTTGCATGAGGTATTAGAAATCAAAGACATACTGACAGTCATCTTTACAGTTTCTAAAAGTGTAAAGTATTCTCATTCTTTAATGTGTAATGCAACAATGCTCTATGTTGAACATAACTAGTTAGCAGATTTATCATAAATGATAAAATCCTACTACAACTAGTATTAATAATCCTCTAGCATCATTTGTACTAATACAACACTATGCTTTATAATTCGTAATCATTTATAAAAACAATAATCTAAACGCTCTCAATTAGATATTGTTGTTGTCAGCTCATTTTGTTCTTGTACAAAAGCAACAACTAGTCTTATACACAATATAATATATACATGATGAATCCTTAGTTAAAACAACATAAGGTTTCTATCCATGTAATAAATTACCCAAGTGAAATATATCATTTAAGATTTGCTTGAATAATACAGTTAGACTTAATTTTCAGCATTTGTTTATTCCAGATAAACATTTATTCCAAGGTTGTTTGTTTTATACCCTAAATTCAAGTGAAGTTTCATTCCAAGCTTAAGGATCAATGTCTAGCTTAAATAGAATGGTATCTTCAACATGTAAAATTTAAGAAAAAAACACAATGCTCCCACTCAATGTTAGATGTACTCAAGAGTTATCTTAATTGAATCAGAATCATATTGTAATTAAATTCAAGATCTCAGCTCCTAGATGCATGATTCAATCCAAAACTTGGATTGCTTAAGTTTTTTTTTTTTTTATATACTACATAAAGATAATATAGATTCATAACTCTTTTGATTACACACCATCCTCGCAAAAGGTAATCATAAAGAAAGAGTTATAAAATCTAATTGTCATATTCAACATACAAATCACATGTATAACAATTAAATATCTTTATACAATTAATGCATGTATTATATAAGAAAATTTAAGCACAGTCACTTGCTTAAGTATGATTAAAAACTTCTTATAAAATGTCAAATATTAATATGTATATAATTTTGTCCTTGTGAGTCATTCTTCAAAAGAAACTCATTCCAACCTCATAGGTTAACTGTTAGGCGAAATAACAATCAAGCTCAAAACTCGATTTGCCTTTTAAGGACTGCATCTTATCATTCATATTTCTAAAACCTTTATCAGATTCAAGATGTGATAATATATTTTAGTAGTTAGTTGATTTACAACAATCTTCTAACTTATATTTCTCAGCATTGATATAAAATATCCCTCAAGTGATGAGGCATCCTTTCGGATTTTTGAATAAGAGTAATCATTACACTTCGGTCAACATTTTCATGTTTAACCTTAGTATGACATTAATAAGTGAATTTTAGAAGGTTAAGTATTTCGTTCTAAAAAACTTTAAGATATGTATATACTCCCACTTACTTTTGTAAGTAGAGACAATTCTCTAAATATATACTAAGTATTTAAGCAACAATAAATTGTTCTTTATGGAGAACTACAAAATACATTTTAAGTTCTCATCTCAAGATTTGTTAATAAAATGCTTCATAAGATTTTAACAAATTCAGAACTTAAATCAAGACTTAATGAAATTCCTTCCAACAACTCAAATTAGGGTTTATAGAAAAACTCTAATTTAGTATCACTCTTTAACCAAAAGTTATAGCAATAGTTTTGTGTTTCGTCAAGCTAGGAAGAACACAAAAACTACAATCTTCAAACTAGAAAGTGTAGAAAAATCAAAAATCCAAAAGGGTTTATGATTCAATTGGTTTGAGTGGTAAAATCTCAAATCCCTAATGAATTAGGGTTTTCAGTTATGGTTTGTCTTTAATACCTTCTAGGTTTTAACTATATTGAGTGTATCCTTGACACACGCAATTTCTAACCTTGATATGTTTTGGAGGTAGAGCAATTAAAACTATCATGAACCAAACAATATGAATAAGGTTTGATCCAACACATTAGACATACCATAATAAAGTGGTATCCTATGGGTTATTAGAATTGTGAAACTATATCAGAATTCTATAGATAACTTAATTCTCTTTGGACCAAATACTTGTCAATTGGGTCGAGCCAAATTGCATATAAAGTATTCACGAACCAAGTGCATGCAATAATGTATATTCATTGAATAATACAAGAACCTTATGTTCACGTGTTCACAAGAAGACATAACTGTTCAAAGATTATATGTTCATGTGTTAACAAGAAAACATAACATTTCAATAATACATTATAAGTCTTTGAATAATTCAAAGGCCTTATGTTTATGTGTTAACTAGAAGAGATAACACTTTTACTATATATACTTTATGTTATAAGTCATTGATTAATTTAGGAACTTTATAATTATGTCTTATCATGTAAGCATAATTATACTAATAAAAGTAATCATGAACGCAAACTATTGAGTTCTATAGTAATTTCAAGTTAATTTTATACTTCAGAATTATGATCATTATCATATAAACATAATTATGTTGACTAAAACATGTAGTCTAATGTTGAAGTATGTATACACAATATCATGACATTTGAATGTAGTAGGGCAACAAGCATCTAGCATGTTCACGTCCTAGTAGAATCATTATTAGAATGTAGTAGGGCAATAAACATCTCATGTGTTTAAGTCCTAGTAGAATTCTTATTTACATATAGTAGGGCATTAAACATCTAACGTGTTTAAGTCCTAGTAGAATTATTAGTTTTCTTACCTTACGGTTAAGAGATACCAATAATATTGTTGTTCCTTGCACACACTTTGAGATTTCTCCCACTTGTATAAGGTACAACATCATATTATGAAAACAAACAACACGTGATTGATTTTTCAAACATTATGATAATGTCATAGATATCATAAGTAGTTTTTAGAACCACAAACATTAATAAGGAATTTTGGATTATTATTCTATAGATAACGCTTCAGTAAGCGACAGCATGAAGGCAACGAGTTAACTGATAAAATAAAATGCAATTTTCCTTTAAGCAATGGTTGTTCATATTCGGAAAGTAATGAATTATTTCAAAGCAAGTTTGAAATGATATGGGTGACTAACATGAAATAAATCTCGTAGCTCCCACTGAAATTGACAACATTACATGAATGATATTTCAGTCATAAAATGCAATTGCTCCCACTGGATTTGTCAACATTGTAAGTGTTTCATTTCTAGCAGAAAAACATATAGCAGTTTTACATACGTTCCTATTCTCTTCAAATACCTACGAGTAGCATGTACTTAGGTGTTGAACAGAATATATGAAGTTCTACTTATGTAGACAATGGACTAGCCATTCTTTTATTCAATTAACTTGAATCTTTAGCATGCAATTCCTCATTTATCGTCTACAAAGCCCCAAGGGTAATTAGCACTTTAGGAATAATAAGAGTCCAAGAAGATTACCTAGCAAATATGCTAGTAATTCCTTTAATCTTTGCAGTTTAAACTCATACATCGTGACAAGTACAGGATGTTATTTATTTTGGTAGCTCTAAACACAATGTTTCCAGTTACAAAAAATATTCTATCTTTCAATTAACTCTAGACCACGAAAGGGTAATGAAAGATCATAAACGACTTTATCAATTTTGGAATCCTATCTTAGTTAGTCAACTAAGGAGAAAAGATAGGAATAAGTCTCACTCTTCTTACTAGGAAAAGAAACTAAGTTTGTCTTTCGAAGAAAAACAACTTTGTTTACGAATTATGTTGCAATAACACAATTAATCAGAACATAAAAAGGTCAATTCTAGTATTTTCGATAATTACATTCTTAAAAGAATTAACTACCCAATTAATTACTAATTAAGACTAAGATCCATCTTGCAACCCCACTTAATTACCATAGGTCTGACCAGTGTATAAAAAAATAGGACAAGAGGTAAGCGACGAGCGTTAATTGCATAATGCAACTCTTAGATTTATGAGACTGTTTAAGGCATTAGTATCAAGTAATAATGTCAAAAACATGTTTAGTTCTCATCTCATGCCTCGGGTTCAAGGTCTGACCAAGCTAACTCGAGATAAGTCGACCAAGTATGAACGTGTAAAAATAACCATAGGTCTGACCAGTGAGAAATAATTACCATGGGTTGGAAAGGCCCTTAGGTCTGACCAGAGAAGTCAATCCGAATGCACGTATTCATAGTTGGATGGCATAGACTTAAAATTAACAAATAGGTATGCACATATAAATGTGGTAAAATTCGTGTACAAAGAAGCATGCTAAACATCTTTGTAACACTAATTTTAAAAACTTTGGTAATGACACTGTAGTGATCATCATGGCTCACGGTAGCTCCAATCGAACGCACAGGGAGGCAGAGGACTAGGTAAGCGCTGAAGCAATAACCTAGACATCATTTCGGTGCGACTGTGCGCACCTCTTTGAACCCCCTTTTGAGTTTGTTCTAGTGGGTGAGCCGTACATCCCAAGTGTCCATAGCGTATAGTTTTTAAATTCTTGAAAACGTGTTTCATTAAATTAGGTCACTTTATTTAACAAAAACGATTTTCCACGAATCAAATAGCAGGTCACAATGAGCATGATATTTAGGCGTGTAAATAAAGACCCATATTAATGTTATGGTTACGATATGTATTATTCTATATTGCATACAATTAGGTGTCAAAGCAAGTAATAATGCACATATAAACATATAAGCATAAACATCAATATAAAAGCACATATTGTTCCGAGTTCTCTTGCGAGTCTTCCCTAAACGGAGAACCATAAGACCATCACTAGGATACAATACCTAGATCGCCCCATACATCGCAAAAGCAATTGAGTGGGTCTTTTGAAAACACATAAAAACGCATGGCAATCTCAATTAACAAGTAATTATGCAATTTTATGTATTTAATAAACAATATGTAATTCTAATTATCATTATAATTCTAATTAACAATTAATTATTTCTAATTAACATTTAATTCTAATTAGCAAGTAATTCTAATTAACATGTAATTTTAATTAACAATTCAATTTCAATTAACAAAGTAATTCTAATTAACATGTAATTTAAATAAACAAATTAATTCTAATTATCAATATAATTTAATTTGTGTGTGACTAGTTATTATTTATTAAAAAATGACAAGTATTGCATATAGTTGTCAAAATAAAATAAAACAAATAACTAAATTAGGTTTCATGCAGCCTTTTAAACATGTTTATTAATAAGAAACGTGTAACCCATAATCGCAAAAACGAGATGGCTCGTGATGCCACTGTTGGGATTTTAGAACTAAGTTAACCAATTAACCTCTACGAGTACGCAGCAGATAATGATCTAGTATTTGCAATTAGGTTAACCACGTAATTAATAAACAATTAATTAATAAAAGGTAAATAAGAAATCTAACCTTTGGCGTCAACGGCACGTTATCAACGAACAAGGAACCAAAGAAACTATGCATCTAAAATAGATGCCTCTATGAGTATCACACACAAACACTTAAACCAAGTACGCCCGATATGCTTGTCGTGAACGTTTACCCAATCAACACTTGAATACTTGAACAAAACACGATTCAAGAAAACCAAGAAAACACTTCTTTTCTTCTATCCGAGATCAACTACAATACCCGAGAAGCAAAAGGCGCCTTTGTCCGATATCGGGTAAAACATGTCCGATATCTTACTACCTTTTTGACCGAGAATGAAAACAAGCCAGGCACCAATTCAATTCTCTTGTTCAACCAGAAACAACAAATATCACAAGGAAAAAGAAAACATGCAAGTAATTAATGCATGCATCTTATCATGCATGTATGATCATGCGTATAACATGTATATATACAATATGCTCAAATAACCATGCGTACAACATGAATATTAATTGCATGCATAGGAAATAATTGGTTGACTTTGGGTATGTATGTATTGTCGAGAATTAAGAGTATTAACCATCGGTTTATGAGCTTTTGTGGGTTATTATATAGGCTCAAAAACCTAATACACTTGGGCTTTAAAATTGAGCACCAAGTTACCCACTTTCCTAATTCTCATACAATTCCTGCTAGCCCATAAGCATGATCCAAATGCCCCTACATGTGACCGGTCATGGGCTTGGATTGGGTCTAGTACAACGGGTAAATAGTTCAAGTACTAAACGTATAAAACATACTATCGTGTTTAACGTGTATGCCCCCATAGGCTCACACACTTCTAGTCGTTTACGTGCGTTTATAACTCCCACAAACCAACATCAGGCACGCATGCTTGATCCACTAACCTAGTTAACAAAAACAATAATATCTCTATTTGCTATTTAACATTATACCCGAGCTTTAGGTAAAATTTATCTACAAAATTTGCTATCCTCCGGTCATCGACTATTCGCTGGTGATCCGAAAGGATCATAGTTATTTTGCTTTATTGTTTTTTGGGTAAAGAGGTTACCCCCGATAAAATATTATTACTAAAAAAAAAATTAAGTACAACAGGTGTGGGTGAGTCCCACACTTTAGCCCAGAAAGGCAAACCAAACGCGCCTACACTGCTTAATACCTAAACTAGCATAAGAAATGAGATGCCATACATATGCAAAATAATACAAGCACCTATCTGATTTGACTACGAAGATTACTGTTATATGTGTTAGCATGCTTCATTTGGGCACTAGTCAAACCATAGTTATCAAAGGTATCATCATCATAAGGGTCTTGATCATAGATGTCCTCCTTCACTTGCTCATATAAGCTCTTCATGCCCGCTCCACTACCACTTTTAGCACTGTCAATAGCCATATAAGTCGTAGTTTCACTGTAGTCCTCAAGAACTTCATCATCATCACTATCACCATCCGAAATTACCAAATTCCCAACCTTAGAAAACGGATTACCAACCTTTTTTCCATCATTAATGCTGGGGCAAAATATTGAGTTGATAAATACAAAACCAATGTGCAACAAGGAAATATGAATGAAACATGAAGGGCTAAAAAGACAAAGGAGGATTATTCAAAAAGAATGAAGATTTCAGAAGATCTTTTAAATGTTAGGAAGATTTATATGTTTCATAATACTTATCCTTTGTAACCCTAGTATCTCTATTATATAAAAAGATACAGGGGCTTGAGTTTTAGTGTGCATAGAGAAAAGATGTAGTCGACTAAAGGTGTGTGTGTGTCTAGACATCAAGTCCTCTAATGAGACACCTAGGTTTAGTTGGTTAAGCCCCAAGGTAATCAAAGTTTCCCTTGATCCCTGTTATTGTTGAGTAACCGTTCTACACTTGATCACGTAGAATTAGGGCTTAGTGTATTTGTAATAGTTGGTAGAGATGATGACGAGAAAACCTTGTTAATAACATTGATGTTCATGTTTATTCCGCTGTGCTTTGTAGTTATTTGTTAATCATAGATGTAAGGTCTAAAAAACCTGAGCTTACAACAATTTTTATCAAGTGGTATTAGAGCCTGGTGGCTTGTGATCTAGGATCTACAAGGTTTTCTTAAAGAAGAAAAAAAAAATCAAATTCGGTTTTTAATTTTTGCAACTTTTTGCAGTGCTGTTTTCAAAGGCGTTTTGTCATTCGTTAACCGTTGGATCGAGACGAAATTTTTACTGAAGGTTCTCTTTATGTCAAGGTACATTCTCACTAGAGGGTTCTTCAATCTGAGATTCTAATCGTAAGATATGATTTTTTGAAAACTGCTGTAGGGAAAGGGTAAGTTTTTCAAATTTTTAGGGTTTTCATTCTATTGACCGTGCATTAAAGTGTACTACCAAACCCTAATTCAACGAGTTTTAATGATCCTTATTCTTGGAGTTTGTTTTGCTAGAAACCCTAAATTGCTTAAGGATTCATTACTCGCTATCTTGCTTCGTGTTACATGTGGTTTTTAGATTCAAGTTACTATGATTGATTTATGATCGAGATTATGTGAGCAAGAACAGAGGAGGAAGAGCAATGGAGCATGCATGTCGATTTATAGATTCTAATGTTGCTCCTTCATGGTTTTTCGTTATTGTGTACTTACTACTTTCTATTAGTTGTCGTGTGGCTGAGAGATGAAACGGAGGATACAAGGATGCATAGTAATGCTGCTACGCTATGGATTAACATTGTTCATTTACTTTGTGGATGTTGCATTGTTTTAAGCTGTTGTGTTTAAGCTGCTGCTGTTTCATTGGTTTCTACTATTCTTAACGAGTTACTACTGCCTTAGACAACTTAGTACTAGTCGAAAATCTTTAGTACTGCCAAGGTGTTTATCCTACTGTTCGTTATATTAAGTTAGTGCTGCTACAAGTTTATACTGCTACGATTGATGGTTAGTACTGCTCGTGATATATTAGTAATGCTCGTTCAATTTTAAGACTGCCATGGAAAGCTCTTTGGTACTTAATACTGCTCGTTTAAGGTTAATACTGCTAGATGATTTTTTGTAGTGCTCGTTGGAAAGTTTGTACTGCCAAGGTAGTTTATTGCTTTTAGTTAATCATTAGTGCTATCAACGCATCTTACTACTGTCTTCACGATTTTGTGTTGCTACGGGTGATATATATGGCTGCTTTCATTAAGGGTTTGTTTAATTGTTGAAAGATGAAAATGGGATATGTACGAAACCCTAATTTGGAAATAATACATGTGATGAATGCGTTCTGTAAACAAACAGGAGGTGCGTACTAGGGATGATACACCTATTGTTGGGCTGAGCTTGGAGTATTCAGGCTAGTTATTAGACTTCATTGTTGACTGATATTATTTATGAGTTTAGTTCGTGCTTGCTTTGTGAATATGGTACATGTTTTTGGTTCTCGGATAAGTTTGAGAGATGTCAGATAACACAAACAAAAGTTTGTTTTATTTCAAAGTTTAAGATCTCAGATATTGTTACACTTATTGTTTGGACTTTGATGATGATTAGAAAGATTGGTAAAGTAGTTATCATGTTAAGGGGAAGATTACTATTGTTACATGGTTTCTACTGCTAAACCTTAGAACTATTCTTCAAAGTTACTACTGCTTGGTCACAAATATTATTGTAGTCATTTACCTAGTGAGGATGGTGCTCGCTCATGGATGGTACTACATGGTGTTTGTTACTACGGTGGTTAGTTATTCAAAAACTTCTTTTGGTTACTTTAAATGGTTAACACTGGGATTTCAGGGGAAGCATTTTCTATAGTGTTTAATCATTGACATGCATCATTCAAGGGGAAGGTTTTTACTACTGCTTATTCGATATTACTACTGCTTAGTTTAAGTTTCTATTGCCTTAATTTCGTTTTTAGTAAGGTTTTTGGTGTACATTCATAGAGGGTATTTTGAGGCATTAGAAGGTTGGATTAGAAGTGTGATATTGGTTCGTGGTGGTTGAAATCAAAGTTGCTTCTGCTTAGCTTCTACTATTGGATAATGACAAAAAGGGGTAGAAGAGTCTACTTAAAGATTTGCAACTTGAAGATCCTTGATGGTATAACATGGATTAATGGGAAGTTTCATTCATTGTGTGGTTTTGTAATTATCAACTAGGGGAAGATTGTTGGGGCGAAATATTGAGTTGATAAATATAAAACTAATGTGCAACAATGAAATATGAATGAAACATGAAGGGCTAAAAAGACAAAGGAGGATTCTTCAAAAAGAATGAAGATTACAGAAGATCTTTTAAATGTTAGGAAGATTTATATGTTTCCTAATACTTATCCTTTGTAACCCTAGTTTCTCTATTATATAAAGAGATACAGGGGCTTGAGTTTTAGTGTGCATAGAGAAAAGATGTAGTCGACTAAAGGTGTGTGTGTGTCTAGGCATCAAGTTCTCTAATGAGACACCTAAGTTTAGTTGGTTAAGCCCCAAGGTAATCAAGGTTTCCCTTGATCCCTGTTATTGTTGAGTAACCGTTCTACACTTGATCACGTAGAATTAGGGTTTAGTGTATTTGTAATAGTTGGTAGAGATGATGACGAGAAAACCTTGTTAATAACATTGATGTTCATGTTTATTCCGCTGTGCTTTGTAGGTATTTGTTAATCCTAGATGTAAGGTCTAAACAACCTGAGCTTACAACGATTTTTATCAGGTGGTATTAGATCCTGGTGGCTCTTGATCTAGGATCTACAAGGTTTTCTTGAAGAAGAAAAAACAATCAAATTTGGTTTTTAATTTTCGCAACTTTCTGCAGTGCTGTTTTCAAAGGCGTTTTCTCATTCGTTAACCGTTGGATCGAGACGAAATTTTTACTGAAGGTTCTCTATATGTCAAGGTACATTCTCACTAGAGGGTTCTTCAATCTGAGATTCTAATCGTAAGATATGATTTTTTGGAAACTGCTGCAGAGAAAGGGTATGTTTTTCAATTTTTAGGGTTTTCATTCTATTGACCGTGCATTAAAGTGTACTACCAAACCCTAATTCAACGAGTTTTAATGATCCTTATTCTTGGAGTATGGTTTTCTAGAAACCCTAAATTGCTTAAGGATTCATTACTCGCTATCTTGATTCGTGTTACATGTGGTTTTTAGACTCAAGTTACTATAGTTGATTTATGATCGAGATTATGTGAGCAAGAACAAAGGAGGAAGAGCAATGGAGCATGTATGTCGATTTTAGATTCTAATGTTGCTGCTTCATAGTTTTTCATTATTGTGTACTTACTACTGTTATTAGTTGTCGTGTGGCTGAGAGATGAAACGGAGGATACAAGGATGCATAGTAATGCTGCTACGCTATGGATTAATATTGTTCGTTTATTTTGTGGCTATTGCATTGTTTTAAGCTGCTGTGTTTAAGCTGCTGCTGTTTCATTGGTTTCTACTGTTCTTAATGAGTTACTACTGCCTTAGAAAACTTAGTACTACTCGACAATATTTAGTACTGCCAAGATGTTTATCCTACTGTTCGTTATATTAAGTTAGTGCTGCTACAAGTTTATACTTCTACGATTGATGGTTAGTACTGGTCGTGATATATTAGTAATGCTTGTTCAGTTTTAAGACTGCCATGGAAAGCTCTTTGGTACTTAATACTGCTAGTTTAAGGTTAACGCTGCTAGATGATTTTTTGTACTGCTCGTTGGAAAGTTTGTACTGCCAAGGTAGTTTATTGCTGTTAGTTAATCATTAGTGCTGCCAACGCATCTTACTATTTTCTTCACGATTTTTTGTTTCTACGGGTGATATATATGGCTGCTTTCATTAAGGGTTTGTTTAATTGTTGAAAGATGAAAATGGGACATGTACATAATTTAGAAATAATACATGTGATGAACTAGTTTTGTAAACAAACAGGAGGTGCGTACTAGGGATGATACACCTATTGTTGGGCTGAGCTTGGAGTATTCAGGCTAGTTATTAGACTTCATTGTTGACTGATATTATTTCTGAGTTTAGTTTGTGCTTGCTTTGTGAATATGGTACATGTTTTTGGTTCTCGGATGAGTTTGAGAGATGTCAGATAACACACACAAAAGTTTGTTTTTATTTCAAAGTTTAAGATCTCAGATATTGTTACACTTATTGTTTGGACTTTGATGATGATTAGAAAGATTGGTAAAGTAGTTATCATGTTAAGGGGAAGATTACTATTGTTACATGGTTTCTACTGCTAAACCTTAGTACTATTCTTCAAAGTTACTACTGCTTGGTCACAAATATTATTGTAGTCATTTACCTAGTGAGGATGGTGCTCGTTCATGGATGGTACTACACGGTGTTTGTTACTACGGTGGTTAGTTATTCAAAAACTTCTTTTGGTTACTTTAAATGGTTAACACTGGGATTTTAGGGGAAGCATTTTCTATAGTGTTTAATCATTGACATGCATCATTCAAGGGGAAGGTTTTTACTACTGCTTATTCGATATTACTACTGCTTAGTTTAAGTTTCTATTGCCTTAATTTCGTTTTTAGTAAGGTTTTTGGTGTACATTCATAGAGGGTATTTTGAGGCATTAGAAGGTTGGATTAGAAGTGTGATATTGGTTCATGGTGGTTGAAATAAAAGTTGCTTCTGCTTAGCTTCTCCTAGTGGATAATGACAAAAAGGGGAGGAAGAGTCTACTTAAAGATTTGCAACTTGAAGATCCTTGATGGTATAACATGGATTAATGAGAAGTTTCATTCATCATGTGGTTTTGTAATTATCAACTAGGAGAAGATTTTTGGGGCGAAATATTGAGTTGATAAATACGAAACTAATGTGCAACAATGAAATGTGAATGAAACATGAAGGGCTAAAAAGACAAAGGAGGATTCTTCAAAAAGAATGAAGATTACAGAAGATCTTTTAAATGTTAGGAAGATTTATATGTTTCCTAATACTTATCCTTTGTAACCCTAGTTTCTCTATTATATAAAGAGATAGAGGGGCTTGAGTTTTAGTGTGCATAGAGAAAAGATGTTGTCGAATAAAGGTATGTGTGTGTCTAGGCGTCAAGTCCTCTAATGAGACGCCTAGGTTTAGTTGGTTAAGCCCCAAGGTAATCAAGGTTTCCCTTGATCCCTGTTATTATTGAGTAACCGTTCTACACTTGATCACGTAGAATTGGGGCTTAGTGTATTTGTAATAGTTGGCAGAGATGATGACGAGAAAACCTTGTTAATAACATTGATGTTCATGTTTATTCCAATGTGCTTTGTATGTTCAATGTTATTTGTTAATCCTAGATGTAAGGTCTAAACAACCTGAGCTTACAACGATTCTTATCAATTAACTATGTTAGGTGTGCTATTTGAAATAACAGAAGGAGTAGAATTGGATAGGCTAGGGATGCTTTCATTGTTTCCCGCGTGTCCCACATTAACCTCCTTTTGCATAAAAAGTGGCTTACCATCATCACCCAAAAGCACAAACTTCCCCTGAATTATTTGACTTTCTAGCTTATTAATCTTTTCAATGAGAGATGTAGTACTTGGACTGCCAAATGAATCAATAGTAGTATTCATGTTGTTTGAAGAAATGTTAACACTAGGTTCTTCATGAAAATTAGGATCCTCATCCAAATCACCAAGAATATCAAAAGCATTAGGCGTGTTGACCATTTTTAGCATCCTTACTTGGTTGTTCAGACGCAAACGTCTCCTTAGTAAAGTTTTAGGATGAGAAGCCTTTGTATTATTAGGAGCAACCGGCCGATACTTTATTTTTTTGGTCTTAGAAACCCCAAAAACCTGCTTATAAGCGGGACCTTTTTGCGTGACAATAATAAACCCATCATTCGACACCTCCGTAGTAGCTCTCGAAATTGGACCTATGCCTTTATTAACCATCCCATTAACCACACGTTTAGGAGCAGCTTTAGGACAATCATCATTCAAATGAACATAAAGCAAACATGTACCACACTGAGGTGGTTCCCACTTGTATTAAATGCAAATAGTTTCTTTATTATACCCTTTCCCTACGAGTTTAGGAACAACCAAAACTAAATCGTTATGGAATTTATTGGAAGCATTGATTTAATCAAAGCTCTCTCATACCTACTACGTCCCCATGACTTCAAACACATGGTATTAGTATAAGAATCAAGCATCATAGGAGTACCAATTTCAGAAGCCGATAAGGATTTAAAACATACATTTTTAGGGGGTCATTCAAGCCCTAAATCGATACATTTCATATCCGTTACTACTTAAAATCGTTCCTTTTCACATTTTAGGTCTTTTGGAAGCAAAATGCAAGAATGAAGCATAGTTGGACGAAAAGGAGCGAAAAATGAAGAAAACGGCAAAGTCAAGATCCAAGGCTGTTTTATGCACCTGACGGCGTCCCAGCCCAAAGGGAGACGCCGTCCCTAAGGAAGATTTCTAATTAGATTGCACGAGACAGCTATGGTGAAAATTTGGTTCTAAAGCATGACGGCCTCACGACTATTCTCTGGAAGGCGTCTCTCTTTGTTTTTACACCAAACGTCCAAGAACCATCTCAAGACGACGTCCTTTATGAAGATAGACGACGTCACACATCTCAAGTTACACCATCCCAACGATGACTTGGCCCAAATGAAACCCTAAAGATGGTGACCAGACGATGTCACCAGCAAAAGGTGACGCCGTCGCACTTGTAAATCTATATATAGAATTCGATTTTTTAGCATTTAAGTGGTAGAATTTTGGAGAGAAAACCCTAGTTCGTGTGTAGTGCGACATGGACAATATTTTAGGGTTCCAAACCCTTCTTTACATCATAAGATAAGTTTTCTAATCCATATTATCACCATATTTATCCTATGATCAATTGTTTGTGTGTATGCATGCTTATCTATCATGAGTAGCTAAATTACTATTGTGTTTCCTTTGATCTATGAAACCTAGTTGTTAATTATTGTTAGGTTGTCTTTTATTTTAATTGGTAAACGTTAGAGTAAGGAAAACTGGCTTCTTCTTTAATTGTTGCGAGCTTGAACGTCCTAAATAGCATAAAGCTTGAGAGTGCACTTGAGCCATCGTTGTGTTTATTGAGTGAGTTGTAGCTTTAGGATAATAGAGTATTCGGGGATTTAATACGGTACTTGGCAATCCCGGATAGTTTAGAGGAAAGTTAAAATTCATAGAACTAGGGAATTAGGCACCCCCTATGACCACACGGAATACAACGAACTAATTAAGACGAGGATGTGACAATTCAACCGACCAATAAGAGATAACTAGGGAGTAAGAACATTTAAGTAAACACACTTTTAATCATCATAAGAACACACCTTACAATACATAGCTTATCTTTTCTTTTCCATTAGTTTAATTAGTTATTAGTTTAAAGAATTAGTAGTTAAAAATTGGTAGAAGTACCACCCACCACTCCTATACCCCGAGATATTTACTTGGTTTCTAAAAAATATAAAAAGACTAAAAAGAATCTCCCTCAACCTCACCTTCTCGTCATACATCTCTACTAGCATCTCTATTCCCTTAGAGAACGATCAAACCCCTGGGCTTACCCATACTACACTGCAACGATTAGGTACTGTTGGGTTTATTGATTTGATGATACAAAACAATAAAAGAATGAAACATCAAGGGCTTAAAGAGAAAAAGAAGAAATCTACAAAAAGATGGAAGGACTTGCTTGCAAAAGAAGATTTATTATTTAGTCCTTCGTAGTATCTTGTAAACCCTAATCCTCTAGTATATAAAGAGGACATGGGGTGTAGGTTTTATATACAAGTCTTCCATAATGTAGTCGACTAAAGGTGTGTGTGTGTCCTAGGCGTGTAGTTCTTTGTAAAAGCCTAGGTTAGTGTTAGTTTAGTTAACCCCAAGATCAAAGAAGTCTTTGATCCCTGTTACATTTAGGTAACACGTTATTAATATAATTGGAGGTGATTGTAAATGAAACCTTGTGTCAATAATAATGATGTTTTGATTTATTCCGTTGTGCATCATATTGTTATCATTGTTATTGTTAAACCCTAGAGGCTCAAAACGATCTCAAGGAGTCTAACAAATTCCACAATTGGTATCAGAGCTTGGGGAGCTCGTTACCTAGGGATTCGCAAGGTTTTATTGATCGAAGAATAGCGAAAGATTGAAAAAATTCGAGTCTGAAATTTTTCGTATATGTTTCTGCAACACTGTTTTGAAACGATCATAACTTTTTCGTTAACCGTTGGATCGTGACGAAATTTTTGGTGGACGTTCTCTATATATCTATCTAACTTTTCACCGAAGGGATCGTCGATCTGATCTTCTAGTGAAAAGTTATTCATCGTCGAAGTCAGCTGCTGGGTATATCAATTTGTTTGTGTTATTATATGGGTCAGTGGTGAAAAACATGCATTGATTGGCTACAAAGAATCATGAAGATGATGGTTGACACACAAGAAAATAAGTTTGAGCATGAGTTACAAAAGTGAGGGGAAGTGAGCTGCAACATCGTTAATAATGCTACGTACTTGTTACATTCTGCTGCTACGCTTGGGTTTGAGCACAAATGTGAAGGAGCATCGAGCTTATGAGGTTTCTTGGTCGCATGTTTCTACTGCTAGCTCGATTCGAGTTATTACGGCTAGTTATTGTTTCCATTGCTAGTTTTTGATAACCACTGCTACTATCTCGAAACCACTGCTAGCATCAACAGTTTCTCGAAACCACTGCCAAGCTTCTCAAAACCACTGATAGTTATATCGAAACCACTGCTAGCTTTACTTGTAACCACTGCTACGTTACTATGTTTGGTACCACTGCTAGGTAACTTAAGCACTGCTACCTTTAAATGGTTACCACTGCTTGTGTTCTCAAAAACTATTGCTACTGTTACAATATCTGCCGCGACAAGGACATCTTTCTACTACTAGCTTTTTGACTTCTGCTCGCGATGAAAGTTTCTACTGTATTAATGCTGCTATCTCTAAGATACTACGGATACTTCAACATGCTGTCTGTAGAAAACTAGAAGGGGGTTGAATAGTTTACCGATTAAAAACTTTGTTTTGAAACTTATTGAAAGATCAATTGATATTGATCTTTAGTATGTTAATGAAATATGCAAGCAATATGTAATAAGTAAATAAGGAAAGAAATGATCAAACCACAACAAGTTGTTTATAGTGGTTCGGCCTACAAGGACTCTTTTTCCTTGCCCTACTCCACTCCCCGAGTCTCACACTCGAGAGTTTAACTTCACTAGTCAACAAGCTCCTTTCACCGGCGGAGAAAACCTTTACACTTCGCTTACACTATTTCCGACACTAAGCTAGATGTCGAGTTCTTTCCAAGGGTACAACTACTCCCACACACAATGTATTTTGAGGACTAAAATACTAACCACTCACACTCACAAGATTATGATGGTTTGATACAACAATGAAGTATGGATCAACACTAGATCATACAACACTAAACAAACAAGACTTCCAACTTCTCGTTGAAGCTTGAATATGACTTGATCTTCTTTGCTACAAAAGAGATCACTAATATGATATGAAACTGAGTTAGAAAGGTTAGAGAGAAGATATGTATGAGAGTATGTTAGAAAAGGATAATAAACTACTTGGCTTGGCATTGCTATTTATAGCCAAATTGGACAGGAGCGTCCACGGACGGCGGACCCCTTAAAAGGGTTCCGCCCGTGTACCAATTTGGTACCGCCAGTCTGACAGTCAAGATATCAAATCTTGCCTAAAGTCAACTCTATCTAAGTGAGATTGTGCAAGATATGAAGAGTACAAATCTTCACAAAATATCTATTGGAATCTTCCAATGATTTCCATGATGTAATACATGATGTCAAATGTTGTATTACTATTTATAGAAATATGCAAATGCTTAAGTAGTGTTTGGTTTTAAGAACCTAACACATTCTACAAACTACTATCATATATAATGATTAGAGTCATATCAAGATGTTACTAATCATAAATGTAAATGCTTGAATGATGAATATATTGTTTGAGAAAGCTTGTTTTAATATCTAATAAACTTGACAAGCTTTAAGCTTTTATAAATTAAATTTACTTTTGTCGTTAACAAAACTTAGGCAAAGATCAAAAATATAAATAACGTTTAATGACGATATTTGTATTAACAATCTCCCCCTTTTTGTTGAGGACAAAATATAAATTTTATTTTTCTAAAAGAAACAAAGTTTGTACAAGAGTTATAAAAATATTAGTTTTAGAACTTGACAAGAAAATGATAATGCAAGTGTATGAGATTTGACTTTTTATGAAAGTCAAAGAATTCACTAATTGATGCATGATGTTGACTTTTTCAGAAAGTCAAAGTATGCAGTTTGACTTTTTTAAGAAAAGTCAAGTATTATCAATGAGAGTTCCTGTTTGACTTTTATAAAGTCAAATGTATGCAGTTTGACTTTTTCAGAAAAGTCAAATATAAATAATTTCAAAGTTCTATATTTTCTCCCCCTTTTTGTCTCAACAAAAAGAGGCTATGCGGAATGTAATGAGCCCGAGCTATTATCTCCCCCTTGTTCAAAGCTCCCCCTAAATTGGGTGCTTGAATGGGAAGATACATGGATTGTGAAAATAAAGCTACAAAAAAAAATTGTTAGTAATAATGATCATTCACAAGCATTTCCAAACACTATGTAATGACACCAACAATATAATAAACAACATTCATTAGTTAAAATTTTTCATGAGTAAAGATCATGAAAAGAGAACACAATGATGTGTTTCTAGTACAAGAAAATAAAAATTATCCTAAAAAAAACAAATAAAAGAAAGACTATTCTAAAACCATCCTAAAGTGATGGTGGATGGGAAAGAGCGTTGAGACGCTCAAGAATGTGGTTGAGGATGAACCTCATTTCTTCGTGGAAGTCATGGACCATAATCCGGTTCCGTTCCACGGTTTGACCCGTTTGCTCACAAGTTGAGCAACCATGCCTTGGAGGGTAGAAAGTTTGCGGAGGTTGTGGTGGTGGAATGGTGGATGTGTTGGTGTTGTTGGGGATGTTTGGAGTGGTCATGATGGATGCAAGCAAAGCACTTTGCATTTGCATTGTCTCACTTAAGTGAGAATCCACCATGCCTTTGAATTGGTGGAGGTTGTGGAGTTCGGCTTGAATCTCCTCTCTAGTGGGATTGTCATCCCACATGCACTCCGGAATGTCCTCAATATGAGGGGACATTGATGATGGAAGTGGATGATCCCCGTATAAAGGACCATGAATGTCCTTGTGAATGGGGTGGAAAAGGAGAGGTTTTGGCCCTAATGGGGCATTTGGGTCAATGGATGACCGAGGTGACTCATGAGCGATTCGCTCAATGGTGCCAAAGGATGGCAATGGTGGTGGATGACTTGGCCTAGGAGGCAAGTCTTCCAAGTCCTCTAGGAAAGGATTTGGTGATGTTGGTGGAGTTGAGAATAACTCCATGGGAGTGAGAGTGAGAGACCTTGGTGAAGGTGGTGAGGGTGTTTTGGATGTTTGGATGGGTGCCGGTGGAGGTGAAGTAGGTGTTTTTGTTGGTGGTGGAGTGGTGATCACAATGTGTGATGAAGTGGGTGTAGCTAAAGTAAGATGTGTGTCATCTCTAATGGGAGATGAGATGGTGAGTGGTGAAGATTCGGATGATGAGCTAAGATGAACAAAACAACAAGGCCTTACGCTCATTCTAGCGGTTTTCTTGCAAGGTTTTGGTGATGATTTAGTCATTTTTAACTTGGGTTTTGATTTGCTAGATAGTAGTGAGAATGAAGAAGGTGTGAGGATGATCATGGTAAAGCCTTTCAATTTATAGAGGTAAGAAATTGTTGAGAAATGGTTTGATTTGATGTTGAACCATTGAAGAGATGAGGTTCCTAATGATTTGGAAGTGGGTTGAATGCTAGTCATATCACCCAAGTCAATCCATACAAAGATGATGGAGTGAAGAAGAAAAGATATGCAATAAATGTGTTCTAGTGAGTGGAATTTCCTAATATTCAGATTACCCACGGATTTGAAGGTACCAAAAATTTGGTTCCTTCCTTTATGCCAAAGGGCTCCTTGGGTGGATTTTTCAAATTTTTGAATTTTGGTGGGAAATGGATTTCTTATATACCTTAGTGAATAATACTAGTTCTAATAACAGTATAAACTAGTTAAGATTGATTTCTAAGTGATGGAAGATAATTTGGAATCACGAAAGAGTCGAAATTCAGAAAATTACCTGGAAGATCCACGGCACCAAAATCATACACGGACGGTACCCAAAAAAGGGTGTCGTCTGGTCCGCCTGTACAGGTAAGGCGGTACCAAACTACATAAAGGACGGTACCAAAATTATGGTGCCGTCTGATCCGTGGAGTGCCAAAATATGGACAGAGTACGTTTTTAGGTGTCGGGGAAATTTCCGAAACCTGAAATTTTTCTCAAAAGCTGTTATACTAAACATTTCTAGTTAGGAAAAGTAAATAACACATATGTAAACATAGTGGAGCATAGATTTTGAGCAAGGCTTATTGATTTCCACAATATAGTGAAAATGGGTAAAATTTGATAGCATACTTGTGCTATCCCCCTGCATGAGATTGTTAGCATACACCATTGTTTCAAGTTATATTATCATCCTACATAATAAAAACAACTAAATAGTATCAAACATTAACGATAATGCATTGTTCCAAACACTCCTTAAAGTACCCTTATTTGTCCAACTTCTTGTAAATCTTGTTCATCATCCTACCAAGGCACTTGAACATTCCCTTAGTTTGTTTGAATTCTGCTGATTCATTCTCAATCTCGGGAAGAGATGCGTAATACTCTTGAGGTGGAAGATGAGAGCTTGGAAGACCATCCTCGGAGCTATTTGATGATGATGATGAAGGAGTTGGAGGTTTAGCTCTCTTGCCTTTAGTCTTAGCAACTCGAGCATCACTCAAAGGTACAAAGATGTGAGGGATGAGTTCATAGTGAAGGTGCATCCCTTTTGGGGTTGGTGGAATTGGAGCGAAGTTTCTATAGAGACGGGTGAGAAGCATCCCGTATGGAAGAGCAACGGATCCTTGAGTTGGAATATCAATCATTCTCCTATCTATGTAGTAGGCTAAGTTGAATGGTTGTCGGGTGGACAAGTTGTAAAGCATGTGGCAAAGACAAGCGTTTATGTGATCCCTATTCCCTATGGTGCTAATGACGTTTGCTCTAAGTAACTCCTACCATTTCTTAAATTCGTGCTTAAGTTCATTTAGCTCCATTTCATATGGATCTCGGTCTACCTCCTTTCCCTTTCGTGTTACTCGTGTTGTATCAGTTTTTGGGTTAAAAAGGTGTTCACGGATGACATCCTTATCGGCCAAACGGGTTAGATAGGGAGAAGAGCGGTCGTTGATTGCATCAAGGGCAGTGAGTGACCACTTATCCGTGTAGACACAAGTTCCTCGGTTGGGAATTCCTAGTACTCTAGCAAATTCACTTAAGGTGATGGTTTAGTCATTTTGGTTGATTCTAAAGCTAAGACAAAATTCATCATCATCTTCATCACTAAAACCGGTCACACTAGCATAGAATTCTAACACGAACCTAGGACAAATTGGTTCATCAATGTCAAGAAGACAATCGAATTGAATGGCGGCTAGTTCTTCACGAAGATTAGTGTGCTCAAGGAAGGATGGGTGAGTGGTTCTACCCTCGTGGAAATACCTTGATTCTAGACCCCTAAATATTTCTACTTGTTCCTTGGTGAGTCCTTTGGTTTTGTGGTGTTTGGGAATGTAGTTAAGAGTGTCTTTGTGATCATAGAATCTTGCGGCTACCATGGTTATTCCTAAGGACAAGAATTAACATGTTAAAAAAAATGAAAATAAATTTTACCGTTTTTGATTCTAGTGTGTGCCTATATGAAAACAATTTGGAGTTGCGGTTATCTCGACTCATTTTATGCACAAAATGGTTTTAGTGGAGTGTTTGGCAAATACCATGAGATAACCCAAATGCTCCTAATTCAATGTGGCTACATTTGAATATACCCGGGAGTGCATATTAGTTATGCAATACCTTTAGTATTCAAGAGCATGCAAGTGATGAAAATTCTAACGTTTCTATTTGTATTAGCAATGAAAAATGTTTTCCTACAAGTGAGAAGCTTTTCAAAACTTTTGACATGGGGTGTTTGGTTGTTTGAATAAGGCCTTATATTTATTATCTATCAATTAGTGGGAAACATGATTTGTTTATGCAATATGATAATGTAGTACCTAATTTGAATGACTAGTTATGCAATTTGCCAATTGAATTCATATTTGGTATAAAAGCATACATAAAACCCCATGTAATGATTTTTGATAGTTTTGTGCATAAATAAGAATCCTAGACTCAGAATTAAAAGATGAAATGTAGTTAGGATACTTACAATGATGTTATCTTCAGTGATTAGTGAGTGGGAAGATGACAATAATGAGCTTGGTTTAAGTTTTACACGTTTTGGTAAAGTGGGTTCTGAGGAAGAGGATGTTATGTATATAGCAGTTTTGCTTCTGTAGACACCACAGACCAGACGGCACCAAATTTTTGGTTCCGTCTGTGTTGTCGTTTGGTGCCGTGGCTACAGTAGCAGATACAAGGCAAAATTGTTTTGGTTTGACTATTCTAATGTTTTAGGCTATGTTTATCCTACATGTTTGGTTCCATTAACCCTAAACCAAGTCTAAGAAGATTAAAAGGTTCTCGTTTAAGAGGTTTAGTAAAGATGTCGGCAATGTTGTCTTCGGAGGATACTTTCTCGATTGAGATGTTTCCTTTTTGAACATTGTCGCGAAGAAAGTGATGACGGATTTCAATGTGCTTTGTACGAGCATGTTGAACGGGATTCTTGCTGAGATCGATGGCTCCTTTGTTGTCGCAAAGTATCACAATGTCGTTGAGATGAATTCCGTAGTCTACGAGAGCTTGCTTCATCCAAAGAGCTTGTTGACATGCTTTTCCGGCTGAGACGTATTCGGCTTCAGTATTAGAGATGGCTAAAGCCGTTTGCTTTTTTGCAAACCATGAGGTGAGACAATGTCCAACAAAAGTGCAAATACCACTTGTACTTTTTCTATCGACATAATCACCGGCATGATCCGAGTCGGCATACACTATGGTTTCTATACCCGTTCCTTTGGGATACCATAATCCTAAACACGTTGTTCCCTTAATATATCTAAAGATCCTTTTTAATGCTTCTAAGTGTGATGCCTTTGGGTTTTCTTGAAAGCGAGCACATAGACAAACACTAAACATAATGTCGGGTCTACTAGCCGTAAGATAGAGTAGGCTACCAATCATTCCTCTATATTTAGTGTTATCTACGGATTCACCTTCTTCGTCCTTGGTGAGTTTAGTGTCCGAGGACATGGGTGTTTTAGTTGGTTTGGAATCTTCAAGACCAAATTTCTTAAGCATGTCTTTTATATATTTAGATTGGTTAAAGAAAATACCATCATCTAGTTGTTTGATTTGAAGTCCTAGAAAGAAGTTTAACTCACCCATCATACTCATTTCAAACTCGTCATGCATGATTTTAGAGAAATCATCACATAGCTCTTGACAAGTTGATCCGAATATAATGTCATCAACGTATATTTGAACAATAATAATTTGCGATTCCTTTTTCTTAGTAAAAAGGGTATTATCTACTAATCCCATAGTATATTTGTTATCAATAAGAAAAGTCTTAAGACGGTCATACCAAGCTTTAGGTGCTTGTTTAAGGCCGTATAATGCTTTCTTGAGTTTGAAGACATGATGTGGTTTCTCAAAATCGGTAAAACCGGGGGGTTGAGCAACATACACTTCTTCGTTAATAAACCCATTAAGGAAAGCACTTTTAACATCCATTTGAAATAATTTAAAATCATAAGCACATGCATAAGCAAGTAATATTCTAGTAGACTCAAGTCTAGCTACCGGTGCATAAGTTTCATCATAGTCAATACCTTCTTGTTGATTATAACCTTGTGCAACAAGCCTAGCTTTGTTTCTAGATACTACACCATTTTCGTCCATTTTGTTTCGAAAGACCCATTTTGTTCCAATTATAGTTTGATCTTTGGGTTTTGGAACTAGTTTCCAAACATCATTTCTAATGAATTGGTTTAATTCTTCTTGCATGGCAATTACCCATGATTCATCTTTTATTGCTTCATTTATGGTTTTTGGTTCAATGGTGGATACAAAACAAAAATGATTACTTTGATTTTGAGCTTGTGATCTTAAGGTTCTTTGATTAAGTTTTCCTATGACCTTTTCTAATGGATGACTTTTAGATTCTTTTATGTTGACAATTTCTTTATTTAATGGTTCATCTTCCTTGTTATTATTAATTTGACTTTCAATTATTTGACTTTCAACTAAGTCATCATCCACCAAGGGTGATGTCTTAGAGGGAGGTGGACTTTCGTCAAATGTTATGTTCAACGATTCCTCGACTATCATTGTTTCTTTATTTAGGACAATGTAAGCTTTACTAGTTTGAGAGTAACCAAGAAATACACCTTCATAAGACTTTGGGTCAAACTTGGTGAGATAATCCTTAGTATTAAGAATAAAACATTTACAACCAAAGACTTTAAAATATCCTAATGTTGGCTTTTTACCTTTATAAAGTTCATATGGTGTTTTGTTTAGGAAAGGACGTATTAGGACTCTATTTAAAATATATGTAGAAGTGTCAACGGCGTTACACCAAAACTTTTGAGGAATGTTTTGTTCATTAAGCATTGTTCTACTCATTTCTTGAATTGTTCTATTTTTACGTTCTACTACTCCATTTGATTGAGGTGTTCGTGGAGCGGAAAAGTTATGTGTTATACCATTTGTATCACAAAAGTTTCCAAATTGAGTTTCGTTGTCAAATTCACGACCATGATCCGTTCGGATCGACACAATTTTGACACCTAGAAGATTTTGAATTTTCTTGCTAAGTATTTCAAATTTATCAAAAGCTTCATTTTTGGTTTTCAAAAATAACGTCCAAGTAAACCTTGAGTAATCATCTACTATGACCAAAGTGTATAAGTTTCCTCCATAGCTTCTTATAGCGGATGGTCCAAACAAGTCCATATGTAATAATTCTAGACACTTAGATGTGGACACCATGTTTTTAGATTTGTGACTACTATGTGTTTGTTTACCAATTTTGCAAGCGTCGCAAAAGTGTTGGTCATATTTTAGCTTTGGTAAATTCCTAACCAACTCTTTTGAAGATAGGTTTTGTATAAGTCTCATATTAGCGTGACCTAAGCGTCTATGCCAAAGAGATGAGCTATCGTCTAATGTTGTTAAGCAAAGTTTGTCATTATATGTTTTATCTATTTTCATGACGTATATGTTATTTTTCCTAACTCCTTTAGCTATGGTGATACCATCTTTTAGTATTTTACTACCATTTTCATCGAATAGTACTTTATACTTTTTATCACATAGTTGGCTAATACTAAGTAGATTAAATCCTAACCTATCCACATGAGCAACATTTTCAATAGTTAGAGAGTTATGAGCAATCGTACCTTTGCCAATGATTTTGCTTTTGAGATTGCTACCGAAAGTGACATTACCTCCGTCATACTCTTGGTATGATGAGAAGAGACTTTTTTTGCCCGTCATGTGTCGTGAGCATCCACTATCTTTTAACCATTCATCAGGTTCCAATCCAACTTTCAAGCATACCTAAGAAGCAAATAACTCAAACATTTGGTCCCCAATATCTCATGGGTCCGTTTGGGTTAAACATACCATTTATTTGATTCATGTATGGAAATGATGGGTAAGGGTTCCATGGCATGTAATCTGGAGTTTGATATGGTCTAGGAAAGTTTTGATTCCAACCGTTGTGTTGGTAGTTAGGTTGAACGTTGTGGTTGCTCTTAGGAAAGGGGCGTTTGGCAAAAGAAGTTTTATATCGTTGTTGAGTAGTTTTTGATCTAAATTCATTTTTAACAAGTCCTACTCCTGATATAATGGCTGGTTTTAGTTTAACATTATCATTGGTTTTCTTTGTTACTTTAACAAATTCAGTACGGTCCGTATTGCGAACATTCTGTTCTGCTGAAGTACCCGCGGTACCATTTTGCACAACGGACGGAACCCTTATTTTGGTTCCGTCTGGTCCGTGCTGTACTGCAGCAATTTTGACAGAATGTTTGTCCTTTTCGGCCGTTTTGTTTTGACTCTTTGAAATTAATATTTCATTAAAACCTAGCCCATTCCTGTCTCCTGGTGTTTTATAGATTTTAACTATTTCATCGGCAAGAGCGATGTTTTTGTTAAACCTTTTAAACTTAGAATTATTTTCTATTAAAACTTCTTGTGTGAGCTTTAGTTTTTCTATTTCAAGATTAAGCTCTTGACATGATTTACAATCATCGTCATTTGCTTTTCCTTTTTCAAGACGTTTAGCTTTTTCTTTTAACTCATATATCTCATTTTCCAAAAATTCCTTTTTGGTTTTTAGAAATTTATTTTTAGTTATGATTTTTAGACTTAGCTCACACAATTGATTATATTGTTTTTGCAAGGTGTCATCATCTATAGAAGAATAAGAAGAGTCGGAAAGTACCTCATTTGACTCATGTGCCATTAGAGCGATCTCTTCCTTGCTTGATTCTTCATCGTCTTCACTATCACTCCAAGCACCACTTACAAAAGCTCGTTGAGTTTTGCTTTTAGGTGGCTTGGGACATTCTCCTATGAGATGACTTGCATCACCACATCTAAAACACTTTCTTTCACCTTTAATCTTCTTATCATCCCGATCTTTTCGGAATGGCTCCTTTTCTTCTCGAGGTTGTCTTACAAACTTTCCTCTTCTTCTAAAGAACTTCTTGAAATCTCTAACGGCCATGGCATACTCCTCATCTTCACTATCGGAGCAAGATTCACCATCATCGCTTGATTCCGCCTTTGCTTTAAGAGCAACGGATTTGATCTTCTCCTTTCTTCCTTTGATGATCTCCGAATCTTTCTCCATTACCATTTCGTGAACTTTGAGGTTGCCAATTAGCTCGTCTAGTGACATTATTGAGAGATCTTTTGATTCTTCAATAGCGGTCACTTTAGCTCTCCATTTGGGATGGAGTGCTCTAAGAAATTTCCTGACAAAGTTCTTACTACGAAAAGATTCATCAAGTGCTTTAAGTGATGTAATGATAGTGTTAAAACGAGCAAAGCCACAATCAATGGTTTCATCTTCAGGGATAACAAATTGTTCATATTGTTGAACAAGAAGATCAATTTTGTTATCCTTGACTTGTGAATTACCTTGATGTGTAACAATTAAAAATTCCCAAATATCTTTGGCGGTTTCACACATAAAAATTCTTTCATATTCTTTTCTAGGTAAAGCATTATAAAGCATCATTTTAGCTTCATTATTTTTAGCAACTAATTTCTTTTGTTCATCAACGGAAATATCCTTTGTTGTAGAACTAAAATCTCCTTTAACAATAATAAACCAAAGATCTATATCTTTTGATTTTACATATGTTTCAAAATGGTTTTTCCAATAGATAAATCCATTGGTTTCAAAGAGTGGTGGTCTTTGCATAGATTGCCCTTCTTTAAAGTTTTCAGAATCCATGGATCGTTTCAAGTTTATAGAATACAAGTTATTTTAGAAATTCTTGAGCAACGAGGCTCTGATACCAATTGTAGAAAACTAGAAGGGGGTTGAATAGTTTACCGATTAAAAACTTTGTTTTGAAACTTATTGAAAGATCAATTGATATTGATCTTTAGTATGTTAATGAAATATGCAAGCAATATGTAATAAGTAAATAAGGAAAGAAATGATCAAACCACAACAAGTTGTTTATAGTGGTTCGGCCTACAAGGACTCTTTTTCCTTGCCCTACTCCACTCCCCGAGTCTCACACTCGAGAGTTTAACTTCACTAGTCATCAAGCTCCTTTCACCGGCGGAGAAAACCTTTACACTTCGCTTACACTATTTCCGACACTAAGCTAGATGTCGAGTTCTTTCCAAGGGTACAACTACTCCCACACACAATGTATTTTGAGGACTAAAATACTAACCACTCACACTCACAAGATTATGATGGTTTGATACAACAATGAAGTATGGATCAACACTAGATCATACAACACTAAACAAACAAGACTTCCAACTTCTCGTTGAAGCTTGAATATGACTTGATCTTCTTTGCTACAAAAGAGATCACTAATATGATATGAAACTGAGTTAGAAAGGTTAGAGAGAAGATATGTATGAGAGTATGTTAGAAAAGGATAATAAACTACTTGGCTTGGCATTGCTATTTATAGCCAAATTGGACAGGAGCGTCCACGGACGGCGGACCACTTAAAAGGGTTCCGCCCGTGTACCAATTTGGTACCGCCTGACAGTCAAGATATCAAATCTTGCCTAAAGTCAACTCTATCTAAGTGAGATTGTGCAAGATATGAAGAGTACAAATCTTCACAAAATATCTATTGGAATCTTCCAATGATTTCCATGATGTAATACATGATGTCAAATGTTGTATTACTATTTATAGAAATATGCAAATGCTTAAGTAGTGTTTGGTTTTAAGAACCTAACACATTCTACAAACTACTATCATACATAATGATTAGAGTCATATCAAGATGTTACTAATCATAAATGTAAATGCTTGAATGATGAATATATTGTTTGAGAAAGCTTGTTTTAATATCTAATAAACTTGACAAGCTTTAAGCTTTTATAAATTAAATTTACTTTTGTCGTTAACAAAACTTAGGCAAAGATCAAAAATATAAATAACGTTTAATGACGATATTTGTATTAACACTGTCAATGAAGACGTGGGATCAGGTTGTTGTTTTTCAAGCATATGTGAATGGAGACCAAAAGAAGCAAACGACATGGATATTATTAAGCGTAACGCATCATTCTGATTGATGGTTTATATTAGTGGGATATTGATGAATTTATGAGTGATCAGTGGATGTTAGTTTGAGTTGTACTAGCATTGCAAACTGGTTCAATTCTTAATATTACGTGCATGGCTCTCTTTGAAAGTGCTTGATTCGTTGTCTTTTGGAAGCTGATCACGTGATATATGGGCAACATATGAATAAAGGGAACTTTTTGAGATGGAAGCCTATTGGTTGACATGAACCTACAAAATGAAAATAAGTGTTTCGAATATTTGAATATTTATTCTTCATTCTAGAAACGTTAATGCTAAATTACATGGAAGTTGGATGTTTTAAGAATATTCAAGTGGACTGAATATTGATTTGGCTTTGGGATTCATTATACGACATGGTATTGAAAGTTTAAATTCATGGTTCAGAATAGATGGTGATATTGGATACTAAATGGTTTTTGGTTCTCAGATAAGTTTAACGTTTGGATGGTTTACACACACAAGAAGTTAGGAGTTTGGTTTTTTGAAGTTATTCTTAAAAGATTTAAAAAGCTCGTATTTGATTTATTGGATTAGTTGATTACGAAGATGATTGATCATAACTTATTTGATATTGTAGTTGAGTAACACAGATTCGTGCTCTTATCATATCTCAAAGTGGGTGTTACACTTTGGAGATAACTTGTTCGTGCTTAAAGGATGTTGACGAAGACTTGCAAAATCTAGTTTTCATAGGTCAACGGGTGGATGGATGAAGACCTAGTAAACTATCACTTAAAGGAGTTACATTGTAGTGCTCAGTGTCTCATTGAAGATGAGGATTTTGTCAAGAGATTGCGGTCTACTTATATGGTGTTAGTATAAGTTTGGAGTCACGTAGATAGTACAAGACATAAGACACAAATTTGGGTTATTCTACTTCTTTATCAAATTCGTTATATTTGGTTTTCTTCACAAGTGATCATTACATAGAGCTTACTGAAGAATCATTTTCATGCATCACTCAAGGGGAAGTTTCTACTGCTTATATTCTCTATTTGTTGATAACAAAAAGGGGAAGAGATATTGGAGTGCGATAGCATGGATTGAGGGGAAGACAAGGAAGACAAGATTTGTTTCATTCATGGTGAGATTTAATTATCTCAACTTCTGCTGCTTCGTCTAGGGAAGTTCGTACAAGAACCGTGTTTGTTTTGTCATCATCAAATAGGGGAAGATTGTTGGGTTTATTGATTTGATGATATAAAACAATAAAAGAATGAAACATCAAGGGCTTAAAGAGAAAATGAAGAAATCTACAAAAAGATGGAAGGACTTGCTTGCAAAAGAAGATTTATTATTTAGTCCTTCGTATTATCTTGTAAACCCTAATCCTCTAGTATATAAAGAGGACATGGGGTGTAGGTTTTATATACAAGTCTTCCATAATGTAGTCGACTAAAGGTGTGTGTGTGTCCTAGGCGTGTAATTCTTTGTAAACGCTTAGGTTAGTGTTAGTTTAGTTAACCCCAAGATCAAAGAAGTCTTTGATCCCTGTTACATTTAGGTAACACGTTATTAATATAATTGGAGGTGATTGTGAATGAAACCTTGTGTCAATAATAATGATGTTTTGATTTATTCCGCTGTGCATCTTATTGTTATCATTGTTATTGTTAAACCCTAGAGGCTCAAAACGATCTCAAGGAGTCTAACAAATTCCACTTAGGTACTACACTGCAACGGTTAGGTACACTTCCTAGAGGGTTGTAAAGCTTGCTCACGAAAAAGGAAGTCTTTCAACCCCGAACCCGCTATCAAGTTTTTGGCGCTGCTGCCGGGGAATAGAATAGCTAGTTAGTTTTCTATCTCGATTAGGTCTACTCGCATGATTCCTATCAAGTGAGCTTTTTTCTTTTTTCTTAGCTTTGTTTTAGTCTATCCCCCTTCTTTGTGTTTTTGTTCGTAACTTCGTCACTTGTCACCATGGGTGACATTCCACCAAACAATGATCCACCACATCATCCACTACCATCGCCCAATCAACCATCACTCGACCCGCCAAGAGGCTGTACTCTTGGTGAATACTCTAGACCTAGCCATCAAGGCTATAGGAACACCATTGAGCTTCCACTTCAAGCACAAACTACGACCCTGCGATCCGACACCATCCGGTTGGTGCAAAACAGATGTGCATTCCATGGACTTCGTTTCGAAGATCCTAATCAGCATCTTAAGGATTTACTTAAAATTGTTGACTCCATTGACCTTGATACTACCACTCGAGAGACCACGCATCTGCGTCTCTTCCAATTCTCTCTACGGGACCAAGATAATAATTGGCTTGAGCAACTTCCCGCATGATCCATCTCAAGTTGGGATAATCTCACCACCCGTTTCCTCGCCTAATTTTTCCCAACGGGGAGAACCACCAAGCTAAGGAATGACCTCTTGATGCTCCAACAATGTCAAGGCGAAACCCTTTATGAGGTGTGGAATCAATTCAAGGACATACTCCACAAAGTCCCTTACCACGGCATTGATCTTTGGCTCCAAGTCCAAATCTTTTATAATTATGTCAATTTCTCCACAAGGCAAACCATTTACCAAGCGGCCGGTGGTAAGCTTAGTGAATTAACCGCTGAAGAGTCGTGGGTACAATGGAGGACCTTGCCCTCTAAGACAACGAATGTTGGAATGACCCCCGTGAGTTACCCAAAATCGTAAAGGCAATATCCTTGCCTCCAATTAACTCACAACCTTCTAATCGTAGGATGCTCGAACTTGAAGATCAAGTCAAATTCCTAATGAGTTCTTACGAAGCTCTTAAACCTTCACGCCAAGTGAACAACATCACTTTACTTTGTGAGTTATGTAGTGGTCCCCATGACACACGTGATTGCACAAAACTCCCCGAATGAGCTTTCGTGGACTACGACTCCACGCGTACCGATGGAGCGGGAGAGAAGTGGTACACTTTCAAGCCCGAGCAAAACAACCTAGGAAATTCCTACAACCCCTCGTGGAAAAACGACCCTAACTTTAGGTGGAGCCAAAACTCAAACCCGCCTCAAAACAAGTCCTCTACTCCACCTAATGGGTTCTAACCAAACGGTTCATCTTCAAACCGTACCACCTACAACAAACCTTCCAACACCGGTCATTCCAATAATCTTGAGGGAATGATATCCAACTTTATGTCATCTCAAGAAGCTCGGTAGTCTAAACTTGAAGCCGATTTCAAGAAACGACAAAGCAAGATGACAAATAAGCTCGACACCCTCTTGAAAGCCTTCAATGACCGAGTTATGGGAGCACTCCCAAGTGACACCATCAAGAACCCAAAAGTGAATTCAATTTCATCGAATCCATGTTCTTGCTCACCAAAGGAAATCGCATATCCATGCCCCTCACACCCGCAAGTCCACTCGGTCAAGACCATCAAAACATGTTTCAAGCAAACTATCCCAAAAGACCAAAAACCTAAGTTAATGGTCCATCCAAATCTTGAAACACCAAATAATCAAGAACCCAAATCTACTCTAGAAGAGGAATTTAAGGAGCTTTACCAAGAAAAACCGGTTCTTGAAGTCTTAACTCATGCGCCTTACTATAATGCTTTAAAAGATAAATATGAGCAAAGACTAAAATTAGGAGAACGTGGGTCCGCTTTTGTGAAAAACAAGTTACCTAAGAAGTTAAATGATCCCAACCTATTCATTCTTCCGTGTAGCATTGGAAATTCCAAAGCTTTCGACACATTAGCCGATCTAGGATCAAGCATCAACCTTCTTCTGTTGTCCCTCCATAAACGCCTTAACCCAGGTAAGTTAGAACCAACGGAAACCATCATAGGTTTAGCAGACGGTAGTTTTGCATATCCGGTAGGGATAATGAAGGACATGGTAGTTCACGTAGGACAATTGACTCTTTTGGCGGATTTCCACGTGCTAGAAATGACTAGTGATACCACGTGTCCATTATTGGCTGGAAGAGGATTCTTAGCTACCGCTAGTGCCATAATCTATTGTAAGATGTCCAAAATAGTGGTAGGAGTAGGGAGTGCTAGGTCAATCTATGATGTTAAAAAGCATTCCTATGATAATGAGGCTGAACAAATCCCTCATGAGATCATCTTATATAGGAGACCATCTAGATATGGACCTTGGACCGATAAAGATTTTGTAGGCCCTCAACAACCTTTCTATCTAGAAGAAACCTTCATGAATAACACATGCAACTTAGAGCAATAATTGGCTAGGGACATTGAAGTGAATCCATTCGAGGATACTTTAGTGTTTAGGAAGATGACCAAATTCCTAGGAGCCTTTCCTATTAATCTTTGCATGAATAGATGGAAAGTTGAGAGTAAAAAGCCTATGCATAAGTGGAATTGGGATAGGCCACCTAGTGATGGGAATGGAGAGTGGAACATTAGGATGACGATTTATGATCCCAATGGTGAGATGTTTGAAAAAGCGTACCGGACTAAACATACTAGTAGGAAATTAAAAGAGAAATTCGATCCCACCGTTGTCCTTAAAGATTAACTCACTCACCTAGTCACGTAGGGCATGATTTCAAGTCTAGCTACAAGACTCATAAATAAAGAAAAACACTTCTTGGGAGGCAACCCATGCTTAATTGTTTGCTTGTTTGTTTTTCAATTTCGTTTGTGTGTTTATATACCTTTTTCATTGTTGTTTAATTCTCATGTCCAATTTGTGAAAATTCTTTATTTTGTTTTTAAACTCGTCATAATTATATATAATTGTATTTTATAAAATGATAAGTGTAGGGAAGATCATATATGTTTAAAAATTTGCATGAACATGGGATTAACAATAATTGAAAGTGTACATATTTGTGTGTTTGTTAGAGTCAAATGTTTGTATCGAGTCATAATGGATAATTTTCAGGAATTTTTCTAGGTTTTTAATGAGGTAATGTTTTCAGAATTTTGCGAGAAAATGTACCAGACCCTTTATGTCAGAACAACCTGACGGCGTCAGGATTAAAGCTCGACGACGTCACGCAATGTAACAACCCGCATTTTTTGGTTACTTTTTATTTTTTTTATTTCTGAAAGTTACTATTCACTTTTACTATTCACTTTCACTATTCATCCCGTAAAATTTTTATTTCACATTCTTGTAAGTTAAATTATTTTAGTAATAACCTAAGAGTTTGACAATCGTTAGATCATTTTCGCAAAAGTTATTAAGAAAACATCGTCTTAAAGTTTCGTTTTGGTCGGAGCACCATTTAAACATCCCGCGCATAATGAAAATCAACTCTGACAATTTTCTCCACATCAGATTAATGTTTAGATCACTCATAATTAACTAGAGAATTTTTAAGATTTCATTTAAATGTTACCAAATAAACCCTGAACCGTACGAGACTAAACTTACGTTTTAAACAAATCTACGTAGACCCAGACTTAACCATTCCTGCACTGTATTTTCTAAGATGTTTAGACACTTTTATATTTTTGGAAAAGTCAAACATATTTCCCTCCTCCTTTGACCCTAAAGAAATTAACCTTGTACTTTCTACATTTTGCTTAAATCGCGTAACTTTTAAACTTCACGTATAACTGTTAAGTTGTCCCACGTATGACGAAAACCACATTTTGACATCTCATATCACTTATAGACTAATTTTATTCTACTTTAAATAAATTCACGGTCATTTCCTTGAAATCTTGTTCTTTTCTGATAAATTGCGAATTACGCGTTTTTGACCCGTGTTTCCAGCTTTAAGCAGCGTTTTTGCACCCAATGAGACTTATCACTCATTTTATATTTTTAGATGGAGTATAATGATGAGTTTCATCATTCCTACAAGTTTCGTATTTTTACGATACCCGGTTTTACGTTTTATGGCTTAACAACTTACGGTTGGCGTTTAACGGAACCAAATCATGCTTTAAACTCAAGATAATACCAAGACTATCCACCTAAGTCATCTTATATTCATTTGGCCGACTTTAGGGGGGGGGGAGTTATCATCTTGGTGGCTTAATCCTAACCATGCTTCATTTAGATCATTACATGTGTCCTCACTTAACCATGGTTAACATTTAACCCAATATATGGTTAACCAAACTTACCCTCCTATAAATAGCAAGTGAAATACATCCTAAGAACCCTAAAATACTTATATGGGTCATTCATAGCATAAATCATTCATATCTTCCATAATTTGACCTATAAACTCCAAGTTTATGCAAAGAAGTTTCAAATATCAAGTTACTACATCAAATCTCTAGCAAGTTTAAGTGATCTTCTTGAGTTTAGATCCACTCAAGTCACTTAGTACTTCATCACCAACTCTTCAAGATTGAAAGGGTGCCAAGGTGTAGAAAGCTAGCTCAATCCAAGGTCCTAGGTGTTCAATCAAAGTCCGATCCTTACTAGTTACTCCTTTCTTAATTGAAAGCCAAAAGTTGTAAGCAACTAATCACCACCATCATCTCATCTTTATTATTCATAATCTTAACAATTTCATGTTATATATATAGATACTATGTTTATTCATGATTTACATATACTCAATCACATGTTTTAATTCACATATTGTCGTAAAAGTAACAAACTAGTAAACTAGTCATATTCTACACATTTGAGACCATTAAAACCAGTCACATATGGATTTTATAACTTACATACTATGGTAGACAAGATAAAAAGGTAAACATAGCAATTTGAATCACCCAAAATGGACAGACGAGTCAAAAGATACGGCCAAAAGAAGTTAGCAAAACCAAAACGCCGAAACTGCCAAATTGAATCTGTTAAGGGTCTGTCCGTTTTGAAAGTGGTACTTCTTGTCCGAATCATCAAAAAGTTAAAACACAAAAGTTGTCCTGAACGACGTTTTCCTTCACTTTTGAAGAAGCTCGGACCCTGAAAACGCTTAAACAGGCCATTATCTTTCAAAAACTGAAACTGCCCTATATATAGTCTCATGACTATACTTTTGTCACAACTAAAAGCAAACCAAGAGGCCTAATGGCCATAAGCCAAGACCATGGCCACGACCATGGCTAAGGTCAAAGCTGAGTCTCAAAACCATGGTAGTCAAGACCAAAGCCATGGCAAGGCCATGGCTAAAGCCTCAAGGCTTATTTACCCAAGACCGTTAACTAAGGTGTTAACTTTGGCAAATCGACACCAACATAAACCAAACGACATAACTTTATATACTTACATTATCAAATGATCATATTTATGAAATGACGATACTTGTGATAACCATTATGATTTCTTAATCATAACCAAACAACCTTGCAACTTGTGTTTACAAACCATATGACACTTATGATATATAAACAAAAGATATGGTTTATCTAATAAGTGCTACAATACTAGGGAACTTTATGTGAGGGGTTTCATTTGGGTAAACAGATCGACGAGTTGCTGGATTTACGAATTAAAGTGTCCTAGCTCCTCGAACGTTTACTACATGTCCTCTGAATTGTGATGGCCCGAACGGTAGTACGATATATATAAGCTAAACACGTTTTCACAACTAGACCATTTCTATAAATGACATACACAAATACCATGTACTACATCATGATCAACATAGAGACGTATATAGGTTTGTTATTTCTTTCGCATCATTATTTCAAACCTAAGTCACAACATCCTATTCTAGGTTGCTCGTAGAAGTTATCACGGCATATCTATCATCCTCATTATATATTTGATATCATTTACCCTGAGGTGAGTTCATAGCCCCACTTTCTATTACTTAATTGTTTTACAAACCCTTGGGGGAAATACATGCTTTATTTTAAATCGAACACATTGCTTTCAAACTGTATACTTATCTGATTGTCATATTGTCACTAGGTAACCATCATTTGCCAAACATAAGTCCCTAAATCATGAACCATTAATCACTGGAGAGAGTGAGCATGAATATTGTGAATAGATCTATTGGGATTGACGAATCCCGTTTGTGTTGACCGGGTAGGCAAACAAAGGCACTATATTTGAGTAACATTAGGTAAAAACAGCAATTTTACCTATTAGGGCAAGTACCAACAGTTTCTCCAATTAATATTGGAACATGTTAACGCCTTGGTTTCATGAGCTTGATGACAAACAAAAGCGGGCTCAAGTATCATATACTTGAGGCTGCCGTACCAAACAATAATTACTGTTTTGTTTTCAAAACCATTGAAACCATTGGTGTGAGTCTAATTAACTCACACTACCAACATAATGTGTTCAACCATCAAAAAAACTCTATGAATTTCACACAACCTTTGTGTTGACAGTTTTAAGCATGTATTTCAGGTCCATAATGTCGGAAGCTGGCACGGAAGAGCAAGGACTAGATCAAGAAGGATATAAATATTTTATCATTCATAAAACATCAAAGACTTTATATTGATGTATTTTGTAAACAATGGAACCAACTGGGACCTATTTTGTAAACTCTGATATATTTGAATAATTTGAATGATAAATCCTTTTTAAACGACTCCTTTAGAGATCGTGTTAATACAAATAAGCCGTAAAAACGTTTATTTATATTTTACGATCTTCTAATGTTTTGTCGATAACAAACGTAAAATCATTTTAACGAAACAAATAAAATACGTAAATGGTTTGAACTAATAGTTTCTAACATATTCACATTTTCACATAAAACACTAAAACAAGTATAAGTGATTTTATGATTTAATATTACATATGTACAACAACTACTGTTTACATATTTGGGTAAAATATACACATAAATAGTATGTAGTATATTGGGTAATATAAATGGGTAGAAACTTAAGTATCATAACCCATTGGGCAAATACATTGAATGTAGTTGGGTACAACCCATAGCCCATGACCCATGGAGCTTGACCCATAACCCATTGCATGACATCATACTTATATCATACATGGATAATATCCATAACCTATGGGTTTGACCCATACCCATGTGACTAGGTGCTTTGCACTCAAGAGATATATTGTATCTAGCCAAAGACCCATGGATCAACCCATGACCCATGACCCATAACCAAAATACCCATGGGTAAAAGGGAGCGTCCCACGGATCCCTAGCTTAATGCTAGACGGATCCCTTGTGGAAGGGATCCGTTGGATCCGGGGAACAATAGAGTTTTTCTTCTATAAATAGTGAGCTATTTCTTCATTATTTCTCATCCCTTTCTAACACACTTTCCCCCTGAGTTAAATCTCACTAACCTTAGATCCAAGAGATCTATGTTTGTAGTTTTGTTTTTGTGTGATCTTTTAGTTTCCTCTTAAAGGCAAGATCACCACCTTTGAAGTCAAGCAAGCTCAAGTCCATGAGTTGCCATGCTTCCTCATCATCAAGGCTACTGAAGTCCTCTTGTTGATGATTCTTTTCTTTCTTCTAAGAAGTGTAGTATTGAAGACATTAGTGAAAGATGTCTCAAGGGTCAAGACGAAGACATTAGTGAAAGGTGTTGATCGTCCATATTGTAGGCATTAGTGAAAGGTGCCTAGAAGCCAAGTTACAAGACATTAGTGAAAGGTGTCTTGAAGATCTAGCCACAAGACATTAGTGAAGGTGTCTTGAAGATCTAGCTAAAGACATTAGTGAAAGGTGCCTTAGATGTACATTCGATATGGTGTGTTTCGATGTACAAGATAGACTAGTACTAGATCTAAGGATATTGATATCCTTGATGATGTTGTAAAGGAGTAGATCTCCTTTGGGATTAGTCGTTGGTGTAGTGTGGTAGTAGTTCCTCCATTGCAATGGAACTAGATGCTTAGCCTAGTACCTAATAAAGGGTAGGCGATGTTGTGTAGGTGTGGTTCACCTTTGGTGTGAAAGAACCCGGTGGTTAGCCTAGCACCGTATAAAGGGTAGGCGACGTTGTGTTAGGTGTGGTTCGCCTTGGTGTGAAAGAACTCAGTATTTAGCTTTGTACCAGAAAAAGGTTAAGCGACATTGTGAAGCCTTCTCCGCCATAAGGAGATTGGTGTAGTGCTAACGAACTCTCGAGTAGGTGACTCAGGGAGTGGAGTAGGGCAAGGAAGGTGTCCTTGTAGCCGAACCACTATAAATACTTGTGTCGTGGTGATGTGCTTCTTACTTTTTATCTTTCATTACACGTTTGTATATCTATCTATCAACGTCCAACATAAACAACAAATAGATTGACATAAGTCGATCTAAATAGTTTAAAAAAGAAGTTTTAATTGGCAAAACTGTTCAACCCCCCTTCTAGTTTTCCACAATTGGTATCAGAGCTTCGTTACCAAGTTTCTTAGAGTATGTTGTACTTTAAAAACTTGACACGATCCGTGTACGTTTGAAAACTACAAAGAAGGATTTTTCAAAATCATGTTTTAAAAATCATTATAATGTTTATTGTTGGACAATGATAGAATGGTCTAACATTTTCCTTGTTAAGTATTCTCCATACTTGGATTTGGGCATCCTAAGAAGATCATGAAGAATTTCTCAAAATATATCTTTCCCTAAAAAGAATATTTAGCAAAGTATTGGGGTATCTTAGAAGATCATGAAGTATTTCGCGTCTATTGTTTCTAAAACCATAAAAAGGGATTATAGCAAAGGTATGTTTTCTTAGTTACAATTTTTCGTAAAAAAAACTTGCTAAATTGCTTGTAGATAAAATGGTGAGATATGCTACTATCTTATAATAAGCACAAAATGATAAGTGTTTTAGTGATTTTTTTTCTTTGAAGTTTTTTTGTTAGATATCTTGTTATTCAAGCTTGAATAAAGGTAAAAATGGGTAATATAACTTCACTAAAAAATATACAAAGGTTAAACCTTTTTGTCGGGTCAAAATGTACATTTTTGTAATTCTGTGTCAGATCTACGGATCCCTCAGGTTACACTGGATGGATCCCTCAAGCAAGGGATCCGTGGTACAGAAGACAATTTTTGTCTGAATTTCAAAAATTCATAACTAATTAACCGTAAGTCGTTAGAAGTCGTGCCACCTATCATTTTAAAGGTATTTGAGTCTACTTTCATTTAAAAATGATTTCATAAACTGATTCAAAGCAAAATTTTATAGAATCATTGATTTATAATAGAAAGTCATTTTTCGGTCATAAACTTTGCACAAACTTTTGATCTAATTGGAGACGGATGTTTTCATCTTTGAATAACAATGTGTCCTCTTTTGAAATTAAGGTTTTGATCATATTTATAAAGGAAACTAATCAAGCTTGGTATACATGTTTAACACAAAGCGATGAAAAGAACTTTCGTATGCTATGCTAAATGATAAATTGTTTCCCTTGTATTACTTGATTATTTGCTTATCTCAAATAGCTTTTGTGCTTGTTTGATTGATTAACATATGTGGTTTCCTTACCTTGCTATTTATTCTCTTGCTTGTCGATTTAGTAATTTTCTACTAATCAATGTGCTACTTAAAGGAGTGTTTGGGATAACATCTAGTTGTGTCAAAAATGTTAGTTTTATAAGTTGAAAAATGTTTAAAACATATAACACACTAAAATGGATTTTTGATTGAGTTTGTCATGTGTGCAACATAAATGTTTTATGTGCCTATATGATTTCTTGATTTCGTATTTTCTTGTATCGTTTTCTAAAAACAACAAGAATGTGCATCGGATCATAACCTACACTTGTGTTGATGATGTACTCTCCCGTTTTCCTTTTCATGATCGCTCTCCAAGCTTCATAGTAGGATTGACAACTTGATTATTTCATCCGATATAGTCAAGCAAATTATTTTGCAACACAAATATAATTATTCATATCCGAAAGTCCAAACTCGAGCTTTCCAACAAGATATGTTGAACTAGCTCATCCAACCATTTTTTTTGTTCACCATATGGACAACTTTCAATTTTTTTTGACACCTTCGTCACCTTAGTTGGTTCAAGTATAATATTAATATAAACGAAGCAAAGTATCGTTATTGTTACTCTTCGATAGGCCATTGTAGGAATATAAATTTTCCTAACTTGAGAATGAATACTAGAGAACTTATTAGACTAGAAACTCAATTTGACCTAACGGTTGAATTGCTTCCTTAAGAGAAGTTGGGTATGTGGAATCGCCCGTAAAAATGGTCGTGTTTAGCCGTAATTGAGCACCGCTAGTAATAGTCTCATATTCATTATCTCACTTGAGAAATTTATACTCCTATGTTTTCCTAAAGTAAGTTTACAATGGAAATACTTTGCGTTGTCTTAGGATTACTAATCAAACAGTTGTAAAATTAATTTTTCTTTTAGTTAATCACAACCACTTGCCTCATCAAGCGATTATCTTGCTTTGATCGAGAAGAGCTACAATACTTCAAGGATGAAGTTCATTGTATGCTAATCACCATCCGTAATAACTTTACTTAGTTCCCTACCTTCACTAACAATCTTCTAAACAAATCACTGTCTTAAGGACGCATATACATGTGTCTCTTATTCTTCAACATACCTTGCATGCCATTGTTAATACAAACAATTTACTAATCTAGATCGTAAATATGTTTTGAGCTTCTTGAACAAGTGCTTGTTAAGTTTGATAAACCTCTATGTTATTTGTAAGCTAGATTTCATATTAATTGCTTATGTGCTATTCTTACATGCTCTCATTGCTATGTTTTACATGTATACATACATGCTTGCTGTAAGAAATCATTAGTTTCAAGATTCGATACATAAAGCAAATTTATGCAACCATTCTGTTAAGGAAATCTGTCTCAGACACCGGATCCCTTGGTTATAACTAGCCGGATCCCTCAAATGAAGGATCCGTGGGATCCGAGTGGACAGAGGTGCATTTTTAGCTTGCTTGCATCAATCCAACCTTCCAGTCTTTATTGGACTAGTTAAACATGATACTTTAGGATCACTTATATCTTCCTCAAGCTCAGTATGTCTCACACTCACTCATAGCTAACTTAGGATCACATTCAAGGTGCTTTTGATTTATCACTTCACCAAAACTCACCATATTTCCGCTCCAATGCAATTACAATCATTGTATTTCAAACATGTCCTTAGATCACTTCACACTAAGCTAGACATAGTGCATTTCAAAGATGAGTAAACTCATACTCACGCATAACTCACTTAGATCACACCCAAGAAGCTTGTAGATCTATCATCTTACCTAAACTCATTACTCTTCCACTTTTAAACTCACTTGTCATTTCTCACATGATCCCTCATATCTAGCTTTGGAAATCTTTTGATTATGGCAAAATTGATCATAATCATCCTTACCTCAAAAATTGGTCAATGTTGATCAAATTCTAGCTCTCCCATCTTAAAACCATTAGGATCTTCTCCAAGACATTATCATAATTCACTATCTGATCACTAGGATCATTTAGCTCCATTTGACACCATCAAAATCTTTAGTGTCATCCTTGTTCATTCATTGGTACTCATGAAGGTTCCAATTTCTTCCATAAAAGACAATCATTTGCTACAACACTTATTACTCTTAAGTATTCAAGCACCTCTTCATTTAAGACACTTAGATGAACTGAAACACACAAGAAGAAACAGGCATTAGACATTACAAGCATCATTGCTATCCTTTCTTAGCTCCTGACAAACGGATCCCTAGGATTAGCCTAGGCGGATCCCTCATTGGAGGGAACCGTGGGATCCGTATGACAGTTTATGTCAACTCTAGCTAAAACAATCATTTCAAGCTCATCTTGCTAATTAAGACACTCCATCTCATCTTAAATGAGTTCCTAGATCAGTACAACTCTGAAGTTGACCCTTGTGCATATTAATCATCACATTCCAATGGATTTTAGTAGCTTAAGTCTTGAATACACTTGCCAAATTCCTTGCTTTATAAACCACATTGATAGGACTCCTAAAGTCATCATCTTCATCCTCACTTTCAGCATTCACAAACCTCTTTTGATCATCTCATCATGAGGAAAACTCCAAGTAGCAACTTATCCACCAAACACAACCATACCTCCTAAGCCAAACAATATAATCTCCACTAAACCATCACCATTGGTTCCTAGAGCTATCTCATTTACAACTACACTATCATCACCACATCTCTACAATTTAGAGGACTTACCTCCTAGGCCGTCTCATCCTCCTCCGCCGACAAAATTCTCCTCATTAGGAGGTATAATGGTACAAAATCAAGGTGTTGAGTCAACACTTGCTCCGGCTTCCTTTTCGCCATCACCATCATATAATCCCACTTTGATTATGAGAAATTTTCAAAGTCAACCACCCGACCATATGGAAGTTGACACTTCTCTACCACTACCATCATTCTTGGTCAAGCCATCTTCAAATGCGCCTCCACCAATTCCTCCGTCGTTTGAGGCTCCCCAACCCGCTTCACTTGATCCTTTACATCAAGCGATCCCTTTTCTTCCACCACCACTACCTAGCCATGACAAAGATTGTTATCATTGTCAACATATTGAAAGTTTGATACATGAAGTACGAGAAGACCAACGTTTCATGTTCTATCATCTCCTCGAACGTTTTGACGAGATTAAACCTAAACAAAACTTGATCTAGAAGATTTTAGTGGTGTCCTAGCATCAAGCGATAGTTGGTCTAGAAATTCCTAGTCATGTATCGTCTATTTTCTTAGTTTTTAGAGTTATGTATATTATAACTCTAGTTTTATTAAATGAAATTACATGCTACTTGCTATATTTATGAGTATATGTTTATGTTACATATCTCACTTTGGTGATAACACTATTTGTTATACCACCATTTACTGATTTTATTCATCAGATAGATGGATCCCTTTAGTTGGGCTAGACGGATCCCTACTAGGAGGGAACCGTGGGATCCGTGAGACTGGAAACTATTTTCCTACTAACTTGAGTCATATTTGCAGGAAATTACGCATTATACTTGTTTTCTAACCTTTGTTTTGTAGTTATTCAATTAACACATGAAGAATTTGACACCCTAAAGCTAGGGGGAGTTTGGTGTCAAAACAATACATTGCAAAATTACTTGCAATCTTAGATTACATTTCGTGACATCCCTTTGCAAAATTGCAATCATCAAGGGGGAGCACATTCGTCACTTAGACGAAATCTTTTGCAAACTTAGTTGCAAACAAACTAGCTTAGTATTACTTTCTTGACGCCCTTACATAGGGATGGACTCGTCAAGGGGGAGTAAAGACGAGATCCTTTCCTGTTACTTGCTCTCTATTTCCTTTTATTTCTTTCACATATTTTTCTTAAAAACAATGTGCTGCTTTCTTTCGAAGCTCTTTTTGTTTCGAAAAAAAGGGGGAGAAGAAAGTAAAAACTACAAATTCAAACTTTTACGAATTTTAGCTTTTCCTTAAAATAATTTTATGTTTTGTCATCAACAAAAAGGGGAAGATTGTTAATACAAATAAGCCGTAAAAACGTTTATTTATATTTTACGATCTTCTAATGTTTTGTCGATAACAAACGTAAAATCATTTTAACGAAACAAATTAAATACGTAAATGGTTTGAACTAATAGTTTCTAACATATTCACATTTTCACATAAAATAATAAAACAAGTACAAGTGATTTTATGATTTAATATTACATATGTACAACAACTAGTGTTTACATATTTGGGTAAAATATACACATAACTAGTATGTAGTATATTGGGTAATATAAATGGGTAAAAACTTAAGTATCATAACCCATTGGGCAAATACATTGAATGTAGTTGGGTACAACCCATAGCCCATGAACCATGGAGCTTGACCCATAACCCATTGCATGACATCATGCTTATATCATACATGGATAATATCCATAAAACATGGTTTTGACCCATACCCATGTGACTAGGTGCTTTGCACTCAAGAGATACATTGTATCTAGCCAAAGACCCATGGATCAACCCATGACTCATGACCCATAACCAAAATACCCATGGGTAAAAGGGAGCGTCCCACGGATCCCTAGCTTAACGCTAGATGGATCCCTTATGGAAGGGATCCGTGGGATCCGGGGAACAGTAAAGTTTTTCTTCTATAAATAGTGAGCTATTTCTTCATTATTTCTCATCCTTTTCTAACACACTTTCCCCTGAGTTAAATCTCACTAACCTTAGATCCAAGAGATCTATGTTTGTAGTTTTGTTTTTGTGTGATCTTTTAGGTTCCTCTTAAAGGCAAGATCACCACCTTTGAAGTCAAGCAAGCTCAAGTCCATGAGTTGCCATGCTTCCTCATCATCAAGGCTACTGAAGTCCTCTTGTTGATGATTCTTTTATTTCTTCTAAGAAGTGTAGTGTTGAAGACATTAGTGAAAGATGTCTCAAGGGTCAAGACGAAGACATTAGTGAAAGGTGTTGATCGTCCATATTCTAGGCATTAGTGAAAGGTGACTAGAAGCCAAGTTACAAGATATTAGTGAAAGGTGTCCTGAAGATCTAGCCACAAGACATTAGTGAAAGGTGTCTTGAAGATCTAGCTAAAGGCATTAGTGAAAGGTGCCTTAGATGTACATTCGATATGGTGTGTTTCGATGTACAAAATAGACTAGTGCTAGATCCAAGGATATTGATATCCTTGATGATGTTGTCAAGGAGTAGATCTCCTTTGGGATTAGTCGTTGGTGTAGTGTGGTAGTATTTCCTCCATTACAATGGAACTAGGTGCTTAGCCTAGTACCTAATAAAGGGTAGGCGATGTTGTGTAGGTATGGTTCACCTTTGGTGTGAAAGAACCCGATGGTTAGCCTAGCACCGTATACAGGGTAGGCGACGTTGTGTTAGGTGTGGTTTGCCTTGGTGTAAAAGAACTCGATATTTAGCTTTGTACCAGAAAAAGGTTAAGCGACGTTGTGAAGGCTTCTCCGCCATAAAGAGATTGGTGTAGTGCTTACGAACTCTCGAGTAGGTGACTCGGGGAGTGGAGTAGGGCAAGGAAGGTGTCCTTGTAGCCGAACCACTATAAATACTTGTGTCGTGGTGATGTGCTTCTTACTTTTTATCTTTCATTACACGTTTATATATCTATCTATCAACGTCCAATATAAACAACCAAATAGATTGACATAAGTCGATCTAAATAGTTTTAAAAAGAAGTTTTAATTGGCAAAACTATTCAACCCCCTTCTAGTTTTCCACAGATCATTTTCTATTGTTATGACTGTTGTGCCATGAAGTAACACCCAGTTTGAATTCTGCTGCGTATCACAAAATTGGGGGTGTTACACGCAATGTAGAAACAGATTCTCAGTTTCGTTTTCTGTCTAGACTTGTAATTTTTGGAAACTTCCAATTCTCAACTTTCCAGAAAAACTGCAAACATCCATTCCACAAGCATTATATCTTATTCGCTTTCTAGTGTAGTTTTTATATATATTGTTTTTACCGTTGATTTTACGCGAGGTTTCATTTCGTTTTCTTATAAGTGTGCAGGTTATATTAGACAAGAAGAAGAAATACATATTGGAAGCACTTATTACTTGCTCACCTTCTTGGAAAAGGATTTAACCGCAACTTCATACATATCCTACCGAGTTAATCAGGGGAGTACTAGTTTCTTTCTCTTTTACTTACTTTCCTTTATCATAACTTTGATACTTTCGGGGAACATTAGGGACAATGTTCAGTTTAAGTGTAGGGAGGGAGAATAAAACAGGAACTTAGAAACTATTTACTCATTTGATTTTTGTTTTGTCCTTAGTAAATTGTGTAATAAACTATGAGAAATATTTGTTAGGGTAATTTTAGAACCAACTTTAAATTTTTTTATGGCATTTACGAGTAAAACTTTAGTCTTAATAAAGCGTCTCATGGATAGGAATTATATGACTAGCACAAAAACTGTATACCACTCAAATTCCACCCCAAAAATATGAGGTTCGCCCCTAGATCTTTAGGAATAATTGCATTCATCTTTAATGCTTAGTGAGTTTACCGGTAGTATAATAGATTCTAGAACTTGTTTTGTGATGCATTCCAAGATCGCTAGTGAGACTACATTCGTGTAGTTATGATTAACTAAATGATAAGAGGAATTAGGATAACCCTTGTTTTAAACCTGTAATTTAATTACGTCATCCACATCGGTTGAGTAATTTTCACCACACCCTTGTGATGTACTCATCTTTAGTACACGATACCCCTAGTTAACCCCTCAGAGCCTATCCTTTTCGCGGTTCTCGTGATGTTCCGGTTTTTGGAATATCAATAAAGAGCATTGTTTACAATCCGCCCCAAATGTACACCCAAATCGCCTTAGCCTACCTCGTATGCACTCATCTCTAGTGCATTATTCTAACCATTTTTTAAACCATTAGTTCAATTATCTAGTTACTTGCATGGTTGGTAAGTCGAGTCATATCCTTTGTATACAGTTTGGGACGATTAGGACTCATGGGTTAAAGTAATATTTTATGGAGTAATGGGAAGGAACGATAAATTCAAATTCCCTTTGTCTACGTAATTAAGTACTCCAAGTGTTTTTATCTTTTCAATTCATGTCAATTAGTGTTAGTGAAATAAAAACTCAAGTGTATGGATGCTCCTATAAATCCCTTTATTTTGATGTTATCGTAGCGGATGGTAGAGTAAAAAGTTAGCGAAAAAAAAGAGAAAAACATACGAGCTAGCATCCTACATCTATCTTTATGTTTATGTTTTTAAGTTTATGTTTATGTTTTGTTTCAAGCTATTTAGTGTTAGTGAGTCGAGTCTTGGCTTAGCACGCCATATTTTACATGCTTGTAATATAATATTTTTGACTTGCCACCACAAAATATCCCCTTATCCAACAAAACCCTTTACTTCCCTACCCTAATCCTAACATTACAACCCTTTGTAAAGACCTCTTAGATAGTTATTCCTAGGTGCTTAAGCCAAAGTGGTGAAGGTTTGATCTATTCTCTAGCCTATGGTAATCTATGTAATATGCCAGGTAGTGAGTGTTTATCTTCCATTTCCTTACATATTATATTTCATATAAACCCGAGAGATGAGAGAATACAAACACCAATTATGCACCTAACGGCGTCCCAGGCCAAAGGGCGACACCGTCCCTAAGGAAGATTTCTAATTAGATTGCACGCGATGGCTTAGGTGAAAATTTGGTTCTAAAGCATGACGGTGTCATGCCTATTCTCTAGAAGGTGTCTCTCTTTGTTTTTACACCAGACGTCCAAGAACAATCTCAAGACGACATCCTTTATGAAGACAGACGGCGTCACACATCTCATATGACGCCGTCCCAACGATGACTTGGCCCAAACGAAACCTTAAAGACGGCGACCAGATGGCGTCACCAGAAAAAGACGACACTGTCGCACTTGTAAATCTATATATAGAATTCGATTTTTCTGCATTTAAGTGGTAGAATTTTGGAGAGCAAACCCTAGCTTGTATGTAGTCCAACTTGGATAGTATTTTAGGGTTCCAAACCCTTCTTTACATCATAAGATAAGTTTGTTAATCCATATTACCACCATGTTTATCCTATGTTCAATTGTTTGTGTGTATGCATGCTTATCTATCATGAGTAGCTAAATTACTACTGTTTTTGTTTATATTTGTGAAACCTAGTTGTTAATTATTGTTTGGTTGTCTCTTGTTTTAATTGGTAGATGCTAGGGTAAGAAAGACTGGCTTCTTCTTTAATTGTTACGAGCTTGAACGTCCTAAATAGCATAAAGCTTGAGAGTGCACTTGAGCCATCGTTATGTTTATTGCGTGAGTTGTAGCTTTTGGATAATAGAGTATTCGGGGGAGATACTACGGTACTTGGCAATACTGGTTAGTCTATAGGAGGGTTACAATTCATAGAACTAGGGAACTAGGCACCCCCTATGAGCACACGGAATATGATGGATCTAAACACACACCTTGTGTTAGTGATATTTTGAATTATATTAATAAGCACGCGGAATATACTTAGTAATACTTAGAAGATGGAATATATAATGTAATGTAAGTAAGAACAGTTTAACACAAAGCTCCAATATTATTATGAAATAATACGAGTGATCTTGCTTATCACTAGGGTCACACCTTGAAGCTTATATGAATAATACGTACTCTAAACAATGACCTAGGATCTCCTTTTATAGCACAAAGAGTCCTTTACAAGATAAGTATAATCCTAACAATATAGAATATACACAAGATCTTTTCTATACTTATCAATATACGACTACATAACAGTTATCCTAATAGCAGTGGTAATATATGTATTAGCAGTGGTAAGGTGTTTCCATTGCTAGTGTAATCTTTAGCAGTGTCTTCCACAGCTTATCAGTGGTAACTTTTAACTTTATTCCGAACAATCCTCCCATAAACTTATGATTTCTCTGCAAATCAATAAGTTTCTTCTATCTGCATCTTCTGTAAGGATTTGGGGAATTCTTTCAAACACTTCACTTTCTCCTTAACTCCTGAATAGCGCTTGAACATTGATCTTGAAGCCTAAGTAACAATGATCTAACCTTCTCATTATCTTCATGAACTCTTATTGTTGTACACAGCATCGCAGTGAGAGTTCCAACTCTGAGTGGGTATTCTTTCTCAGCAAACATGAATGCATCCACTCCATCTGATGTAGAAACATGATAAGCTTCACATGAATCATAATAAAACCATTTAGTACCAGGACATGAACATGAGAATTTCCAGAAATCATCATTAGCATGTGGTTCATAGAGCCTTCTTAGATTAACCCATAACTGCATTTCCTTCATATCTTTGAGATTTTCAGCATCAAACCTTTCTTTAACCAATCTCCATAAAGTATCCAGATCATGTCTTTCACATGCTTTGATAAGCTCTTCAAATTGAATGAATGATGAAGTTTCACCACCTAGCCTTGTAATCTTCCATGTTGGAGCAAAATTGCTAGCAGTAAACACTTCCCAATCAATAATAGGATGTCCGACTTGCAGTGGTTCAGGATAAAAATCTTCTTTTTCAATCAATATAATTCCAGTCAGTTGTTCTTCAGTGAATTTCTCAGCTTGAACTTCTTGTTCTTCAGCAAATTTTGTCTTCTTGAATGTCTGAGATTCACTATCTTTGGCCTTTCTCTTCAGATTAGGATGCCTTCTTTCTTCTTCTTCAGAGTCCATTGGAATAAAATCTTGGTCTTTCCTTTTAACTCTGTAGTAGATACCTTCAACTTTATCATCAAGCATTCCTTTGAATTGATGTCTTTTCCAGCCACCAACACTGCAACAATAATCTTTCATCATTGAAATCACTTGTGCCTTGGTTGGTTGTCTTGGTTTCTTTTGACCCTTCTTGACTGAAACAATTGCATCTTGAAGTGCTTGATTATTCTTCATCTGAATGAAATCCTTTAACTGTGCTGTTCTTTGTTCTTCAATTAAAGACTTATCTGCAACTAGGTCAATTGCCTTCTTCTTGATCACTGGATCATTAGTAATCAAGAACTCAATCTCTTGTTCTGTAGGTACATAGCTGAACTCTGGAGTCTTTTCTCTGAATATTGTAGGTGGAATAGTGGAAACTGGATTTACATCCATTGGATCAGTGGTGTCCATTCTGCCCAGCCTTTTAGCCTCCATGAAGTCTGCAATCTCTATCTCCTCCAGTCTTTCCTTATTAGCAACTTGATCTTCATTGATCTTTCTAGCAACCTCTGCATCATGAGCAATTTGAGCTTGTTCTTTCTTTGAAATCTTCCATCTTTGTTGCTCTTCACTCTGTACAACTGCTTTACCTTTCTTCTTCTTGATTTCTTCCTCTGCAGTGGTAATAGCTTGATCAGCAGTGGTAAATTCTTCTGCAGTGGGAATGAAATCAGTGGTTGCAGTACTGAAAATTTCTTGCTCTAGTTGCTGTTGAGGAACTTCTTGAGTATCAGCTTCCTCAGTACCTTTACTTGAAACACCTTCATCTGTAAAGTCAATTCTCCTCCCCTTGGTTTCAACATCTGTTTTCCTCCACTGTTTGGGAGAATTTCCCAAATCTTTATTGAAATCTTCTGAATCACCATCATTAGGTGAGGATGGAGATGATATCACTATCTTTGTAGTTTTCCTCTTCTGTTTCAGCCCCTGCAACTCTGCCTTCAAGGTCTGAATCTCCTCTTTCAAATGTGTAATATCCTTGGCATGCTGCTTCTTTACTTGTGCCAAGTCTTGTTCCAGAGATTCAACCTGCTTTGCTAATTTGGTACAAAGTTCCATCAAATCCATTTGTTGCCCACTGCCCTCAACACTTCCAACTGTGTGACCTGTTGGGAGAGGTGAATCATAGGGCATTGACTCAGATTCCTCCCTAGCGGGACTAGGTTGAAGCCTGGAACCACCACTGCTTGTTCCTAAACCAAAAGGATCAGGGACATGCTGTGTTGTAATGAGAGAAGTTGGCTGTTTGTGCCTCCTCTCATAGGTGTGAGAAACTGGTGGAGTGTAATCAATGTTTGGAACAGTGATTATGGGTGAGTTTTGTACCTGTGAAATCTTTGCAAGCATTTGAGGAAAAAGAGTTGTAATAATCCTATTGCCATCTTTGTTCATGTTTTGAAAAACTTTAGGCTTAAGGCAACGGATTTTATAAACTCTTGTATGGGATTGAAGTTGAAATTCATTTAACACTTCTTGCACAAACCTTGGATACATCAAAATTTTTGTTGAACTCTTTACATTGCCTTGCATACTTGTAAAAATATATTTAGACCAATTAAAAATCCTATCAGTAGCTAGACAAACCAAAGGGTAAGCCATTGTTGAACTGAATTGTTCATAATATGTTTTCTTAGGACTTAGGCAATGTAACAGAGTATGTATTAAAAATCTCTAATGAGGACAAAAACCACTCTTTTTGAAAGTAGCCTTTTTGTCAGTGGTATCATACCCTATGAAAGCAAGATGTTCATGAATTTATGGCATAGGTAATGATATTTCCCAAAATAATATTTTGGTCGATGTAGTATAGTGGTAAGTATTCCCGCCTGTCACGCGGGTGACCCGGGTTCAATCCCCGGCAGCGGCGCCAAAAATTGATTCGCTCGGGAAACCAATAATAGAAGTTTGTAGTATTTGGGTAACTCAAACGTGTTAGGTTTGAGCACCGAGATCGTTCCGAACGAGGGTTGAATGGAATTTCCAACTCACGTCCCGATTTTTGTGATTTGAATGGTGAAAAAGGATAATTTGGGATTTCTAATCTACGGTGCAAGAGAAAGTAAAGAGAAACAATAATAACAACTAAAGCTATGATGCAAATGACAAATTACGCAAATTTAAACTAATGCGATTTAAATGAAACGCGAGTTAAATGTAAATAATACCAAACTAAGTCCTAAAAATGATCTAAATTTACTTTTTAAACTAAAAATGAAATTTGAAAATTAACTAAGAATTAAAACTAATTTTTAGGATTTTTCTTGAATTTATATGAATTAAAAAACTGATTTCTAATTTTAAAAATAGAACTAAATAACTAAAAATTATGAAAATGAGTTAGAAAATTATGAAACTATTTTTCAAAATCTAAAATAACTAAAAAGACTTTTCAAAACTGGAATTGTATTTTTCTGAACTTTTTTCTATTTTCTACGAATTTAAAACTATTTAAAACTAATTAAATGCTAAAAATTACAAATTTAACTAGGAAAAATCTGGAAAAAATATTTTTTTTCTTTTTATATTTATCTTAATCTATGAAAATTGAAAACTTATTTTTTTTGAAGCTTTTCTGATTTATTTGTATTAAAAAGTAATTAAAAAGCCTAGAAAATGAAATTAAATGTAAAAAAATAGCAAAAGACCATGGAAAAATATGAAAACTTCCAGAATATAATAAAATACTGCTGAGAATCAAGGAAAAATAACAGAAACAACTAATGATCACAAGAGATATGAAATGGGCACACAACTGATGTAATAAGCTAAGTGAAACAAGCTATAAGCTATCTAGAAGCTACCAACTCCCAAAACTAACCTATACTAACTGGAAATAAGCTATTGCAACTGTAATGGACCTAAATAGCACAGGCTAGAGGGATTTAGCTACAAAACAAGGTCTAACTCTACTATTCCAAACGGCCCTTATAGCCCAACTTTAAGCACTAATTCAACTAGCTTATAAAAATCCTAAAATTAAAATAAAATAGGCTTACTAACAACCACCAACCAGAGATCTAGAATCCAAAATCTCAGCTAAAAACGACTAGAAATAAAGATTTTAAAAATGCAGAAGACAAGCCTCTTGAAACTGATTTAAACTTTTTGACTTTTTCTAAAAACCTTGAAATTTGACTAAAATGAATTTGTAAGCTAATAAACTGGAATCAAAGTGATGAATTAAGACTAATTGATTCTAACTTATGCTAGATTAGCTATTTCTAAACCTGTATGCAGAAAATGGAATGCTGATTTCAACAGGAATGGAAATTAGGACAGATTTTATGTGATTATGACTTTTAAAGATATGCAGATGCAAAACTATGGTCTGAAATGAGTAACTAAATCTAAACAAGCCTAAAGCAACAACTCTAATCCACTGTACTAACCTCTATCACAGTTAACTGATCTGATCCAAACACTGCTTAATGGACAGATTTTATGCTTAATTCTTCTAAAACAAAGATCTGATCCACTACAATACTAACTAAAGATTCAAAATACAATAATACTATTGCATGAACTAATCTTAGCAACTTCTAAACTCCAAATCAAATCTGATCTAATTATGCAAAACTGAACTCAAAGCAGTAACGACTAAACTGAGATAGTAATGATAAAATCGAAATAAACAAGAGAACAAATAAGCTAGATAAAGCGAGATGAATGCTAACTAAACTAACTAACAATTTAAACAAGCTAACACAGATTTAAAAAGAAGATTTGGTACTCACATGAGGTCCAACCACTATGGCTTGCTAATGAGAATTAAATACCATTCTAAATCTGTTTACAATCCCAAATCAAACTATATCTGATAACGCTACACGCGTCGTTCGGGGTCAAGGAAACTTCCTTTTCTTCGAGCAAGTTTTATAACACCCTAGGCAGTGAACCTAATCGTTGTAGTGTAGTAATTAGGGTAAGCCACGGGTATTGATATCGTTCTCTAGGGGAATAGGAATGCTAGTAAGAAGTTACTACGCTAAGGTTAAGGTTGAGGAAGATTATTTTTTTATCTTTTTATGTTTTATGAAATGGAAAGGTACGAATCTCGGGTATTGGATTTGGGGGGTTGGTATTTCTACCGATTACTCTACTATTATCTAATTATCTAAACTAAGGTTGTGGGAGTCTATGTCTAATTAATGTGTGCTCGTATGATAGTTTAAAGATGTGTTTACTTAGGTTGTATTACTCCTTAATTATCTCCTATTGATGGTTGAATTGTAACGTCCTTATTCTTAGTTGCGTTGTGTGTCTAAAGTTGTAGGGTATGCGTTTCTCCCTAACTCTTTGAACTTACCAAAGGGTCTCGTCTACAAACCCACTAGGGATGATAAACTCTTACTCTAAGGCACTCTTTGGATGGTTTAGCCTACAACTACTCAGGTAATTATATTCTAAGGTTCACAAAGATGAATCAAGCATTAAGTACACAACGAATGACCTATCGCATTACTAGATCATATATCAACTAAGATAAGAAACAACCAATCAATATTCAATAATTAAGTTTCATACTTCCTAAGCAAACACACAAATAAATTAGCCTGACATGGAGAACATGCAAGCATACACACAAATAATCAAAGACATAATTGAATTAATGAAGTAAAGACTTATCTTGATGTAAGATAGGGTTTAAAACCCTAAAATACTGTACAAGACACCTTAGGTTCGGTTTTTAGGTTTTCACTCCAAAAGACTCTCCACCAAAGACTCAAAAATTCGGATTCTATATATAAGATTACATATGCGACGGCGTCACCTTATGTTTAGTGACGCCGTCGTGTCGCCGTCATTAGGGTTTCGTCTTGGCCACGTTAACCTTGCGACGACGTCACCTTATGTCCGTGACGCCGTCCTCTTCAGCTTCTGACGTCGTCTGGATTGCATCTAGGCCGTCTGAGTAGCGACGGCCTACTCTTTCACAACTAGACGTCGTCGCTTGAAAATACAAGTTTTGGGTTCTGGACCGTCACAACATTTTTGGGACGGCGTCACCATTAGCACCTGACGCCGTCGCCTTCTATTTTCAGCAACTGTGAGTGTCTCGATTTTGACTTTGGCCATTTTCTTCATATATTCGCGCCTTTTCGTCCAAATAAGTGTCATTCCAGCATTTTGCCTTCAAGAGACCTAAAAAGTGAAAAGGAACGATATTAAGCAATAACGGATACAAAAGTGATTAAATAAGGACTAAAACGACCCCTCAAAATGGTACCTTTTAAAACCTTATCAAATATCCCTACACTTGTTATTTGCTTGTCCTCAAGCAAATGTGCTTTTAGCCAATTAATTTATAAGTTAGGGGTCATGAAGCATTTATTCAAAACGGTCCACAACACATATAAGCCCCGCAAAAGTCATAACAAGCACGTAAATTACATACTAGCACCTCACATGGGGTGTTTGGATACTCACATCTCTCTCGGGTGTATATATGAAATATAACAAATAGGAAATGGAAGATAAACACTCATTAACCGGTCCTAGTACATAGATTACCATAGGCTTGAGAATAGATCAAACCTTCATCGCTTTGGCGTAAGCACCTAGGAAAGACTATCAAAGAGGTCTTTTAAAGGGTTGTAATGTTAGGCTTACGGTAGGGAAATAAGGGTTTGGTGGGATAGGCTATTTAGTGGTGGCAAGTCAAAAATCTCTATGTTACAAGCATACGAAGAATGGCGTTGCTAAGCCAAGACTCGACACTCTAAACTCTACATAACTGAAATAAACAAACATAAATTCAAAGATAGATGTAGGATGGTAGCCCGTATGTTTTTTTTTCTTTTTTTTTTTTTTTTTTTTTTTTTTTTTTTTTTTTTTTTTTTTTTTTTTTTTTTTTTACACTCTATTTTTTTTTTCTCTTTTTCTATTTTTTTTCGATTTTTTTTTCCATACACTTTTACTCTACCATCCTCTACGGTAACATCAAAATAATAGGGATTTATAGGCACATCCCTACACTTGAGTTTTTATTACTCTAACACTAATTTGACCCGAATTGAAAAGATCAAAACACTTGGGGTACATTGTTATGCAAACAAAGGGAATTTGAATTTAACGTTCCCTTCCCATCATTTCATAAACTTTAACTTTTCCCATGAATCCCAATCGTCCCAAAACTGTATACAAAGGATATGACTCGACTTAGCAACTTATGCAAGCAACTAGATAATTGAACTAAGGGTTTAGGGTGATAACAAACATTTGCACTAAAAGTGAGTGCATAAGGGGTAGGCTAAGGCGATTTGGGTGTATATTTGGGGGTGGGGTGTAAACAATGCTCTTCATTGATATTCCGCAAAAACAGAAAACTTCACGAGAACCGCGAAAAGGATAGGCTCTGAGGGGTTAACTAGGGGTATCGTGTACTAAAGATGAGTACAACGCAAAGGGTGTGGGGGAATTACTCAACCGATGTGGAAGAAGTAACTATATTACGGGTATCAAACAAGGGTTATCCTAATGCCTCTTATCATTTAGTTATTCCTAACTACACAAGTGTAGCCTCACTTGCGATCTCGGAATGCATCACAAAACAAGTTCTAGAATCTAATATACTACCGGTTCACACTCTAAGCATTAAAGATGAATGCTTTAATTCCTACTAATCTAAGGGCGATCCTCACATTTTGGTGGAATTTGGGTGATAAAGGGTTTTTGTGCTAGTCATGTAACTTCCTATCCATGAGACGCTTTTGTTAAGACTAATGGCCCATTCCTATATGTCATAAAAAATTTTAAATTTGGTGCCAAAATTACCCTAACCGACATTTTCTCATGGTTTATTACACAAATACAATTGGACAAAGCAAATAATCAAGGATAAGCATAGTTTCAATGTTCCCGTTTTATTTTCCCTCCCTACACTTAAACTGAACATTGTCCCCAATGTTCCCCGAAAGTATCAAAGTTATGATAAAAGAAGGTAATTAAAAATGAAAGAAACTAGTACTCCCCTGATTAGCTCGGTAGGATCCGTGTAAAGTGGTGGTTAAATCCTTTTCAAGAATAATTATTGCGTGAAAAGCTCCTTCCAATCTTATGTAACTTCTTCTTGACAAACTAAACCTGCACACTTGAAGAAAACAAACGAAACCTTCGCGTAAAATCGGCGGTAATAATATATATAAGACTCGATTTAAACTAGGATATAATGCTTGTGGAATGGATGTTTACAGAATTTCTAAGAAAATTAAGACCTGGAAAATTCCAAAAATTTTAAGTAGCTCAGAAAACGAGAAAAAAGTAATATGATGTTTTTACTCCTTCCTGACGCTGTCAGGTTGCAATCCTGACGCCGTCGGGTTATCCTGACAAAAACTGGTCTGCGATTTTCTGGAAAAAATCTGGAAAATTTACATCTTTAGAATCTGGAAAAATTCCTGCAAAACATCCATTATGACTCGATACAAGCATTTGACTCGAACAAACAAACATAAATATCTTTTAGTTAATTGTTATTCTCATGTTTACGTTTCTTTTGAAAACGTGTGTAATCCTCCCTACACTTATCCCTTATGTAAAATACCTTTATATGCAATTAAGACGAGGTTAAAAACAAAATAAAGCATTTTTACAAATTTAAACATGAGGATAAACAATTAATAAAAGATATATGACACTAACAAGCAAACAATTAAGCATGGGTTGCCTCCCACGAAGCGCTTTTCTTTATTTAAGAGTCTTGTAGCTAGACTCATAGTCGTGCTTCTACGTTTTCTCATTACCGCCCTCTTGACCCTTTGTTTTCCCTTCATCGAAAGGGTGTAGACGCTGTATGCTCTCCGTGGATTCCTTGCCAATGCTGTCAATTATGGCGACGGTTTTATCTTTTAAATTGGTCTACTTAACTGTGAAAGGCCCAAACCATCTTGGTTTGTGTCTTCCTCGTAATGCCCTTATCCGAGATCTATACAAGAGCACTTTTTCTCCCTTTAGAAATTCCTTAGGGTCCTTTTGTACCTTAGGTATTGAGGTGGGATTGCTTCCTAACTTTTTATCGGGTTTCCACAATGTCGCATACAATCCTTGAACCATAAAGTCTCTAAGCCCTTTTTCCCAGTCATTCATCTTCTTCTTAACATCGTTGCCCGGGGCTTTTCGATTTCCACCCGTAATCATTTCCATGATCTTAAGAGGGTATCTTGGGATCATGGGTATCCTAGCGTACCCCTTCCCGCTTTTAAGTATCATGATGCCTTCTCCACATTTGATGGTTGCCTTGGCGGTGGCCAGGAACGGTGTCCCAAGAATGAGGGGTACGTTTTTATCTTCCTCAACATCAATGATCACGAAATCCACTGGATAAACGATATTAGCCACCTCAATTAGAACATCAACAACGATTCTTACGGGGTGGACATAAGTATGATTAGCTAAGGAAAGTCTAAGGTCGGTCTTGGCTGGTTCCTCTTTAGTTAACTTATTATAGATTGACAATGGCATTAAGTTCACATCGGTCCCTTGATCGGCCAAGGCATTTATATTGTCCATGTCACCGACACTAACTGGTATCACGAAATTCCCTGTGGTGTCTCGTTTTCTTGTTAACGGTTTTTTTATAACCAACTCATACAGAGGTTCCATAGGTAGGGCATCGTATTCTTCTTCCGTCATTTTTCCTTCAAGAGCTTCCCTAAGAACTTCATTGTACCTAAAGTTGTTTACTTGGTTTGCAATGGTTTTCTTGTTGATTTCGTGCTTAAGGTAGTACTCAATGGTCTCAGGTTCATCATTAGGCACAGACTCATCCTTCGTGCTTTCCTCAGTTTTCCACATCTCAGCCCTTGCATTCTCAGGCATAATGGAAACGGCGTTCACAAATGAAGTGGGAGGGCAATCGTTGCTTCTTACGAGCACATTTTCGGGAACCTTTGTTTTGGTAAATTCAATTACCAAATTCATCATTTCTTTCATTTTTGCTTGCATTTCCTCTCTCTGCCTATAAACCTCCTCTTCAAATCTGGCTAATCTCTCAGTATGAGCTGCCATGTACTCCCTCATTTGATCCTTGAAGCTTGGTAAAAGTGGTATTGGGGAAGTAGAACGGAAACGCCTTTCGGAACTTGGGTTTTGCTCGCGACTTGGGGATTCCGAAAGAGGTGTGGAGCGGTTGGTGGAGTGGGCGGATTTGACGACCTCTCGAGGAATTTGTATGGGCGCTCTTTTCTGCCTTTCCATAAGATAATCAATTCCTCTCTCGATGGCACTCAATTGCTCTTCGAGTGTATCGGAGGATTCAGAAGGAGTGGATATGGCATTAACCACGTTAATCGGAGTTTCGGGGGATTCACTCCAATCTTCGTAGCTTTGATCGGCAAGCTCCTCTATAATACCCCATGATTTCTCTGCATTAAAGTCGCTGAGTCTTCCACCGGCGGCTCGATCAATGGATCGTCGAGTGATGAAATCAGTGTGATCATAGAAGATTTGGATTTGAAGCCAAAGATCAATGCCATGGTGTGGAAGTCTACGGAGTAGTTCCTTAAATCGAGTCCATGCTTTGTAAAGAGACTCACCTTGGAGCTGCTGGAATGTCAAGATGTCTCGCCTAAGCTTAGTGGTTCTCCCCGGTGGGAAACATTGAGCAAGGAAGCGAGAGGTAAGATCATCCCAACTTGAGATGGAGCCGGCGGGAAGTCGCTCAAGCCAATTACTAGCTCGGTCCCGTAGAGAGAATTGGAAGAGACGCAGGCGCGTGGTCTCCCGAGTAGTAGCATCAAGGTCGATGGAATCGACGATTTTGAGGAAATCCCTCAGATGCTGATTTGGATCTTCGGAACGAAGTCCATGGAATGCACATCCGTTTTGCACCAACCGGATGGTGTCGGATCGCAGGGCCGTGGTTTGGGCTTGGTCGAGAAGCTCAATGGTATTCCTATAGCCTAGGTGGCTTGGTCTCGAGTATTCACCAAGAGTACGGGCTCTTGGCGGGTCATTTGGTGGTGGGTTGATGAATGGTAGTGGGTTATCACATTCCATGATGAAAAGTGATGGGGTTACGAACAAAGGTCACGAAGAAGGGGGATAGACTAAGAGAAAGCTAAAAAATGAGAAAAATTTTACTTGATAGGAATCAAGCAAAGAAACCTAAACGAGGTGGACTACTATATAGCTATTCTATTCCCCGGCAGCGGCGCCAAAAACTTGATAACGCTACACGCGTCGTTCGGGGTCAAGGAAACTTCCTTTTCTTCGAGCAAGTTTTATAACACCCTAGGCAGTGAACCTAATCGTTGTAGTGTAGTAATTAGGGTAAGCCACGGGTATTGATATCGTTCTCTAGGGGAATAGGAATGCTAGTAAGAAGTTACTACGCTAAGGTTAAGGTTGAGGAAGATTATTTTTTTTATCTTTTTATGTTTTATGAAATGGAAAGGTACGAATCTCAGGTATTGGATTTGGGGGGTTGGTATTTCTACCGATTACTCTACTATTATCTAATTATCTAAACTAAGGTTGTGGGAGTCTATGTCTAATTAATGTGTGCTCGTATGATAGTTTAAAGATGTGTTTACTTAGGTTGTATTACTCCTTAATTATCTCCTATTGATGGTTGAATTGTCACGTCCTTATTCTTAGTTGCGTTGTGTGTCTAAAGTTGTAGGGTATGCGTTTCTCCCTAACTCTTTGAACTTACCAAAGGGTCTCGTCTACAAACCCACTAGGGATGATAAACTCTTACTCTAAGGCACTCTTTGGATGGTTTAGCCTACAACTACTCAGGTAATTATATTCTAAGGTTCACAAAGATGAATCAAGCATTAAGTACACAACGAATGACCTATCGCATTACTAGATCATATATCAACTAAGATAAGAAACAACCAATCAATATTCAATAATTAAGTTTCATACTTCCTAAGCAAACACACAAATAAATTAGCCGGACATGGAGAACATGCAAGCATACACACAAATAATCAAAGACATAATTGAATTAATGAAGTAAAGACTTATCTTGATGTAAGATAGGGTTTAAAACCCTAAAATACTGTACAAGACACCTTAGGTTCGGTTTTTAGGTTTTCACTCCAAAAGACTCTCCACCAAAGACTGAAAAATTCGGATTCTATATATAAGATTACATATGCGACGGCGTCACCTTATGTTTAGTGACGCCGTCGTGTCGCCGTCATTAGTGACGCCACGTTAACCTTGCGACGGCGTCACCTTATGTCCGTGACACCGTCCTCTTCCGCTTCTGACGTCGTCTGGATTGCATCTAGGCCGTCTGAGTAGCGACGGCCTACTCTTTCACAACTAGACGTCGTCGCTTGAAAATACGAGTTTTGAGTTCTGGACCGTCACAACATTTTTGGGACGGCGTCACCATTAGCACCTGACGCCGTCGCCTTCTATTTTCAGCAACTGTGAGTGTCTCGATTTTGACTTTGGCCATTTTCTTCATATATTTGCGCCTTTTCGTCCAAATAAGTGTCATTCCAGCATTTTGCCTTCAAGAGACCTAAAAAGTGAAAAGGAACGATATTAAGCAATAACGTATACAAAAGTGATCAAATAAGGACTAAAACGACCCCTCAAAATGGTACCTTTTAAAACCTTATCAATATCTAACCCAAATCCAACTCCATATCAGCACTTAACCCATTTTGAATAGAATCCTGCAAGTTTGACTTATGTTGACTGAATGTAAATGAGAGTAGTATCTGAGTTAAGCAAACTAAAAATAGATTTGGAATAAGCTCAAGTAACTAGTAGAAACATTAATAAGCTGAATTTAAACAATGAAACAGTGATTTGAATTTTGATGAAAATTAAAACTTGTATTAATAAAATTTGAGTACAAAGGAAATTATAATAACTGGAATTAAAACTAAAACATTGAAAACAATTGAAAATCACTCAGAAACTATTCCTAATCTACTCCTACACCACTTGAGATTACAATGTGAATCAGAAGGGGTATTTATACACGAGCTCAAGCTGAGGAAGGATCCAGAAGGGCAAATGTGTGTTTCTTTTGAGTCGTTTATCACCATTGATCAAATCCCATCTCATCTTGACCCTTGGATTAACACCTCCACGCATCACTGACCAATCAGAGGAGAGCTTTTGAGGTGTGTGACACATGGATTGCCAAGCTGGCATCCGTGTGTCAGTCATGTGTCAGGTGAAGTTACTAATTTACCCTTTAATTTAGTGAATTTAGCCAATTGAGTAGAAGGGTGTTTTAGGGTTCTTATGACCTGGGATATTTGGGTGAGATTTTTGGCGCGTGGGTTTTTATATGTTATTTTGATTTTGTTGACCGGTTAAATGAGAGTTGACCGGGTATGGTAAAAGAGATGGGCTGATGGTAAACTGGGCTTGGACCATGGTTGTAATAAACTTGGACTTATAATGTAGACATTTAGTATTTCAAGGACCAAAAGGGTAGAATCTGATTTTTCAGGGACTAATCATGTAAATTCTGAAAAGTAATCCAAGGGTTGATTTTGCCAATCTTCAATAGACCAAGGGCCAATTTTGCCATTTCTGAAACTCAGGGGTAGATTCTGTCAATTTTTGAAAGTTGAAGGACTGTTTCTGACATTTCTTCAAAGTTGAATATATCTTTCAAAAATAATCCTCTCAGCATAGATATCTTCACAGATGCTCAATTCTGACCTTCCGGCTCAGTTTTAGCACTCTTTATCTCTCGTGCTCGGGTTTTTGTCAGATTTGGCTTTCTTTTGCGTGTTTTAACATATCCGTACCTGCACAAGCATAAACTCAAGAAAACCGCAAATATTAGCAATAAACGGCTCTTTCTTGGTTATTTTGGGTCATATTTGGTAAAGAAATGATATGTGTTTTTGCACATATCATGATGATACCATTGAGATCATCCAATTGGAGAATTCTCCTCAAGGATGCCTCAGTAACATCAATAGTTACCCCATCCATAGTGGATCTAAGAGCATCCACTGTTTCATTTGTATCTCTATTTTGAATTGTTATGGACTGAATAGAGTTCCAAAACTGTTTGATTTGAGAGATATAGATTGTGTGATTAAGAAGTAAAGCATACCTTATATGGGTAGTGTTTAGAAAATCCACAATCTGATGAAAAACAGGGCCATTCTTCTCGTTTGACTTTTCCAAGTAGGCCACTTGGTTGCGCTCATCTGCAAAGGTGATTGGTGCCATAAAATCTTTTGATGAAAAATATATTATGTCAGTAAGAATTGAATAAATAACTCGCCAATTGAGAGAGAAAGATATATAGTGGTAGGGTTTAAGAGTTTTGCGCAAGAAAGATTATCTAAGGAAAAGATTTATATTTAGAGGATAAATAGCAATTAGGAAAGTAGATAATCTTCTAAAAATTTTACCCTATATATATGGAAAGCAATTTCTCTTCAACGGCTAGTAAAAAATTTGTTACTGACAAAACAGTTGTAACGGCTAGATCAACAGTGGTAAAAATAACACTGTCAGTGGAAACTATGAACTAGCAGTGGTAATTTTTCACAAAAATTTTCAAAGAGCAGTGGTAAAGAAAAACATATGAAAATTTGAACTGTTCGCATTATAGTTTTTAGCAAACTACCAGCTATCAACGGATTTGATATGTCTTTACCATGAGCCGTTTGCTATGGACTAGCCAACTCTTAATCATAATGAATATGGTAAGTTGATAACCATATAGTTTTTGGTAAACTATCAACCATAAACAGATTTGTTAAGTCTTTACCAGTAGCCGTTTGCTCTGGACTAGTTGATTCTTATATGGATTAGACATGGTGAATCAATAACCATTTGTTGTGTGTCTCAGTTACACACCTTTTATGATACAACTCCCATCTTTGCTGCATAAAGGTTAAACAAAAATACAAGAAAATATATACAAACTTATACAACAATTTTAGTACCCAAAAACTTCTTCTCAACACCAAAGACCATTAGACACAAAAAGTTTATGGATTTAGCATTCAAATACCTGTTAACAAGTACTGAAATCTACCCACATCAAGTCCTTTTGTTAATAAATCAGCATAGTTGTCATAAGTATGGATTTTGACAACTTGGATTAGCCTTTTGTCATAACAATCTCTTATAAAATGGTGCCTAATTTCAATATATTTAGTCTTTGTGTGTTGAACTGGATTCTTAATAATGCAAATGGTACTGCTATTGTCAATATGGATGATGGTATTCATGAAATTGTACCCATAGTCCAAAAGTTGATTCTGAAGCCATAGAACTTGAGCACAACAACTTGCAGTAGCCACATACTCTTCCTCAGTTGATGAATTTGCCACCATTGTTTGTTTCTTGCACTACCATGACACCAATCTATTGCCAAGAAATTGGCATCCACCTGTAGTAGATTTTCTATCCAAACTAGCACCAGCATAATCACTATCTGAGTAAGTAACCAGTTCTAGAGGTGATTATCTAGGGTACCATAATCCCAGATTGGGATATGCTTTAAGATATCTGAAAATCTTCTTCACAGCAGTCAAGTGTGAGAACCTAGGAGTGACATGAAACCTTGCACAAGCACATACTGCAAACATAATGTCTGGTCTAGATGATGTAAGATACATCAAAGAACCAATCATAGATCTGTACATGTGCACATCAACTGCTTCACCACTATTTTCCTTCAAGGGTTGATGTGTTGTCTTGTCTGCAGGGGTGCTGGATAAATTTGCATCAGAGAAATTGAACTTCCTTAGTATCTCAGCCACATATTTATCTTGATTGATGAAAATACCATCTGGCCTTTGTTGTACTTGAAGTCCCAAAAAGAATGTGAGTTCACCCATAGAACTCATCTTGAATTCTTCCTTTATTAGCTTCTTAAATTCTTTGCACATCTCTGTCTTTGTAGACCTAAAAATGATATCATCAACATATACTTGAACTAACAAGATATCATTCTTGTCTTTCTTGATGAACAAAGTCTGATCCACTCTGCCTCTATGAAACCCATTATCAAGAATATAAGTAGGCAAGGTCTCATACCATTTTCTTGGTGCCTGATGCAAGCCATACAAAGCTTTAACCACCTTGTATACTTTGTTTAGATACTCAAGGTCCTCAAAGCCTGGAGGTTGTGAAACATATACCTCCTCATTAATCTGCCCATATAGAAAAGAACTCTTTACATCCATTTGATAGACTTTAAAGCCCATAAAGGATGCATATGCTAAGAACAACCTGATTGCTTCAATTTTTACGATCTTCTAATGTTTTGTCGATAACAAACGTAAAATCATTTTAACGAAACAAATAAAATACGTAAATGGTTTGAACTAATAGTTTCTAACATATTCACATTTTCACATAAAACACTAAAACAAGTATAAGTGATTTTATGATTTAATATTACATATGTACAACAACTAGTGTTTACATATTTGGGTAAAATATACACATAACTAGTATGTAGTATATTGGGTAATATAAATGGGTAGAAACTTAAGTATCATAACCCATTGGGCAAATACATTGAATGTAGTTGGGTACAACCCATAGCCCATGAACCATGGAGCTTGACCCATAACCCATTGCATGACATCATGCTTATATCATACATGGATAATATCCATAACCCATGGTTTTGACCCATACCCATGTGACTAGGTGCTTAGCACTCAAAAGATACATTGTATCTAGCCAAAGACCCATGGATCAACCCATGACTCATGACCCATAACCAAAATACCCATGGGTAAAAGGGAGCATCCCACGGATCCCTAGCTTAACGCTAGACAGATCCCTTGTGGAAGGGATCCGTGGGATCCGGGGAACAGTAGAGTTTTTCTTCTATAAATAGTGAGCTATTTCTTCATTATTTCTCATCCCTTTCTAACACACTTTCCCCCCTGAGTTAAATCTCACTAACCTTAGATCCAAGAGATCTATGTTTGTAGTTTTGTTTTTGTGTGATCTTTTAGGTTCCTCTTAAAGGGAGTAAAACCCTAAGTCGACTTTGCTCTGGAGAAAAATAAGAAAAAGCCGAATCCCCTACAACTTTAAAAATTCGACATCATGCAATCTCTAATTTCTTGTTTCTTACTCTAATTCGTTTCAGTTATGTGATTACATTCGTGTTTTACGAAATTGTTCCTGATTTTAGTAATCGATTGGAGTTAGGGTTTTGTTCTTGTCGGTTTTTACTTTTTTAGGGTTTCGATTTATGTGCTTCATGGCTGATTTTGGTTAGTATATTTGCGCATCAAATCATGCCTTAGTCTCACTAAGGCCTTCGTTGTGGAAGATTGACGTGGAATTCCTGATTTCTTTGTTTAACGTTTTTTTAGGGTTTCGTTTGGTCGTATTGTTTTTTTCTGGTTCTATCTTAGTTTGCTGCTGCTATTTGATTGTATTATGGATAAGAGTGGTATGGTTAACGTGGATTTGGATAATTTGGGAGAGTCGTATGCTGAACCTTCACGTTCAGTTGATATTAACAATATTAACGATTCAAGTGTCTTTGAGCAGCCTCAATCGTTGGATTCGTTGTCGTATGTGACTATGAGGGAACACAAGAAACCTAGTAGGAATGTTGTTGAGGATTCACATGTCTCAGGTGTGGAGTCCTCTCTTAAGAGTAAGCATGATCTTATTGCAACTTTATTTGGCGTATCTCTTAAAACACTAAGGGATCTTGATGCTTTCACTAATGGTTTGGATGCTGGTATAAATACGGTGTGGGATGAATTGGATAATGATGTTCATACGATGGCTAAGGATGCTTTCTTGGGTTTGTGGGAGGCTTTCAGGGCTGAACATAAGGCTAAATCTAATAACTCTATACCTGCTTCTGAGTCTCCTATTGTCCAATCTATGGACATTAATACTAATGCTACATACTATGCTGGAGCTACAGGTTTAAGGGATGATCAGCCTAGAGGTGATACTATTTTTCGTCCCCTGGTTGCCGAACCTATTTTTGAAGGTGTTAACATCTCTATTCCCCGCAAAGTGGTTGAAAAAGTTAGTTCTCGTTTAGAACATACTTTATATGGCTATTTTATGGGAAAGAGGATGGCGTTTCCAGTTGTCGAATACTATGCTAGGAATAACTGGGCAAAACATGGCCTAAAAAGGATTATGATGAATGCCAAAGGTTTCTTTTTCTTCAAATTTGATACATTGGCTGGTGTGGAAGCTGTTTTGGAAGGTGGTCCTTGGATGATACGCAACTCTCCAATTATTCTCAAGAAATGGTCTATGGATACTTGTTTGCGTAAAGAAGAATTGACTAGTATTCCGGTATGGGTTAAACTGCATGATGTTCCTCTTCAAGTTTTTGAAGAGGATGGTATTAGTTTGATTGCTACTTTTCTTGGTAAACCTGTTATGCTTGATTCGTACACGACCTCTATGTGTAAGGAATCGTGGGGTAGAAGTAGTTTTGCTAGATGTCTTGTTGAGGTCAATTCTGATGCTGATCTCGTGGAGGTTGTTACTATTAGTTTTCCTTCACTTTCAGGGGAGGGTTTTACTAAAGAGACTATCCATGTTGAATATGAATGGAGGCCACCCATATGTGGTATATGCAAAATATTTGGTCATATTCATGATCAATGTCCAAAAAAGGTGGTGAGTTTTCCTGTTTTATCCAATTCACATGTTGTAACTCCTACTGTGGTTCTGAACAATGATGGATTCCAAAAGGTGGGTAAGAAAAAGAGATCGAAGAAGGGTAAAGCCAATTCTACGAATGGTAATCAGTTTGTTGGTCCATCTGTTACTCAGAATGTCAGATATGCGCCGAAGGCGGCACCTAGTGAATCTACTAAGGGAGCAAATACTATGGGTAATGCACCCATATCGTCGTCTATGTTGAAGTCTACTCGCTCTACCTCTCAGGATGGTAATATTACTACATCTAATTCGTATGCTGCTTTGGTGAACGATGAAGATGAAGATGAAGAACATGGTACACATGTAAATAAAGAATCGGCTAACCCAATTACAGGTGAAAGTTCATCTTTCACGGTAGCTGCTGGTTAGCTAGGTTGCTTTGTTTCTTGGTTAAGTTCTTATGGCTTGTCATAAGTTCTAGTTCTTTGTTATTTTAAGCATATTAGTTGTCTACCTTGTTATGTATGCTTTATCGCCTATGTAACGGGCTGAGATATGGGACTTCACCCATATCCTTTGTACTTAACTGTTTTTGGAGTAATACATTTACCGGGTCATTTTGACCTTTTACCCAAAAAAAAAAGATCACCACCTTTGAAGTCAAGCAAGCTCAAGTCCATGAGTTGCCATGCTTCCTCATCATCAAGGCTATTGAAGTCCTCTTGTTGATGATTCTTTTCTTTCTTCTAAGAAGTGTAGTGTTGAAGACATTAGTGAAAGATGTCTCAAGGGTCAAGACGAAGACATTAGTGAATGGTGTTGATCGTCCATATTGTAGGCATTAGTGAAAGGTGCCTAGAAGCCAAGTTACAAGACATTAGTGAAAGGTGTCTTGAAGATCTAGCCACAAGACATTAGTGATAGGTGTCTTGAAGATCTAGCTAAATGCATTAGTGAAAGGTGCCTTAGATGTACATTCGATATGGTGTGTTTCGATGTACAAGATAGACTAGTACTAGATCCAAGGATATTGATATCCTTGATGATGTTGTAAAGGAGTAGATCTCCTTTGGGATTAGTCGTTGGTGTAGTGTGGTAGTATTTCCTCCATTGCAATGGAACTAGGTGCTTAGCCTAGTACCTAATAAAGGGTAGGCGATGTTGTGTAGGTATGGTTCACCTTTGGTGTGAAAGAACCCGGTGGTTAGCCTAGCACCGTATAAAGGGTAGGCGACGTTGTGTTAGGTGTGGTTCGCCTTGGTGTAAAAGAACTCGGTATTTAGCTTTGTACCTGAAAAAGGTTAAGCGACGTTGTGAAGGCTTCTCCGCCATAAGGAGATTGGTGTAGTGCTTACGAACTCTCGAGTAGGTGACTCGGGGAGTGGAGTAGGGCAAGGAAGGTGTCCTTGTAGCCGAACCACTATAAATACTTGTGTCGTGGTGATGTGCTTCTTACTTTTTATCTTTCATTACACGTTTATATATCTATCTATCAACGTCCAACATAAACAACCAAATAGATTGACATAAGTCGATCTAAATAGTTTAAAAAAGAAGTTTTAATTGGCAAAACTATTCAACCCCCCCTTCTAGTTTTCCACAGATCGTTTTCTATTGTTATGACTGTTGTGCCATGAAGTAACACCCAGTTTGAATTCCGCTGCGTTTCACAAAATTGGGGGTGTTACACGCAATGTAGACAGATTCTCAGTTTCGTTTTCTGTCTAGACTTGTAATTTTTGGAAACTTCCAATTCTCAATTTTCCAGAAAAACTGCAAACATCCATTCCACAAGCATTATATCTTATTCGCTTTCTAGTGTAGTTTTTATATATATAGTTTTTACCGTTGATTTTACGCGAGGTTTCGTTTCGTTTTCTTATAAGTGTGCAGGTTATATTAGACAAGAAGAAGAAATACATATTGGAAGCACTTATTACTTGCTCACCTTCTTGGAAAAGGATTTAACCGCAACTTCATACATATCCTACCGAGTTAATCAGGGGAGTACTAGTTTCTTTCTCTTTTACTTACTTTCCTTTATCATAAATTTGATACTTTCGGGGAACATTGGGGACAATGTTCAGTTTAAGTGTAGGGAGGGAGAATAAAACGGGAACTTAGAAACTATTCACTCATTTGATTTTTGTTTTGTCCTTAGTAAATTGTGTAATAAACTATGAGAAATATTTGTTAGGGTAATTTTAGAACCAAATTTAAAATTTTTTATGGCATTTACGAGTAAAACTTTAGTCTTAATAAAGCGTCTCATGGATAGGAATTATATGACTAGCACAAAAACTGTATACCACTCAAATTCCACCCCAAAAATATGAGGTTCGCCCCTAGATCTTTAGGAATAATTGCATTCATATTTAATGCTTAGTGAGTTTACCGGTAGTATAATAGATTCTAGAACTTGTTTTGTGATGCATTCCAAGATCGCTAGTGAGATACATTCGTGTAGTTATGATTAACTAAATGATAAGAGGAATTAGGATAACCCTTGTTTTAAACCTGTAATTTAATTACGTCATCCACATCGGTTGAGTAATTTTCACCACACCCTTGCGATGTACTCATCTTTAGTACACGATACCCCTAGTTAACCCCTAAGAGCCTATCCTTTTCGCGGTTCTCGTAATGTTCCGGTTTTTTGAATATCAATAAAGAGCATTGTTTACAATCCGCCCCAAATGTTACACCCGAATCGCCTTAGCCTACCTCGTATGCACTCATCTCTAGTGCATTATTCTAACCATTTTTTAAACCATTAGTTCAATTATCTAGTTACTTGCATGGTTGGTAAGTCGAGTCATATCCTTTGTATACAGTTTGGGACGATTAGGACTCATGGGTTAAAGTAATATTTTATGGAGTAATGGGAAGGAACGATAAATTCAAATTCCCTTTGTCTACGTAATTAAGTACTCCAAGTGTTTTTATCTTTTCAATTCATGTCAATTAGTGCTAGTGAAATAAAAACTCAAGTGTATGGATGCTCCTATAAATCCCTTTATTTTGATGTTATCGTAGCGGATGGTAGAGTAAAAAGTTAGTGAAAAAAAAAGAGAAAAACATACGGGCTAGCATCCTACATCTATCTTTATGTTTATGTTTTGTTTCAAGCTATTTAGTGTTAGTGAGTTGAGTCTTGGCTTAGCACGCCATATTTTACATGCTTGTAATACAATATTTTTGACTTGCCACCACAAAATATCCCCTTATCCAACAAAACCCTTTACTTCCCTACCCTAATCCTAACATTACAACCCTTTGTAAAGACCTCTTAGATAGTTATTCCTAGGTGCTTAAGCCAAAGTGGTGAAGGTTTGATCTATTCTCTAGCCTATGGTAATCTATGTAATATGCCAGGTAGTGAGTGTTTATCTTCCATTTCCTTACATATTATATTTCATATAAACCCGAGAGATGAGAGAATACAAACACCAATTATGAGGTGCTAGTGTATAATTTTCGTGCTTGTTATGACAATTGTGGTGCTTGTATTTGTTGTAAAATATTTTAAACCAATGCTACATGCCCCTTAACTTATAAATTGATTGGCCAAAAGCACATTTGCTTGAGGACAAGCAAATTCCAAGTGTAGGGATATACTATGAGGATTTAAAACATACATTTTTAGGGGGTCATTTAAGCCCTAAATCGATACAATTTATATCCGTTACTACTTAAAATCGTTAATTTTCACATTTTAGGTCTTTTGGAAGTAAAATGCTGGAATGAAGCATATTTGGACGAAAAGGAGCGAAAACATGAAGAAAACGGCAAAGTCAAGATCCAAGGCTGTTTTATGCACCTAACGGCGTCCCAGGCCAAAGGGCGACGCCGTCCCTAAGGAAGATTTCTAATTAGATTGCACGCGACGGCTTAGGTGAAAATTTGGTTCTAAAGCATGACGGTGTCATGCCTATTCTCTAGAAGGCGTCTCTCTTTGTTTTTACACCAGACGTCCAAGAACAATCTCAAGACGACATCCTTTATGAAGACAGATGACGTCACACATCTCATATGACGCCGTCCCAACGATGACTTAGCCCAAACGAAACCTTAAAGACGGCGACCAGATGGCGTCACCAGAAAAAGGCGACACTGTCGCACTTGTAAATCTATATATAAAATTCGATTTTTCTGCATTTAAGTGGTAGAATTTTGGAGAGCAAACCCTAGCTTGTGTGTAGTCCAACTTGGATAGTATTTTAGGGTTCCAAACCCTTCTTTACATCATAAGATAAGTTTGTTAATCCATATTATCACCATGTTTATCCTATGTTCAATTGTTTGTGTGTATGCATGCTTATCTATCATGAGTAGCTAAATTACTACTGTTTTTGCTTATATTTGTGAAACCTAGTTGTTAATTATTGTTCGGTTGTCTCTTGTTTTAATTGGTAGATGCTAGGGTAAGAAATACTGGCTTCTTTTTTAATTGTTACGAGCTTGAACGTCCTAAATAGCATAAAGCTTGAGAGTGCACTTGAGCCATCGTTGTGTTTATTGCGTGAGTTGTAGCTTTTGGATAATAGAGTATTCGGGGGAGATACTACGGTACTTGGCAATACTGGTTAGTCTATAGGAGGGTTACAATTCATAGAACTAGGGAACTAGGCACCCCTATGAGCACACGGAATATGATGGATCTAAACACACACCTTTTGTTAGTGATATTTTGAATTATATTAATAAGCACGCGGAATATACTTAGTAATACTTAGAAGATGGAATATATGATGTAATGTAAGTAAGAACAGTTTAACACAAAGCTCCAATATTATTAAGAAATAATACGAGTGATCTTGCTTATCACTAGGGTTACACCTTGAAGCTTATATGAATAATACGTACTCTAAAAAATGTCCAAGGATCTCCTTTTATAGCACAAGGAGTCCTTTACAAGATAAGTATAATCCTAACAATATAGAATATACACAAGATCTTTTCTATACTTATCAATATACGACTACATAACAATTATCCTAATAGCAGTGGTAATATATGTATTAGCAATGGTAAGGTGTTTCCATTGCTAGTGTAATCTTTAGCAGTGTCTTTCACAGCTTATCAGTGGTAACTGTTAACTTTATTCCCAACAATCCTCCCCTAAACTTATGATTTCTCTGCAAATCAATAAGTTTCTTCAATCTGCATCTTCTGTAAGGATTTGGGGAATTCTTTCAAACACTTGACTTTCTCCTTAACTCCTGAATAGCTCTTGAACATTGATCTTGAAGCCTAAGTAACAATGCTCTAACCTTCTCATTATCTTCATGAACTCTTATTGTTGTACACAGCATCGCAGTGAGAGTTCCAACTCTGAGTGGGTATTCTTTCTCAGCAAACATGAATGCATCCACTCCATCTGATGTAGAAACATGATAAGCTTCACATGAATCATAATAAAACCATTTAGTACCAGGACATGAACATGAGAATTTCTAGAAATCATCATTAGTATGTGGTTCATAGAGCCTTCTTAGATTAACCCATAACTGCATTTCCTTCATATCTTTGAGATTTTCAGCATCAAACCTTTCTTGAACCAATCTCCAAAAAGTATCCAGATCATGTCTTTCACATGCTTTGATAAGTTCTTCAAATTGTATGAATGATGAAGTTTCACCACCTAGCCTTGTAATCTTCCATGTTGGAGCAAAATTGCTAGCAGTAAACACTTCCCAATCAATAATAGGATGTCCGACTTGCAGTGGTTCAGGATAAAAATCTTCTTCTTCAATCAATATAATTCCAGTAAGTTGTTCTTCAGTGAATTTATCAGCTTGAACTTCTTGTTCTTTAGCTAATTTTGTCTTCTTGAATGTCTGAGATTCACCATCTTTGGCCTTTCTCTTCAGATTAGGATACCTTCTTTCTTCTTCTTCAGAGTCCATTGGAATAAAATCTTGGTCTTGCCTTTTAACTCTGTAGTAGATACCTTCAACTTTATCATCAAGCATTCCTTTGAACTGATGTCTTTTCCAGCCACCAACACTGCAACAATAATCTTTCATCATTGAAATCACTTGTGCCTTGGTTGGTTGTCTTGGTTTCTTTTGACCCTTCTTGACTGAAACAATTGCATCTTGAAGTGCTTGATTATTCTTCATCTGAATGAAATCCTTTAACTGTGCTGTTCTTTGTTCTTCAATTAAAGACTTATCTGCAACTAGGTCAATTGCCTTCTTCTTGATCACTGGATCATTAGTAATCAAGAACTCAATCTCTTGTTCTGTAGGTACATAGCTGAACTCTGGAGTCTTTTCTCTGAATATTGTAGGTGGAACAGTGGAAACTGGATTTACATCCATTGGATCAGTGGTGTCCATTCTGCCCAGCCTTTTAGCCTCCATGAAGTCTGCAATCTCTATCTCCTCCAGTCTTTCCTTATTAGCAACTTGATCTTCATTGATCTTTCTAGCAACCTCTGCATCATGAGCAATTTGAGCTTGTTCTTTCTTTGAAATCTTCCATCTTTGTTGCTCTTCACTCTGCACAACTGCTTTACCTTTCTTCTTCTTGATTTCTTCCTCTGCAGTGGTAATAGCTTGATCAGCAGTGGTAACTTCTTCTGCAATGGGAATGAAATCAGTGGTTGCAGTACTAAAATTTTCTTGCTCTAGTTGCTGTTGAGGAACTTCTTGAGTATCAGCTTCCTCAGTACCTTTACTTGAAACACCTTCATCTCCAAAGTTAATTCTCCTCCCTTTGGTTTCAACATCTGTTTTCCTCCCCTGTTTGGGAGAATTTCCCAAATCTTTATTGAAATCTTCTGAATCACCATCATTAGGTGAGGATGGAGATGATATCACTATCTTTGTAGTTTTCCTCTTCTGTTTCAGCCCCTGCAACTCTGCCTTCAAGGTCTGAATCTCCTCTTTCACATGTGTAATATCCTCTTATGTTTATGTTTTTAAGTTTATGTTTATGTTTTGTTTCAAGCTATTTAGTGTTAGTGAGTTGAGTCTTGGCTTAGCACGCCATATTTTACATGCTTGTAATACAATATTTTTGACTTGCCACCACAAAATATCCCCTTATCCAACAAAACCCTTTACTTCCCTACCCTAATCCTAACATTACAACCCTTTGTAAAGACCTCTTAGATAGTTATTCCTAGGTGCTTAAGCCAAAGTGGTGAAGGTTTGATCTATTCTCTAGCCTATGGTAATCTATGTAATATGCCAGGTAGTGAGTGTTTATCTTCCATTTCCTTACATATTATATTTCATATAAACCCGAGAGATGAGAGAATACAAACACCAATTATGCTTTATATTATACATTCCTTTACCTTCTATTTGTGAGTGATGGACCGTATAATGTATCTAATGGTATCCGATCTCTTATCTAGTTTGGAAGTGGTGAAACCGAATTCGTGGATCCTTATTGATAGATTCTCCAGAAATGTTTCCCAACATTACAATCCTAATCCCATCCCTTCATTTCCCAAAACAACCTATTCCCCTATAAAACACCACCGTTCAGTTTTTATAACATAATGTTCGTACATTTTATACCGCACGATTC
>BPTQ01000005.1:309309600-309343022 GCA_019973895.1 Chrysanthemum seticuspe
ATCAGTGGTGTCCATTCTGCCCAGCCTTTTAGCCTCCATGAAGTCTGCAATCTCTATCTCCTCCAGTCTTTCCTTATTAGCAACTTGATCTTCATTGATCTTTCTAGCAACCTCTGCATCATGAGCAATTTGAGCTTGTTCTTTCTTTGAAATCTTCCATCTTTGTTGCTCTTCACTCTGCACAACTGCTTTACCTTTCTTCTTCTTGATTTCTTCCTCTGCAGTGGTAATAGCTTGATCAGCAGTGGTAACTTCTTCTGCAATGGGAATGAAATCAGTGGTTGCAGTACTAAAATTTTCTTGCTCTAGTTGCTGTTAAGGAACTTCTTGAGTATCAGCTTCCTCAGTACCTTTACTTGAAACACCTTCATCTCCAAAGTTAATTCTCCTCCCTTTGGTTTCAACATCTGTTTTCCTCCCCTGTTTGGGAGAATTTCCCAAATCTTTATTGAAATCTTCTGAATCACCATCATTAGGTGAGGATGGAGATGATATCACTATCTTTGTAGTTTTCCTCTTCTGTTTCAGCCCCTGCAACTCTGCCTTCAAGGTCTGAATCTCCTCTTTCAAATGTGTAATATCCTTGGCATGCTGCTTCTTTACTTGTGCCAAGTCTTGTTCCATAGATTCAACCTGCTTTGCTAATTTGGTACAAAGTTCCATCAAATCCATTTGTTGCCCACTGCCCTCAACACTTCCAACTGTGTGACCTGTTGGGAGAGGTGCATCATAGGGCATTGACTCAGATTCCTCCCTAGCGGGACTAGGTTGAAGCCTGGAACCACTACTGCTTGTTCCAAAACCAAAAGGATCAGGGACATGCTGTGTTGTAATGAGAGAAGTTGGCTGTTTGTGCCTCCTCTCATAGGTGTGAGAAACTGGTGGAGTGTAATCAATGTTTGGAACAGTGATTATGGGTGAGTTTTGTACCTGTGAAATCTTTGCAAGCATTTGAGGAAAAAGAGTTGTAATAATCCTATTGCCATCTTTGTTCATGTTTTGAAAAACTTTAGGATTAAGGCAACGGATTTTATAAACTCTTGTATGGGATTGCAGTTGAAATTCATTTAACACTTCTTGCACAAACCTTGGATACATCAAAATTTTTGTTGAACTCTTTACATTGCCTTGCATACTTGTAAAAATATATTTAGACCAATTAAAAATCCTATCAGTAGCTAGACAAACCAAAGGGTAAGCCATTGTTGAACTGAATTGTTCATAATATGTTTTCTTAGGACATAGGCAATGTAACAGAGTATGTATTAAAAATCTCTAATAAGGACAAAAACCACTCTTTTTGAAAGTAGCCTTTTTGTCAGTGGTATCATACCCTATGAAAGCAAGATGTTCATGAATTTATGGCATAGGTAATGTGATGATACCATTGAGATCATCCAATTGGAGAATTCTCCTCAAGGATGCCTCAGTAACATCAATAGTTACCCCGTCCATAGTGGCTCTAAGAGCATCCACTGTTTCATTTGTATCTCTATTTTCAATTGTTATGGACTGAATAGAGTTCCAAAACTGTTTGATTTGAGAGATATAGATTGTGGGATTAAGAAGTAAAGCATACCTTATATGGGTAGTATTTAGAAAATCCACAATCTGATGAAAAACAGGGCCATTCTTCTCGTTTGACTTTTCCAAGTAGGCCACTTGGTTGCGCTCATCTGCAAAGGTGATTGGTGCCATAAAATCTTTTGATGAAAAATATATTATGTCAGTAAGAATTGAATAAATAACTCGCCAATTGAGAGAGAAAGATATATAGTGGTAGGGTTTAAGAGTTTTGCGCAAGAAAGATTATCTAAGGAAAAGATTTATCTTTAGAGGATAAATAGCAATTAGGAAAGTAGATAATCTTCTAAAAATTTTACCCTATATATATGGAAAGAAATTTCTCTTCAACGGCTAGTAAAAAATTTGTTACTGACAAAACAGTTGTAACGGCTAGATCAACAGTGGTAAAAATAACACTGTCAGTGGAAACTGTGAACTAGCAGTGGTAATTTTTCACAAAAATTTTCAAAGAGCAGTGGTAAAGAAAAACATATGAAAATTTGAACTGTTCGCATTATAGTTTTTAGCAAACTACCAGCTATCAACGGATTTGATATGTCTTTACCATGAGCCGTTTGCTATGGACTAGCCAACTCTTAATCATAAAGAATATGGTGAGTTGATAACCATATAGTTTTTGGTAAACTATCAACCATAAACAGATTTGTTAAGTCTTTACCGGTAGCCGTTTGCTCTAGACTAGTTGATTCTTATCTGGATTAGACATGGTGAATCAATAACCATTTGTTGTGTGTCTCAGTTACACACCTTTTATGATACAACTCCCATCTTTGCTGCATAAAGGTTAAACAAAAATACAAGAAAATATATACAAACTTATACAACAATTTTAGTATCCAAAAACTTCTTCTCAACACCAAAGACCATTAGACACAAAAATTTTATGGATTTAGCATTCCAATACCTGTTAACAAGTACTGAAATCTACCCACATCAAGTCCTTTTGTTAATAAATCAGCATAGTTGTCATAAGTATGAATTTTGACAACTTGGATTAGCCTTTTCTCATAACAATCTCTTATAAAATGGTGTCTAATTTCCATATATTTAGTCTTTGTGTGTTGAACTGGATTCTTAATAATGCAAATGGTACTGCTATTGTCAATATGGATGATGGTATTCATGAAATTGTACCCATAGTCCAAAAGTTGATTCTGAAGCGATAGAACTTGAGCACAGCAACTTGCAGTAGCCACATACTCTTCCTCAGTTGATGAATTTGCCACCATTGTTTGTTTCTTGCACTACCATGACACCAATCTATTGCCAAGAAATTAGCATCCACCTGTAGTAGATTTTCTATCCAAACTAGCACCAGCATAATCACTATCTGAGTAAGTAACCAGTTCTAGAGGTGATTCTCTAGGGTACCATAATCCCAGATTGGGATATGCTTAAAGATATCTGAAAATCTTCTTCACAGCAGTCAAGTGTGAGAACCTAGGATTGACATGAAACCTTGCACAAGCACATACTGCAAACATAATGTCTGGTCTAGATGATGTAAGATACATCAAAGAACCAATCATAGATCTGTACATGTGCATATCAACTGTTTCACCACTATTTTCCTTCAAGGGTTGATGTGTTGTCTTGTCTGCAGGGGTGCTGGATGAATTTGCATCAGAGAAATTGAACTTCCTTAGTATCTCAGCCACATATTTATCTTGATTGATGAAAATACCATCTGGCCTTTGTTGTACTTGAAGTCCCAAAAAGAATGTGAGTTCACCCATAGAACTCATCTTGAATTCTTCCTTCATTAGCTTCTCAAATTCATTGCACATCTCTGTCTTTGTAGACCCAAAAATGATATCATCAACATATACTTGAACTAACAAGATATCATTCTTGTCTTTCTTGATGAACAAAGTCTGATCCACTCTGCCTCTATGAAACCCATTATCAAGAATATAAGTAGGCAAGGTCTCATACCATTTTCTTGGTGCCTGATGCAAGCCATACAAAGCTTTAACCACCTTTTATACTTTGTTTGGATATTCAAGGTCCTTAAAGCCTGAAGGTTGTGAAACATATACCTCCTCATCAATCTGCCCATATAGAAAAGAACTCTTTACATCCATTTGATAGACTTTAAAGCCCATAAAGGATGCATATGCTAAGAACAGCCTGATTGCTTCAATTCTTGCAACTGGGGCAAACACTTCTTCATTATCAATACCCTCCTCCTGAGTGTATCCTTGAGCCACAAGCCTAGCTTTGTTCCTAATAACGATTCCTCTTTCATCCTTCTTGTTTCTGAACACCCATTTAGTACCTATTACCTTCTTGCCAGAAGGTAAATCACAAAGCACCCAAACCTTTTGAAGCTTGAACTGGAGCAACTCTTCTTGCATTGCTTCCACCCAACTTTCATCTTCAAGTGCCTTGTATACATTATTTGGCTCCATTTGTGACAGAAAACACATGAACAGACATTCATTCTTGTAACACCCCCAAAATACCGCAGCGGAAGATTGTGTCATTGGGGTGCTACTTCATAATACAAAGTACAAGGTATAGAAAACGACCTCTAAATGAGACGTTTTAAAAAGTTACCATTCGATTAATGAAATCAGAGTTACAAACAATGAGGTCCCAAAGTATAATATATAAATGTTTACAAAATCTTTCGAATGGTAAATGATAAAAGCGTAAGTCTTCAAAATATGTCGTGCGACTCTATGCTTCAAACTCTAGCTATCGCCTTAAGACCTGAGATAAACATGCTAAAAAGTGTCAACACAATGGTTGGTGAGTTCATAGAGTTTGTTTAATATGTAAAGCCTTTAAAGAATGTTCACACAACAAAGGCATTGTAAATCCACTCAGTTCCAAGTTCCGCCCATACAAAACTTGCAGCCTGTGTGTTTACAACCCACTGCTAAAAATAGTACGTCAATCATGTATGCATGTATCATAGTAGTTAAAAGTATAAATGTTACTGCAAGGGTCTTCCAACAACTTAATTTGGGATGTATCTAATTTAATAGCCTTCCAACAACTTAATTTGGAGCCACTAAATTAATGGTCATCCAACAACTTAATTTGGAGCCACTTGTGTATGTATCTAATTTAATAACCTTCCAACAACTTAATTTGGAGACACTAAATTAATGGTCATCCAACAACTTAATTTGGAGCCACTGAATTGCACTTACTGGGTGCCTCTTCCCACAGATTAATGGTCATCCAACAACTTAATTTGGAGCCACTAAGTTGAATAACGCAATTAAGTATATTGCACTCAAGAGTAACGCAAACAAGTATAATGCAATCATTTATAATGAAATCAAGTATAATGTTTTGAGTATTTATACAAGTAAAAGCAAGTAGTTGAGCATGTATCTCCCCCAAAGAGTTTGTAAACCAAGTATTAAAAGAGTAGGGGCTATGACTCATGGTAATCCTTAAAGTTTAAAGTACTTATGAAAGTAAATGAAAATAGTTGAGCATGTATCTCCCCCAAAAGTATTTCAAAACGTATAAAAGTAGGGGCTATGAAACTCACCTTAATAATGATATCACAACGTATAACGAGATCGATGGATAAGCCTGGAAGTCTCTACGTATAACCTAGAATATGATGTCAACTCTTAGGTTCGGAATAATGCCTAAGAAAACATGAACGAGCCTATATATGCCATTATATTGATCATGATGTAGTATTTGTATGTTTGTTTATAGAAATGGTTTTAGTTTGTATATCTCGTACTACCGTTCGGGCCATCATAATTCAGAGGCCATGCAGTAAGCGTTCGAGGAGCTAGGACACTTTAAATCATAAATCCAGCAACTCGTCGATCCGTTTACCCAAATGAACCTCTCACATGAAGTTCTCTAGTGTTGTAGTGCTCAATACATAAAACATGTATTTTAATTACTTACATTAATATAAGTATTTAAATAAGTTTGAGTTTTATAAATACTTACATTAATATAGAATGCTTGAGTATTATGGAAAAAAAGAAATATAAGCGGAGCTTCGACGTAGAATTTGCAATCTTTGAAAACCCGAGGCTATTAGAAGATTATAACAACGCCTTCTTGAGAACCCGAAGAAGAAAAGAAGATTATAACGACGTCTTTTTGGAGACTTGAAGACATTTGAAGATTATAACGACTCTTTCTTGAAAACTTCCAAGAACGAAGATCAAACGCTAGTTTTCTTCAAGAACACATGAATGTTCTTACAAGATCTATAAGAAATGCCTTAGGTTTAGGACTTTAGATGATAAGAAGGTGTGGTGCAAGAAAAAATGAAGTGATTTGCTTGGTATTTATTGGCTAGAGATTATGGTTAACTATATATTGGGCTAAAAACTAACCATGGTTAAATTTACACATGTAAATGATCTAAAGGAAGTATGCTTAGGATTTTGACACCAACATGATGAATACCCTCCCTAATTTCGTTCATATAGAGATAAGATGACTTAGGTGGATAGTTTTGGTATTATCTTGATTACGGAGTGAGTTTTGGTTTCGTTAAATGCTAACCGAAGCCATAAAAGGTAAAACCGGGTATCGTAAAAATATGAAACTTGCAAGAATGATGAAACTCATCATTATACTCCATCTAAAAATATAAAATGGGTGATAATTCTTGTTGGGTGCAAAAACGCTGCTTAAAACTGGAAATACGGGTAAAAAACGCGTAATTCGCAGTTTATCAGAAAAGAACAAAATTTTAGGGAAATGACCGTGGATTTATTTAGAGTAGACTAAAATTAGTCTAAAAGTGATATGAGATGTAAAAATGTGGTTTGTGTCATACGTGGGATAACTTAACAGTTATTCGTGAAGTTTAAAAATTACGCGATTTAAGAAAAAGGTAGAACGTACAAGGTTAATTTCTTTATGGTCAAAGGAGGAGGGAAATATATTTGAATTTTACAAAAATATAAAAGTTTCCAAACATTTTAGAAAACACCGTGCAGAAATCGTTAAGTCTGGATGTAAGTAGAATTGTTTAAAACGCAAGTTTAGTTTCGTACTGCGCTGGGCTTATTTGGTAACATAAAAATAAATCTTAAAAATTCTCAAATTAATCATGAGTGATCTAAAAATTTATCTGACGCGGGGAAAATTGTCAGAGTTGGTTTTTGATATGCGCGGGATGTTTAAATGGTGTACCGTCCAAAACGAAACTTTAAAACGATGTTTTCTTAATAACTTTTGCGAAAATGATCTAATGATTGTCGAACTCTCAGGTCATTACTAAAATAATTTATCCTACGAGAATGTGAAATAAAAATTTCACGGGATTAATAGTGAAAAGTGAATAGTAATAGTGAATAGTAAAAATAAATAGTGATCCGAAAATGCGAATTGTTACAATTCTTGCCTTCATGATTCTTAGATTCATAGATTTCACTAATAAACCCATGAATATCAGGCAATTTTTTTTGTCTTCTAGTCTTCACTAGTGAATGGACATCCCCAATCACATTTTGAAGAGGATGTGATTTATGAATTGAGGTATGGGGAGTCTGAGGAACTGCAATCTCCGTTGGCATATTTGAGATTTCAACATCATTGGCTTGACCTTCCTCTGTAACTGGAGTTGTATTTTCCACTTCTGGTGTTGCAGTGGAAACTTCTGGCCTAGTTGTGGAATATGAATTTCCACTGCTTTCAGGATTTTCAGTGTTCATGTTGCTATCTCCTTCCTTTCCAGAATCATTAGAAGGTTGAGCATCTCCAGTATTTGGAATATCATCATTATCTGCATAGTCCCAAAGTGGCAAACTGAGTTCATCTTGATCATCTACTTGATCCTTGCTTGGTTCATCATCATCAAGAAACTCTTCTGATCCTGCAAAATCATAAGTAGATGTACCTGTAGAGATATGTACATAAGTCATAGTATGGGTTAGAGTATCAAGATCAAACAGCCTTTCTGGATCAGTTCCTTTGACATTTACTTTGTTTTCCAGGAACTTAACATGCAAATTCTCTTCAATCTTTTGGGTTCTTAAGTTGAATACTCTGAAAGGTTTACTAACCATGGAATACCCAACAAAATACCCTTCATCAGATTTTTCTTCAAATTTGCCCAGATAATCTATGGTATTGAGAATAGATACATGACATCCAAATGGTCTCATGAAGTCTAGGATAGGAGGTCTACCTCTAAATAACTCATAAGGTGTCTTGTTCTTTGCTTTCACTACTAAAACCCTGTTTTGCACATAACATGCAGTGTTAACTGCTTCTGCCCAAAAAGTGATTGGCAATTTTGAATCTGCCAACATGGTTCTAGCAGCCTCTATAAGTGTCCTGTTTCTCCTCTCAGCAACACCATTTTGTTGAGGAGTTCTAGCAACACTAAATTCTCTTTTAATACCTTTATCTCTGCAAAAATCATCCATAACTCTATTCTTAAATTATGTCCCATTGTCACACCTAATAATTTTAACTTTCATATCATATTGGTTTTCAACTTCTGTGATGAAGATCTTAAGGATGCCAGTTGTTTCATCCTTAGTCCTTAGAAAGAAAACCCATGTAAACCTGCTAAAATCGTCAGTCACAACAAGACAATACTTCTTAAGATTTAAGCTGCTCACTGATGTAGGACCAAACAAGTCCATATGTAACATTTGAAGTGGGTGAGCAATAGAGTTAAACAACTTTGACCTGCAAGAAGCTCTGTGTTGTTTTCCTTTAAGACAAGACACACATGTTTGATCATTTTCAAATCTTTTCTGAGGTAAGCCTCTTACCAAACCATCTTTGACAATCTTATTAATGGTTTTGAAGTTAACATGACCAAGTCTTCTATGCCATAGCATGGATTCATCCACTGTGGCCTTTGCAAGCAAGCAAGCATAATCATCTTTAGCAACAATGTTGTTCATATCAAAGCTATATAAGTAGCCTTTTCTAGGAATCTTAAGAAGAATCTGACTTTCATCAGGCATCTTAAAATCCTTAGAAAGAACAAAGCACATATCTTTAGTAAAAAACATTGTTTTTCTTGTCACACATTTGTGACACACTAAAAAGATTATACTTAAGCTCTTTTACATAGTACACAGGTTCAAAGTCCAAGTTACCAGTTTTGATGATCCCTTTACCAGCAACTTTTCCATTAACTCCACCTCCAAAGCTGACATACTGTCCGTCATAATGTTCAAAATCTGAGATATAGGACTTGTTGCCAGTCATGTGCCTTGAACATTCACTATCTATGTAACCTTGATCTGATTTCTTTGTCCTTGGATGTTCCTGTACATAAAAGAAAGGAGTTAGTTTCCTTTGGGGACCTAAGCCATGATTGACTTGGATCTGCCTCGTATATCAATATAGTTAAATCTATCAAAGGTCATTGATACACCATTGGGATTGGTTGTTGAGGTAATTCCTTTAGGTTTCCATTCCCAACGTGCTGAGGCCTTCACAGCATTTCCCATGTTACCCCTGGTCTTGTTTACAACCCTTGCAGTGGCAACTTTTGATTGAGCAGTGGTAACTGCTGGTTTAGATTTTGGTACCCATTGTTGGTTATAGTTAACCCTTTTATTTTGAACAGACCTTTTCCCTGTTTGTGCAGATTTTACAAAAGTTTTTTTGAATTTTGCACTTGTAACAGGTGATTTAGGGTGAGCAGTGTTGACAATTTTAGCAGTGGCAAAGGTTTTAAGACCACTTCTTAGTTGAACTGCTTTTGGGATCATTTTGCTGTGTGATATAGGGTGTACATTATATTGAAACTTGTTTGACTCCACCCTTTTATTCCCATGGACTTCCCTTCTCCTAACATGATAGTCACAATTAGCATGTAAATGATTAAAGCTACCACAGATATAACATGCTTTATTGTACATCACAAAATCACTACCTAGTTGTTGAGATTTGACATGATTCCAACTCCTCTGGTAACCCCTTGGAGTTGATGACTTATTTCTATACATCTCAGCATACTTTACAGTTGATCTAGGCTTGTTAACTTGTTTCCTAGGTTCCTCTGTAATAGTATTAACAACTTTTGGGATAGAAGCCTCTACATTCTTTTTAACATTCTCATCTACAACTGATGAGTCACTAGCACTTTCTAAAACATCAGTTTCATGCTTAACCTCTTCCCCACTTTTCACAAATTTGGGAGGACCATATTCAAGATTCAGATCCTGAAATTCCTCTAGACCTGTATGAGCTAAATCTATGCCAGGAGGTGATGGAACACCCTTAGTGGTGGAGGAGCAGTATTGTATCCCATACCAGACTTAACTTTACTAGTAATTTGAGCATTCCAAATTTTATCAATTGACTTAGACTGATAATAACAGGTGTCAACAGTTAAATTGACATTCTCATTTATCCTTTTAAGTTTTTCAAACTCTTCTTTTAATGCCTCATTCACTGTTGTCTTATGATCTATCTCTCTTATAAGAATAATCATATCATCATTATATTTTGACTCATTTGCTCTATAATGCTCTAGTTGTTTCTTTAAAACAGATATGCCTCTTCTAAGGTTTGACATAGTATAATTAGCAGTATACAACTATGTTCTTTGGTTGTCAAATAATTCATTAAGCCTTTCACATTCTTTAGAAGCCCTACATGTTTTAGAACAATTTTCAAAGTTTTGTACCTCAGAGTTAGAGAAAGCCATAAGAGCATGTTCTGTAGACACAAGAGCAGCATCTGAAGGTTGTTCCTCTTGTCCATCAGCCATGAAACTCCAATCATAACTCACACCATCAATTGCCAGCATTACATTTGGTTCCTCCACAATTGGTTCTTTCTTTTGCTTGAACCAAGTAGACCTATTGTCCTTCATCTTTGGTCTTTTGCATTCTCTAGCAAAATGCCCCAACTTGTGACAATTGAAACACTCTACTTTCTTTTTATCGAACCCTGCAGTTTCACCACCATTGATGTGAATTGGCTTGCCAGTCTTCTTGTAGAATTTCCTAGCCCTCATGCTAAGAAGAGCTATCTGTCATTTTATGTCCATCTCCTCCAAGTCATCTTCATCAATTTGCTCCATGTCTTCATGAGTTAATATAGAGCCATTAACTTGAGTGGAGATAAAAGCATAAAAGGTAGGATCTCCAATACCAGCAACCTTCTTCTTTGAACCTGCAGTGGTAACACTAACATTACCAGTGGAAACAGTAGAACCAGCAGTGGCAAAATCATCATAACTGTCATTTTCAGAATCATCACAGTCAACCAAGGTTGACAATAATGCCAAGCTGCTAGAGCTTGTACCAAGTTTCCCTGCCTTCTTCAATCTTTGTTCAATGAGTTTGAAGTTGTTATATAGATCATTGAGCTTCATAGTTTCAATATCTGGTTTATTTTCCCAGACTGTAACATTTGTATGAAACTCAGAAGGCAAACTTCTTAGAAACTTCAAATTGAGGTCTTCCTTATCTACCTCAATGCCAAACACAGTCAGTTGTGTGACAATCTTTTGGAGTTTGGTGAAGATGCTGTCAAGTGAGTCATTGCTTGAAGCAGAGAAGTTTTCATAACTTTGCTTCAACAATGTCTTTTGTGTCTTATTTGTAGCATCATTGCCACCAAACACTGAGCAAATCTCTTCAAAAAGTTCTTTTGCTGTCTGGAATTTTCTGAAAGCAATGATCTGGTCTTTAGGAAGAGTCATTAGTAACAAACTTCTGGCCTTCAGGTCATTCTTCTTCTTTGCTCTTTCATCATTAGTTTCAGGTACAAAAACTGTTACAACTTATGTGTCACCAACTTTCTCAGTCTTCTTCTGAGACTTGAAGGAATTACCATTTAAAATGATCTCCCATAGAGCATAGTCTTGTATGAGAAAGTATTGCTCAATCATTATCCTCCACATCTCAAACTCATTAAGTTTGAGCTTAGGAAGCCTTGGAGCAGAGTTGGACTGGTTTTCCATCTCCATTGATTTGAGTGAGTAGGTTAAGCTTATTCCTTGGATCTTCTAAATAAAAATATCAGAACCTTCGCTCTGATACCACTTGATGGATCTAAACACACACCTTGTGTTAGTGATATTTTGAATTATATTAATAAGGACGCGGAATATACTTAGTAATACTTAGAAGATGGATTATATGATGTAATGTAAGTAAGAATAGTTTAACACAAAGATCCAATATTATTAAGAAATAATACGAGTGATCTTGCTTATCACTAGGGTTACACCTTGAAGCTTATATGAATAATACGTACTCTAAACAATGACCTAGGATCTCCTTTTATAGCACAAGGAGTCCTTTACAAGATAAGTATAATCCTAACAATATAGAATATACACAAGATCTTTTCTATACTTATCAATATACGACTACATAACAATTATCCTAATAGTAGTGGTAATGTGTTTCCATTGCTAGTGTAATTTTTAGCAGTGTCTTCCACAGCTTATCAGTGGTAACTGTTAACTTTATTCCCAACAGAATACAACACACCAATTAAGATGAGGATGTGACAATTCAACCGACCAATAAGAGATAACTAGGGAGTAAGAATATCTAAGTAAACACACTTTTAATCATCATAAGAACACACCTTACAATAAATAACTTATCTTTTATTTTTTATTAGTTTAATTAGTTATTAGTTTAAAGAATTAGTAGTTAAAAATAAGTAGAAGTACCACCCCCACTCCTATACCCCGAGATATTTACTTGCTTTCTAAAAAATATAAAAAGACTTAAAAGAATCTCCCGCAACCTTACTGTATCGTCATACATCTCTACTAGCATCTTTATTCCCCTAGAGAATGATCAACCCCCTAAGCTAACCCATACTACACTGCAACGATTAGGTACACTGTGTGGAGTTTGTTAGACTCCCTGGACCGTTTAGAGCATCTAGGGTTTAACAATAACAATGATAATAAACTTGGTACGCAGCAGAATAAAACTAATCAAAGTTATTGACACAAGGTTTTTTATTATAATCACTCCAAGCCCCAAATATTATTTGATCAGAATAATACAGTTACACTTAATCTGTAACAAGAATCAAAGATTCTTGAGGCTAAACTACACAAATCCTAGGCATCCATTAGAGGACTTGACACCTAGACACACACACACCTTTTCTGTAGACTACATATTTTTATTGCACTAATTAAAACCTACGCCCTGCCCTCTTTATATAATAGAGGATTAGTGTTAGGAATTATTGTAACAGTATGGTTCCTGCTGATCAGGTTCCTGCTGACAGTTTAATTTTGTTTCTACTGATAGAATAGTTTCTGCTGATAGTGCAGTTACTGCTGATAGTTTTGTTTCTGCGGATAGTAGTATCCGTATTATTAGTAATTAGTTAGGATATGCGTGAGGTATTTTAGGAAGAGGCGATGCATATCTTTTACGTATTTTGTAAGCAACTGCATTAGGGTTTCTTAGAGTATATGTTAGGAATTTGAAATTCCATGTTAAAGTGTCGGTCACCCCAATTATAGTCTAGCATATGTTAGCTCGTAGATTTGTAGTTATTTACGTTATGTAGTAGTTAATTAGTTAATTTGTAGCGTAGAATAGTTTAGTGTTTCACCGTGGAGGAAGGACGGGTCTTTACCCTCTGTATACCTGATCCACAGGCCGATAGGAGGTCATTATGTTTGTAACTATAAATACCCTCTACCTCCCAAGGTAGAGGGTTGGACCTTTCATTCATCTTAATCTAACCTTCTAAGTTTTCTTTCACTTTCTCTCTCTAGAAAGGATCCCACTTTCTCTCTCTAAACTCTACATAATTCGAACCATATATTGTTATGTGATGTGTTTGTGAAATCCAATATCTTACAATTGGTATCAAGAGCCATGGTTAGATCACCTCTTACATATCTTTGGATTTCTAGTGGTTTTCAGGTGGTTTTTGAGTTTGACAAAGTTTAGTGGTTTTTGCATCATTTGGTTGATTTCTTGTGTTAAAGTTTGGATTTTGATTGTACTTTTGTGTTTAGGATCATTGTATGTGCTTGGGTTTTGATTTGGTAAGCTTGAATCACTGTGGTTGAGCTTGTTTTGGATTGAAAAGTGTGTTTTTGAAGTTTTTTCTTGGTAGCGACTTGGGTCACGTAGTGAATTTCATCATAGCGACTTGCTTCAGAAAAAGATAGCGAGTTGTAGTGCTTTTTGGTAGCTACTTGGTCCTAGCGATTTGTCTATTGAGACAAGCTGACAAATAGTACAAGTTAGTGGATTCTCCACTACGGCTAGCAACTTGGTGAGGTTAGCGACTTGCTTCTGAAATTGTTAGCGAGTTGTAGTGCAAATTGTTAGCGACTTGGACCTTAGCGAGTTGCTCTTTAGCGACTTGACTGTTTAGCGACTTGGTGCTTAGCGAGTTGCTATTTAGCGACTTGACATATAAGCGACTTGGTGCTTAGCGACTTGCTGTCAAAATTTGCTAGCGACTTGGTGCTTAGCGACTTAGTGACTTAGCGACTTGTTCTCAAGGTTTATAGCGACTTGTCTCTAGCGACTTGTTGACTTTTCTCGACAAAACTTCAAACGGCTATAACTTTTGATCCGTAACTCTGCTAAATCCGCTCTGAACAGAAGTTATTGAGGTTTTTATGTTTTTAGATCTAAATTTCACGGGAAAATCGTGCATAAACTAATCCAAATCTCAACCAAACAACATCTTTGCTAATCCTACAAATAATCTTAAGTCCTAACACACAATTGTCTATAATTGTATCAATCCATCAGTCATATTAACACTTTCCATTGGTCATTGCTTAACTGTTTGGTCTTGATTTTAGTAAAATCCCGCGAAAGATTCTAGTTCTCGGTTTAAATCATAGACTTGTAAAATCCCGTGGATTCATCAACATCATGTCTTACACTCCTGATTCAGTGATTTCAGAAGTACTCAAACTGTATGATGCTGTAGACAACCATGTGAATATTAGCTACACTGAACGGTTACAGATGATGGAATCAATCAATGATGATTTGAGTTCTTCATGCTCCGAGTCCAATGAGAAAGATTTGCACCTGTTCAGGCTACATGCCATGCAAAAGGAAAGCAGCATTGAACCTTATCAACAACTTCACTCTTACCTCATGTTAGTTCTACCCACATCAATGGAACGAACATGTATTGCCCTCTTCCATCAGGACTTATCCACATTAACAGGGAATTTGCTGTTAAACTTAGAGCAATTGGAGCTACAACTTGACAAAGAGAAGGTTCATAAGGATAGTTCCAGTGCTGCACTTCAAGTGATCTACAAACACTTTCAGTCATTCATTAGAAGGGAATTCACATCAGATTATGATCAAGACATGACTGAAATGTCCTTCAAGAGACACACTGGAATGGAAATTAGCGTGTTCATAGAGACACTTATCCATCTCATAGATAATGTGGAGAAGTACATTGAGGAACAAACAGATGATAAAGTGGATGAGTGTCTGGTGCAGTTGAGAGATTGTTGTGATAAGTTGGGTGATGTATCTGTTGAAGAATCCGGTGTTGCTGAATGCAGAATGTCAGAGACAACAAATAGTGTTGAAATGGGTAAAGCATCAGATGATGGATCAGTTGGTACTGAATACATAGGCTTAGAGGCAGATAAGCTTGAAACAGCCAGTAGTTCAGTGACTCTTGTTACACATGATGTGGATGCAGATATCAGACCGATAAATGAACAGGTTTCATGTGATGAGGTACCCTTATCTTTTCAACATAGTGCATCTGCTAATGTACCTAAACAAACTGATCTCAATGCTGAACATGATTCTGATAACTGTTCCTTGGTTGAGGCTGAGTCTAATAATTTTAAAATAAATGATATGGTTGATAAAAAGGCTTTTGATGAACTTTCAAACAAACTCTCAAATCTTGAAAAACATTGCATTTCAATTGAAATTGCGATACAAAGTAAAGAAGAAAGTTTCCAAATTAACAAACCATGTAAAAATCCAGAACTTCCTGAATTCCGTGAACTTTTTGAAATGAACACTTTGAAAGCTCAGCTTCAAGACAAAGACTCAACCATCAACGATTTGAAGAAACATATTTCTGATATGCATGGGAAAAGTAATTTGGTTACAAGTAATTCTGATATTAATGCTATTGATGATATTCAAATGAGAAATGATGAATTAGCAGTTTGTGTGGCCAAATTACTAAAGGAAAATGAGTTTTTGAGAAAGCATCACATAGAACTAAGTGACTCTATCAAAGAAGCTAGAACTACATCAATGGAACAAACAAACTCTTTGATAGCTAAAATTGATGATCTCAAAGCTCAACTTCAGGAAAAGAGTTTCGCCATTGTTGCTTTAAAAAATGAGCTCAGAAAAACAACAGGGAATAGTGTGAACACTAAGTTTTCAAAACCATCAAACTTGGGGAAACCAGTTATTAGACTACCGAATGCGTTTAGATCTGAACGACCAAAATTTTCAAAAACGCGGTTTGCCTCCCAAGTTGATGCGAAACAAGTTTTGACAAAACCACTCACTTGCCTAGGAAAATTGATATGAATGACTTGTATAAGAATTCTTATCTTGAAATGGCTAGAAAGAAGGCACAGAATCGTAAAGACAGAATTTTAGGTGCAAGACCTAGGATGATGAATTCTTCAAGATTTCAAGGCACTGCTAGTAGTTCTAAACCATTACCTAGGAACACTAATCTAAGGACTAGGGATTGGCTTACATCTAAGAGTAGTTGCATTTCGATTAAAGCTATTCCCATAGCAGATCACTCTAAGAAATCTAGATCTATTTTTGAATCCAAACAAGCTGTTTGCTCAAAGTGTCTGAAATGTATCTTTAGTGGTAATCATGATAAATGTTTCACAAAATCCCTGAAGAATGTAAATGCTCATGCAATGGTACAACCTGTTAAGTCTAGGATTTACATTAAGTCATCCACAATGCATATGAAGCAAATGAAACCAAAAGCCTCACCTAGATGGTTACCAACTGCTGAATCTTTAGAAACTAGGAATAAGGATAAGTCTCTCACTATGCATAAGAAGCCTAACAATCCTAGACCTTGCCATAAGTGGATACCATCTGGTAGAATTTTTAAGGATGCTGGACTTAGGTGGATACCTACAGGAAAGATGTTTACCAATGGCATTCTCAATGTTGACCGTGAAACCACAAAGAGTTTGGATAGTGATGTCACTAACCATAATATATGCAATCAAGTTTGTAATATTAGTGCAGGTAGTCCTTACTCAGTTGCAGATACTTCAATCCTTCAATACATGGACTGGCTTAAAGTATGGATAACAAAAGGATTGATATCTCATAACTCACGGGTTCAAGTTACTCAACATTGATATTCAATCGGCTATGACGTCTGTTCACATCAGTTCAGGCCTCGTACTTCATCATTATGGCGTCTGCAGATAACACTTCAGGCCCCGTTCCTCAAAGAAAAGAAAGGTGTACGCTTCAGTGCGCTTTATCTTCTTAAGAAGAAAAATCTTCATGTTTATGATCATTCTCATCGACATTCTTCATCAACATGCTTCATGCTTTTTCCATCCGCTTCAGTCATCAAGTGATCCGGACTACTGATAATTACTCTTATTCCACTTGATCAATATAATGAAGATGGCGACATCATGTGCTAATTTTGCGGGGGAGAAGTGTAAATGGAATACATTTGGATGATAATCACTTGTTTAATCAAGAATGGCATCTCCGTATGCAATTCTTGAGGGGGAGAAGAAGTGTTAATTTTTTGCATTGTTGATTGAAATTTGAGAATATATGGTCAAACGGCTCCTAACTCATGTAAGAACTGAGATTCTTCTTATCGGATCATCTTCACATGTAGTTTCTTCTAAGAGCCGTTGGTTGACATCTTCACACGGGCTGATATGATTTAATGACAAAGTGCTTCTAGTTGCTGGGCTAATTTCTTTGATGAACATCTTTCTGTTCTTGTTTGATTGGGAGAGATTTTAATTAAGGGGATTTTCTATTTACAAGTTAACGGGAATGCCTTTGGTGTGAAGAAGATGTTAACTGTCTAATTCCCCATTCGGACAATCTTGAAGAAGGTCGAGTCTACTGTCTAATCTACATTTTCTGCTACATGATTAGAAGACTAAAGACGAATTGCATTTGATGATCTAAAGACTTCTTCTTAATCCGGGCAGAGAAGAACACTTGAAAATCTTCGTCAGTTTAGGGGAGAGCACTAATTGGGGGATAGTAATAAGCCAAATTTAATCCCCAATTAGACTTGCTCATATGCTTTTGAAATGATTCATTGTTTGATTTTTGATGACTCTCCTCTAACGCCTAATGTTTCAATTACTAAGGATAACTGGGTTCATTGTTTTTCAAAGATATGTTTGATGAGTATTTCCAACCGCTAGCGAATGTTGATCATCCAAGAAGTACTTCTCAGACTACTCAAGAAGCCTAATCTCCAGTTATTCCTCAAGGTGTTATTAATGACTATCATAATATTGCAGTTGCACTCATGAATAATGATCCGCTCTTTGGTATTCCTTTTCCAAATCTTCACGGATTATTATTCATGAATAATGATCCGCTCTTTGGTATTCCTTCGCCAAATCTTCACGGATTATTGTTCCTCTCATTGTGCACGCTATAAATCAACCACATGAACATTAAGGAAAATGTCTACCTCATCCACTCGAACACATTATTGGTGAATCTTCCAGATCAGTCACTACATGTATACTTTTAGGAAGAATGCATTGATGTTGAGGCATCATTTGTTCCGGTTCATTCAGTGGGTGAATGTACATCCGATTGTATGTTTATTCACGTGTTGGGTATTTGACATAAGTTGATTACTTCGGAGTTAATCGTTTATCACTTATTTGAGATTGAAGTTGACCTTCACAAAGGCGTTTTCTTATTTTATCTTGAAGTCGGGGATGGTTGGATGGATGACTTTCAATGATAATTTGCTCGTGATTGAACTTAAGTTGAAGACTTGGTTTATCTAGTTACCAGCAGTCGGGCTGGATGGTTGAAGACCTGGTTAACTATCACTTCAAGGAGTTATGTTGTTTTACTCAGTGACACACGCTTATGTTGTTTTGGATAATCGCAAGAGGTGTTAATGTCTCATACTTTGGTTGAGTATTGAGTACTTGGAGATTTACTTGGAGCCAAAATTCTCGACACCGTTCTTCCAACATTAGTGCAAGCTTAAGATGCAAATGCGGGGAATTCTACTTCAGTTTCAAGTTTGGTACATAGGGTTTTCTTCATCAGTGGTCACTTCAAATTGTCTATGAATGGGCTGATAAAGATAGTCAGAGAGAGTTTCTATAGCAGTTGATTCTCACAAGATTCATTTGAGCTAATTTTTGTTCTTCTCTATTTCAAGAATATTTGGTATGTATAATGTGTTGCTGATTCTTAGGTATCAAGGGGGAAGGAGACATACATCTAAACACACAACGAGTACATGTGATGAACCTAATACTTCTTTTCTGTTGAAGTAATCCCGGGAAAGACAAATGTCATAACAGTAGAGAAACTCAGTGTTTACTCATAACCTTTTATGTATTATTCCAACCATTTGGGAGGAAGTGGTCTCTGGATACTTTTGGTATGTGTTAACTCAGCCCTCAGTAGAAGGAAATATGAGAAGAATATTTGGTTCGTGAGATGATATTGCTTATCGACATCTTCGATATGAATAATGGTAAAGTGCTTCTGATTATTCCTTCATGTACACATTATTATGTTGATTCCGATAAGATCACAACCATCATGGGGGAGAGATATGGGTACATCTAGAACTCACAACATGTTCAACTGATCGGGCTTAATCAGTTATTCTGGAGTTGATATCTGCAGAGATGATCAGTGACTCAACATGTTACTTGAATGTCATCATCTCTACTCTTGTTGGGTACATGTGTACATCATGGGCTGATTGGTTATATGTAAGATAATTGGAATGCATTTGGAAATATGAAGATGTTGATGTATTGTTCCCCTGAATAGACAACTGGTCAATCTCGAAGAGTAATGTGTACATCGGTGATGCACAACAGGTTCATATGATTGAAGTTCATCAGTTATTCCGGATTTGATAACCACTGATTCGATCTATGTTTCAACTTGTTACTTTGGTGTTCTCGTGTTCTTCGGGGTGCAGAGCTTCATTCAATGAGACTGTTTTCATTCATTTCTACTTCTTGGAAAATGGTCTTTATACTCAGTTTGTCGGTTTGAGGGGAAGCTACCAAAGACTCACTTGTTGATGGCTCAAGTTCTTTCGACGATTCAAGGGCCTCGAATGCTTTGGTGGTGGAAGTTTAAGAGATGATGACTTCTATCTTCTACAAAGTGCTGAACGATTTCCTTATTTCGGTACTCGTATCATCATCCTCTTAACCTATTTCTCTATATCTGTAAATATTTATCAAAAACCAAATACAAAAATATAAAACCAGCAAAAAAGAAAATAGAAAAATATAAAATCTTCAAAAACCCATAAAAAATCAGAAAATTTGAAAAATACCAAAAATATGTTTTCTCAAGACATGTCTTCTGGTATCGATAACATCTACGGTCTTAGAAATGTCATTCAATAATGGCACGGGACTTTAGATGAAGTTCGAGCAGGAGGTGTAAATATTTCTTTCTTAACATGTCTCAAAAATGGCTTGCAGTTACTTCAGACTGTAACCCGTGCTTAAACTATGGCTTGCTATTATTTCAGATAGCAACCCATTTTTTAAAGAAGGAAAGTGCTATGCTTAAACTATTTTCAAAATATTTCGTGCACTTATCCTAAAAACAAAACAAGGAAAGTATGTCGAAGGATTGCTGTTCCTACACAAATGTTTTTCCGTCTAAAATTCTTCAGAAAAATATTTGGTGTTTTCTAAAATGGTGGTAAATGAGTTGCTTTTAAAACAATCAGATTCAGAGTTTTTGTAAAAATTGAAAACTCAATCAATGACTTCAGCGCTTTTAAACTTTTCATAAAATGAGTCATGGATTGAGGGGGATAATGTTTTTTTTCAAATCTACATCATCTAACGGGCTTTCTTAATTATCCTAATATGCTTAATTAAAAATGATGTTAACCTATGTTGAAGGACTAGGTGCCTAGGATATGATTGCTAGGATTAGATGATTAGAGTTTGATGAACACATTATTCCTATACATTTATATGATCTGATTGATATGTTGCATTGACTTTTATTAGTCGATTGTTGTTTGGGTGATGTCGACCACCATATATTTGTATGTGTGTTCACTAACGTATGCAGGTATATTGGTATAAAAGAATGTTCCCGATCCGGATCCCACAGATTAATATGATTGGATGCCGAAAGGAAAGGGTAACTATATCTTGGGTTGACAAATGAAGAAACGGAGTTTAATTGGACTTCTATGGAGAGTTGGCATAAATGCAACGTAAGAGGTCTCACTGCATCAGCAGATGGTTTTCTTCTAAGTGATTGAAGAAACGGAGCTTAATTTGACCTCAGTTGGCATTCAAAATGCAACGTAAGAAGAAGTCTCACTGCATCGGCAGACGGTTTTCTTCCAAGCCCTACAACATCAACAGAAGCTTCTCAACCACCTAACGTATCTTTGTGCAGGATACCATTTTTTAACAATTTTCTAAAAACTTTGATTAAAATTGTTTTGAAAATGGAAAAATATTGTTTTTGAAAATAAATTGAACTAAATTTTGAAAATCACCGGACTTCTTTTTATCAAAATCTAAGTCACTCAATTATTGACTTCTGTCATGGATTGAGGGGGAGAGTGATTTCAAATTATATATTTTCAAACGATATTTCTTCATAAAAGTCCGCTTGTACGAAATTATGTGGTGATCTAAAGATTTAATGTTATGTCATGGTATGATTTTCTTTAAAACTCATAGATCTGTCAAAATGAAATTTTTTCTGTTCTTGTTTGATTGTGAAATTGTTTTATTTTACTTAAAGGTCTCTTAAAACAATCATACCTGACACTAACAATCTTTAACGTCTAAATATGGTCCTTATCTGTCATTTTTTCAAAATCAAATCTTGCCACGTCTTTCCCCAATATTTTCTAAATGATTTAAATCTATTGGGATCACAAATCTCAAATGGTTTGAAATTTTGATCGTGGGAAAGATCGTGATTTAAATATCTTATCTGTTTAAATGGAATTGGTTTTAGTCCTTTATAGGCACTCCTGCCTCCATGTGCCAAACGATTTTAATATACATAATGCACATGTTGAGGAGGAGGATTTATCCAAAAACATGATGAGTATTTAAACCAGGCCACATATTCTCCCATGTTTTCTAAACCTTATTAAATCACTTGGGATCCAAAATCTCAAAGGGTTTGATATTTTTGATCGGGGGAGAATTTGTGATTTAATATGAAATTTGATAAATGATGATCGTTTTGATTCAATTGTGCAGGCTGCTCTCTCATATGTGCTAAACGCTTTCGAATCTCGAAGCACATATTGAGGGGGAGCAAAACCATCGAGGTACAAAAGTTTTTTAAAAGAAATTTATAAAGTACCTTGATTGTGTTTTCAAATGGTTTTTGTAATGGATTTTGTAATCGTGGATGTGCTTCAAAAGAACTCTTTCCTCTATGTGATAAAAATGATTTCAAAAATCCTATGCACATATTGAGGGGGAGAATTTACCAAAGAAAATCAAATAGCTTTTTCCATGGAAATTGTGATCAAGAAATTATTTCAAAGAAATTGTTTCAAAGAACTCTTGCCTCCATGTGCCAAACAATTTCAAAATCATATGCACATGTTGAGGGGGAGCATTTCTAAATGATCAAAAACAATTAAGGTACAAAATGTTTTGATTTTATATCACAAGTACCTTGATTGGTTTTTCCAAATGATTTTTTAATTGGTTTCGAGAAGGAATGAACTGTACCAAAAGACCGACCATTTTACTTTATGTATGGAGTTATAAGGATGGTATGGTTAGGTATTAGTTCCCACGATCCGCCAGAACCGGAGGGATCTACCCAGGGACAATCCACTAGATAGTGTAGAGTCTTTAGGTATGATGAAAAAAGGAGAAAAGTAAGATATGGGAAGAGTGCGGACTGAGACAGAGCTAGTACTGGAATAAACCCAACAAGGTTCTAGTGATGAAGTCTCGATAAGCACTGAAGGGGTTGAAGAATGAAAAAGAATTGAATGTGAAAAAGGGTGAAAAGAAATAGCCCTCAAATAATTCAACCTTAGGGTAGTAACTGGGTTCAATACATATGCTACTGGTGGTTACTAAGGTAATGCCGGTATTGAAGACAATACGTCATGGACCCAGTGATGCACTGCACTACAACTTCCCAAACTACTCAAGTTCCTCTTAAAAGGACTTGTTTCATTCTTACGGGGAACCGACATTATCTATCGACTTTCTCTTAGAGATTGTTGATATTGAAGAAGGAGACCCTCTCCCTAGTCTCCGACACAGGAACCAAATATGCACAATTGAGTCTAGAGCCAAGAGATCATCCACAATATCTCATTAAGACACATAATTAATGAAGACTTGCTGTTTCACACAATGTGGAAAGTAAGAATATATTAAGAGTCCTACGCATTATCCTTGTGGTATTGCCAGAACATCTGAGTGATATGTAAAAGTATTCACGATGAAGATGGAAATCCTTCTAGAGCCAACATCAAACAAGCTCTTGGTGGGTGACATGTGAAATCTTGTAAAAGATCAAGCTTGTGACAACTGGATAGAAACGATGGGGAGATTCATTCTTGAATCAACCTTGGTCCAGGAATGGAATTGACGAATACTTTTGGGAAAACCGTTCGATGTGCAAACCTTCTTTTCTCTAGCACGTCGAATGTGTATTCATTTCAAATTCAAAAAGTATCTCTGATTGAAAAATACTTTTAGAAAAACCGTTCGATGTGCGAATCTCTTCTTTTCGCTAGCACGTCGAATGTGTACTCATTCTCTAATACAAAAAGTATTTTGATTGAAAATTGATCTTTCTCATAAAACCTTCGTCGTATTGCAAAACTCTTTCTTCAAGCAATACGCGATTGTTTTTCAAATCATTTTTCATCAATCAGTGAATCTCAATTTGCTGGTTCACTCACTCTGTGTTGTCTTCTTTGAGACGTTCCGGTTTGAGAACAGCTAGAACAGCTGCGAAACACTGTCAAGGAGATTCTTCGGAATTATACCTGATCACAGGCAGTACTTGTACTGATCAACGGGGAACCGTGGGTCGTGTACCTCAATTCAACGAAAGTGATCAAAGACACTTTCGTGCGCTTTATTGCTAACTGTCGTATGCAGGTACACCCCGATGATTGCAGCTGATCAGAATTGAGGAGTCAATCCAAAGCCACATGCTCACAGCATCCACACTTAATTGAAGAAATCATGACTGGTGCATATCTACATAACCTGGTTCTGATATTTTTATACTATGCTTCTGCTACGCTGCTACAAATATCATGAACCAGTAAAGCTTCCGCTACTCTGATGGAAAGATGTCATGATCCTAATAGTGTGAGCATGTCGGTCCGAAAGTCATAACAACACATGATGGCAACACAATAAAGGGTGATCTAGAGATTTACTGTGGCTAATGATCTCAATGAAAGCTCGAAGATCATCAAAGATGTGGATCAGTTAAAGGCCTCCACTGAAAGTACAAAGCACTCGGACTTTAAAGTATCACTGCTAAAGCACAAATGATGCGGAAGTTAAAGAATTAAAGTCTACGAGCTCAAGACTGAAGATTAAATAGAATGCTAGGATTCGAAATGTAAAACTTGGGGTGACCTCCCTTAGGGGGAGATTTTTAGGAATTGGAAATTCCATGTTAAAGTGTCGGTCACCCCAATTATAGTCTAGCATATGTTAGCTCGTAGATTTGTAGTTATTTACGTTATGTAGTAGTTAATTAGTTAATTTGTAGCGTAGAATAGTTTAGTGTTTCACCGTGGAGGAAGGACGGGTCTTTACCCTCTGTATACCTGATCCACAGGCCGATAGGAGGTCGTTATGTTTGTAACTATAAATACCCTCTACCTCCCAAGGTAGAGGGTTGGACCTTTCATTCATCTTAATCTAACCTTCTAAGTTTTCTTTCACTTTCTCTCTCTAGAAAGGATCCCACTTTCTCTCTTTAAACTCTACATAATTCGAACCATATATTGTTATGTGATGTGTTTGTGAAATCCAATATCTTATAGTATAAAAGAAACCTGCGGCTAGGGTTGATGTACGTTTTTGAAAAACATTATTAGTAAATTAATATAGATCCATAAAGGATCAAAAGTTTAGTTGTTATTGTCTTCTTTAATTCTTGTGTTCATATTCTGCATGGACATAAGTTTATCAGAGGTTCTCTATAGTTTGCTTGTGATTACACAAGTTTACTATCTGTTTCTTAAAGGCTCGTGAGATCTATCTGGGACTGATCCAACAAGTGGTATCAGAGCCTGGTGAGAATCTCTTAAAGAAGACTTCCTTACTCTCTCTTAAAACCTTAAAAATGCTCTAATAATGACAACTTCAGACTCAGAAAATGATAAGGATCAGCCTGAGTCATCCAGCACTCAGTCTCAAATAATTCAGCAGGTTATTACCACCATGTCTAACAGAAATGCTAAGTTTCCCTACCTGAAGAAAGATGAATATGATATCTGGGCAATGAAGATGGAAAATTGGATCACCAACAGTGACTACAATATCTAGAACATTGTTCTAAAAGGTAACAGTAAGAAGAAGACTGGAAGAGATACTGAAGGAAATGTGATAATTCTTCGAGCAGCAACTACTGAAAAACATATTGCACTTCAGAGGGAAACCAAGGCTAGGACTACCTTGGCCTAAGCGCTACCAGATGAACATATGAGTGATTTCCATCATCTTGACGATGCAAGGGAAATATGGAAAGCAATCAAGGCAAGGTTTGGAGGTAACCAAGAATCCAAAAAGATGAGGAAGACTATGCTCAAACATGACTTTCAGGAGTTTACAATTTCTGAAGAAGAAGGCATAAACAAAGGGTATGTGTAACACCCTCAAAATTATCACAGTAGAAGATGTTGTCACTGGGGTATTACTTCATAGTTCACAGAACAAGTTACAGAAAACGACTCTAAATGAGACGTTTTGAAATAAATTATCATTCGATTAAAATATCAGAGTTACAAACCGGTCCCACAAGTTTGTACAATCATAAAAAGACAACATAAAAGTTGTAATGTTTTTCGAATGATAATATATGCATTGTCTTCAAAATGTTTTTCCGTGCGCCTTCACATGCCATGCCAGCTAATTCCTTTCGAACCTGAGATAACATGCTAAAAAATGTCAACACAATGGTTGAGTGAGTTCATAGGTTTGTAAGAAAAACAGTAGATCACAAGATATCAAGTTTATGAAAGTAGTGGGCTACGTTGTTATACGCCCATAGTGCGTTTGATTGCCGAACCGATCAATACAAACGATAGAAGCCGCATAGGTTTGAAAAAAGTAGTGGACAATATAGTTTGTAGTATAATTGCAATGTGTACAATTATCTTCTTGAAAGTTATTATTGCTCTAAGCTCATGGAACTCAGGACTGACTGTTTTATATATATCACCGAACGATATATATATATATATATATATATATATATATATATATATATATATATAAATAACTTGCCCCGGGTAGGTATTTTACCCTATACCTAGATAATCTCAAATATAGTGCCCCTTGTTATTTCTGATAACATAGACGGGTTCGTCAATTCCGATAGGCATATCCACAATATTTGCGCTCACTCCCAGTGATTAAGTGTCCATGATGTTGGGGACTTTTGGCAAAAACAACTTAGGCATGCAATAATACAGTCAAGGCATTCATTTTGCAAGTAATTGTCCATAATAAAGCATTTTAGCATGTAGTAAAAGCAATAACATGTATCTCCCCCAAAAGAGTTTATAAAACAGTTAAACAAAAGTTGGGGCTATGAAACTCACTGTACTGATCAACATCGGAGTGTAACGATATAATGTTTATCAACGGTAGAGTATGACAAGATCACGATCTTTAACGATTACCTACGAAAGCATAGTAATCGCATTTTAGTATAATGTACGATATAAGTGTACAAGTATATGTAGTATGCTGGCTTTCAATATGATGTTGTACATGAATCTTAAGTTGATGTATCCCTTGAGTGTTGTTTGGCTTATAGCCCTTTTATAAATAACCTCGTACCATCGTTCGGGCTATCAAGATCAAGAGGTCGTGTAGTGAACGTATGAGGAGCCAGGACACTTTAAATCGTAAATCCACAATACGATACCCCGAAGAGGCCTCTTATGATAATGAAATTCCTTACTATTGTTGTACTTGTCATTTATAAGTGAAGTATTTGACGAGACAAATGTTATATAAAACATGTGTCGTGTTTCGTCAAAGACTATTGATTGACTTGTGTGACGATATGATGATATAACTTGTGTGTTGTGAAGTAGTTTAACATGGCATATGGTCATTTACTTAGTTTGTCAAAGTTTAGCAAAGTCCAATCTAATGAACAAGTTTTTGGAAACAATTTTTGGGTTATCAAGTCCAAACTAGCCGTGCGACTAAGTTATGGTTAAACAACTTAAGACAACAATAAGGCCATACAAAATGGCTATTTTTAAGTCAAAATACCTTGAGACATCAGCCTTGGCTTAACCTTGGCTTTTGTTTTGGCCTCAAAGAATCAAAATACACTAAGGTTTCTTAGCCATGGTTGTTTTCCGGTATACAACAGGCCCGGTTAGTTTTTGTAGTGTTTAGGATTTGTCGTTCACTTTCTGCTTATGTGCTCATGCGTTTTTGTAGAAAAAGTCATTCTGAGCAACTTTCGTGTTTTACACTTTTGTTGATTCGGACCAGAAAGAGGTCAAAACCTTGTTTTAAAATCGTTTCAGCAAGCTTTCTTGTTCCAGCACTATATTTGCTTCTAGTAACACTTAACTAGGCATAACTTTTTAATCACAAGTCCTTTTTAAGTGATTCAAAAGCTCAAGTTTTAGTTTTTACTTTCTCTAACAGCTTCTTAAGCTTAATTAAGTCGTTCCAAATTTTACTTATATCAATAGTCTAATTACAAGTATATACTTATATTTCATTGCAGAAAGTTTGGCTGCACATTCAATCCTGACAAAACGACCATAAGTTGAGTTCTACAACTTGTTTTGACATACAGTGTTCTCCAAACATCAAGTTTAGGTCTTGGCTACATTTCATAAAACTGAGTCGACTTCCAGAAATGACCAGAACCACGGGCTTTTCCCAAATAAAATCTGGTGTGCAGATTTTGACATGTTTTGCCATTTTGGCTCTCATTTACTCATAGGGATGAGTTATGAGGTGATCCACCCGGAGAAATGACCATAAGACATAGATCTACTAACCTATCTTATTTGATTAACCTCAAAGTTTACTGAGATGATCAGTTTAATCAATCTTTGTGACTGTTGTAAATTTCAAGTTCATAAAACCTACCTAAGGCTTGCTCTAGCTTCTTTTCATGTTACAAACTTTATGTACAACATCAATCATGCCATATTACATATACTACTTATATCAAATTACATCCAATAATAATATAGATTATTACAACCATATTGAATGAATATGAAAATAAACTCAAACCTTACAAAGGATAGGATGAAAAGTTACTAATAATCAAGCTTAACTTCTTTCAATCTTCAACCCTTGTCTTCAACCCTTTAACCAAAGTTTACTTTAACCAAGCCTTATGATATCCTCAAATAATCCTTTAAAATAGCCTAGAACTTCAGCCCTTTAACACCTTGATCAAGTCCTTGAGATGGAAGAGATTATGGTACCACAAGAACCAAATAACTAGTAACTAACTAGGCCATCAACTTTGATGTATAGACTTAACTAGAAATCAAAGGATGAAATGGTGTTTGTGGTGTCTTATGGTCATGGCAACAAGGGGTATGATGGGAGGATTTGGTGATTTTTTTTATCAAATGTAAATATAAGTTTTAGTTAGATCTAGTCAGAGTAACATGTCATGCTTAAGTAGGTTTTACACTTGTTGAAATAAGTGATAAGTGTCATTCTTTTGTGTCTAAACGTGGCATAAGGAGTTTTAAAGTGTAAGTATTAGTTTATCTTGTATGATTTTTAGTATATAGGGTATAGTCTGGCCCCGGTAATTACTAACGTTAAGCCCTTAAGTCACGAAACTTAAAACCGGGTAACATAAGAATATAATACTTATGAAAATGTCTAAACTTATCTATATACTCCAACTGGGTATATTAAAGGTGTGATAAGTCTATTTGGGTGCGTCTATGTTGTTAAAACCTAATAACGTAGGTTTGAGCACGCGTATTACGTAAAGAGTAAAATATTTACATAGAAATAACAAAGTGCTAATAGTTCATATAAAATATGACCATTGGTGAAAGTAGAGTATTTTGAACACCTAGACTTATCGTAGTCTTGTGTTGACCACGAGGTAAGTTTACACAATTAAACTTTCGTAATTAATAAAGTAACAACTTTAAATAATTATTTATACTCATAGGTGAAAAAAGAAATGTTCAGAGTGTAATAATTCGAACCAGAGTGAATTATTTAACTTGAAAAATTACCAGTTACTACCAGTTATAGTATTTGCTTTTACGTTATGGTAAAAGTCAAATAGTCAAAAGTCAAAGTCAAGGTCAACTTTTAAGAAGTCAAATGGTAAAATAGTCATTTTACCTTATGAAAATTTACGAGTTGCTACAGCCTCCACCAGTTACGGGAATCATGTCCTCATGATTTAGTTTATGTTATGAGTTAATGATGTTCCCGAGAAGATGTGGGGGTACTTCTGTAATGCAACTTCGTCACGAAGTTCAGTAAGTGTTATCTGCTAGCAGTATATTTGAGTTCATCTTCACGTTCCTACGTGAATTCAGGACCTCTTCTAGAGTTCCATTGAGTTTTGACAATAGGAATGCGACTTTTCTTAAGTCGTTTGACCTCATGGTCTGTGATCTCAGTAGATTTTCTGATAAGATCAAACGTAAATCAATCTGGATCCCTTCCAGAGAAATAGGGGGTGTCTCATCAGTATGCCACTTCTTCAAAATGCACACACAAAAGGTGGCGTGTACACTGCTATGTTCGGGTAGTAGCTCGAGTCTAAAAGCTACCAGGCCAATTCTTGCTAACATCGTATAAAGTCCAATATATCTTAAGTTTGGTTTTTCTCATTTCCCCAAACGAATCATGTAAGATATAACTTTTCACATACACATCAAACCATAACACAAAGTAGCATATAGATGGAATTCTAGAGAGAGAAAGTTAGAGGTTTAGGGAACTTAGTGAGAGAAAGTGAAAGATATTATTATGAGCTCCAACTCTCTACCTTGGAAGGTAGAGAGTATTTATAGTCTTACATAAATCGCCACACTTTGGGCTGTGGATCAGGCATACAGTGGGTAAAGACCCGTCCGTCCTCCACGGTGTTACTTAACTAAATACTACTAAACTTAAATGAACTACGACTACGAGCTTTCTAATGATTACATATACTTGAGGTGATCGACTCTTTAATACCGGGAATTTTTAATTCCTAACAATCTCCCCCTAAGGGAGGTCACCTCAATCATGTACCAAAATTACATTGAATACAAATAGATATTACATTTAACAATTGATCTTGCATTCTTGATGTAGTCCATTGCTCCTAAGCTCGTAGTCATTGATTCATCACATTGCATGTTTGGTTACTTCAAGTGGAGGTCTTTTACTGATCCACGTGATAATAATTTTGAGCCATCATTTGAGATCATCCTCTATCAAAAATCTCTGTGACATCCTTTGTGGTGTTGGTATTATGTGATGTTGTGACTTTAGGACCGACATGCTCACATTCTGGATCATGATATCTTCTTATCAGAGTAGCGGAAGCTTTAGTTGATTCATGATATTGGCAGCAGCGTAGCAGAAGCATGGAGTGAAAATATCAGAGTCATTGATGCACTAATCATGATTTCTTTTGATATGAATGTGTTAAGTGAGCATGCGGCTATGGATTGACCGCTTCATTCTGATCAGATGAAAACATCGGGCGTACCTGCATACAACAGTTAGCAATAAATCGTACGAAAGTGTCTTTGATCACTTTCGTTGAATTGAGGTACACGGCCCACTGTTCCCCGTTAATCAGTATAAATACTGCCTGTGATCAGGTATAATTCCGAAGAATTTCCTTGACAGGGTTTCGCAGCTGCTCTAGCTGTTCTCAAACCGGAACGTCTCAAAGAAGACAACACGGAGTGAGTGAACCAGCGAATTTTAAGTCTACTGATTGATGAAAAGATATTTGAAAAACAATCGAGTATTGCTCAATAGAAATTGTTTTTGCAATACAGTGAAGGTTTTAATGAAAATCAATTATCAATCATAAAACACCTTTTGATTTGAAATAACCGTACACGGTCGATGTGCTAAAGAAAAGAGTTGTTAAGCACAAAGACCGGTTTTTCAAAGGTATCCGTCAATCCATAACCTGAACCAGGATTGATTCAAGAGATTGAATCGCCCCATTGTTTCTGTTCAGTTGTCACATGGTTAATCTATAAAATAGATCTCACATGCCACCTACCAGGAGCTTGTTTGATGTTGGCTCCAGAAGGCTTTCCATCTTCATTGTGAATATGTATACACATCACTCAGATGTTCTGGCAATACCACAAGGATAATGCGTAGGACTCAAGATATAATCTCTCTTTCCACATTGTGTGAAACAGAGAGTCTTCATTAAAAGTGTCCTAATGAGATTTATTGATGATCTCGTGGCTCTAGACTCAATTTGTGCATATTTGGATCCTGTGCCGGAGACTAGGGAGAGGGTCTCCTTCTTCAATACCAACCATCTCTAAGAGAAAGTCGATAGATAATGTCGGTTCCCCGTGAGAATGAAACAAGTCCTTTTAAGAGGAACTTGAGTGGTTTGGAAAGTTGAAGTGCAGTGCGTCACTGGGTCCATGACGTCTTGTCTTCAATACCGATGTTACCATCAGTAGCATATGAATTGAACCCGGTTTCTGCCCTAAGGTTGAATAAATGGAGGGCTATTTGTTTTCACCCTTTTCTCATTCAATTCTTTTTAATTCTTCAACCCCTTCAGTGCTTACCGAGACTTCATAGCTAGAACCTTGTTGGGTTTATTCCAGTACTAGCTCAGTCTTAGTCCGCACTCTACCCATATCTCATTTTTCTCCTTTTATCATCATACCTAAGGACTTCAACACTAACTAGTGGATTGTCCCTGGGTAGATCCCTCCGGTTCTGGCGGATCATGGGAACCAATATGTTGGGTCACAAGTTTTACAACACAAGCTTATAAGAGAAGAGATGAAGGCGGATGAACAAGCTAAACACACATACACGCATAAACAATGATACGGTTAAGAATAAGAGTGAATGAGAGAATAACTTGAACAACCAACCCTCAAATGAGGGTTTACAATAGTTTATATAGGCAAGGAGCTAGGGCAACACTCCCTCTCCTTCCCTATTCCTTATTGGGCTTGGGCCTCAGCTTATGGGCCTTCTACATAAGCTGGACCTTAAACAAACATAAAGGCCATAATAAAGCTACCTATTACATATGAAATATAAATACTTGAAATACTGTTTAGGAGTGATTCCAACAATCTCCCCCTCAAGTATATATGAATAACGGTGAAGGCGTTGATGTAATAGTAGCTGTGACGTCTTCTGACATTCTTCTTTCTTGTGAGAGGAATTGCCTTGGTTCGAACAATCTCTCCAGTGTAGAGAGATAGTTATCTTTGTGCGGTTTTGCTTTGACGTCATCATTAACTTTGTTCTTTGATTTATTGTTCTTTGTGGTGAAGGTGATAGTATGTTGTTGTCTGCATCAGTCTGTCTCAGGTCTGCTTCGCTGCTCCAGTGTCTCCACGTCATTCTTCAACATGCTCACACGCTCTTTGACGGTGAAAATCAAAACTGATGAAGTTCTTTAAGTCTTTAACTTTGTAGATTCTTTGGTTTGACGAAGAATCATTCTGACTGTTGTGTTGCATTTGAATAGAACTTCCATTAGTGTTGATGTTGGCGTGAGCATGAGAAGAATCAGCACGATCATCCCGCTCCGGAGCCTCCATAAGAAGAAAACATTTCAAACGGTTAGTAATAAGCGGTTTCCGGCACTTACAAGTTTGAACTTCGAGAGTGTCAACAGCATAGTGTGAAGACACAACTCTAATTCTTACAAAGGCCGTTCCTGAACTGGAGTCCCACAAGTGAGATAACGCGATGTACCGAAGTACATCTACAGTTCAGATGAGTCGCTGAGGTACACCGAAGCATCACCTCACGACTGTAGACCGTTTGAGACACACTCCGCGTAATCCACGGGGAGTTACCGAAGCGACCTGCTGTCAGGGCTGTTTGATGTTGACCCTGGCAGGAGTTTCCATTCAATCACTGAGGATCACAGATGTGAACCTCTCATAAATGTTCTCGACAGATTGCTAAGATCTGTGAAGGACTCGATATGAACCATTGAATCACTGAAGATCTTATTGTTGATCAACGAGTGATTAAAATGTCAAGTGTTCCTAAGAGATCTTTTGATGAATCTCGTGGCTCTAGACTCAATAGTGCGTTTTGGTTTTCCTGAGCGGAGACTAGGGAGAGGGTCTCCTTCTTCAATACCAGCGATCTCTAAGAGAAAGCCAATAGTTTACGTAGGGTTCCCTGTGAGAATGAAACAAGCTTCTGTTGAGAGAAACTTGAGTGGCTAAGAAGGTTTAGTGCATGCGTCACTGGGTCCATGACGACTTTTAATCTTCAATACCGGTGT
>BPTQ01000005.1:309364872-309380493 GCA_019973895.1 Chrysanthemum seticuspe
ACTGCCAAAACGCGCCTAGTAAATAGGTTGAGTACCTATTATACTTTTTCAAGTAACTTCTTAGACGTGTTTTCTTACTTCTGTACTTCCTCACAGTCCACGTCAACTTTCTAACAACACTATTCAACCCATTACATAGACCACTTCTTAGCCCACCACGACTTACGTCTTACAATCTCTTTTGTTTATTACTACTCAGCCTGTTACGATTTTATCTTAGAAGTACGAGTACAGGTGTTCTCTCTCTCCACGTGGTCAGTGTTGGGCACGTTCGATTACGTTTCCTTGCGATGTACCTTCGAAGCCTACATGGGTTCTATCTCTACGTGTCCGGTGTTGGACACGTGCAATTACGTCTCCTTTGAACGTACTTTCAAAGACGTCATGGATCCATACGTAGAAGAAGAGTTTTACTACTAATACCTAACGTACTCATGTGATGTAAACACGGACTACTAAGGAACTGGTGACTTGAGTTTGGTAAGTTCAAACTTAGCACGTTGTTCGTATATGGCAACTTGATCCTTATAGGTATTGAGTTCAGTGGTCAAGGAATCATCAGGCACAAATGTAGTGTACTCATGCAATCCATAATCATCATTTTGAGAAGAAGATGCATACCTAGGTACTGCAGAAACTTTCATGCAAGTTTCCTCTGCATTAACGTGCACAGGTTGTGGCCTGTGCATCTCTATCTTGGGTACATCCGAAGCTTCCATGTAGCGTTCCTTTGCATTAGCTTGCACGGGTTGTGACTGGTGCACCTCTCTCTCTTGTGGACATGAGCATGAAGATTCTATTTTAGCATTGTCCGACTCATCATTATTTGTTTTCTCTAACATTCTGCATTCAGCACCACCCGATTCTTCACCAGATACATTACCCAACTTATCACAACAATCTTTCAACTGCACCTGACACTCCTTCATGTCTTCATTCTTTTGTGCAGATTCTTCAATGAACTTTTTCATATTATCCATGAGTTGGATAAATGATCCGCGCAAAACCGTCAAGTTTTCTCACGCAAGCAAGAAACTTAAAACAGCTTTAACACAAATACAATGAAGATCAGGGAATATAGTGGATTCTCGGGTCGTTAAGTCCCACGGAGACTCAATGGTGTGTTAAACACTGATTCAGACGATAGAATGATCACTAATGATAGCGATCAGAAAGGATTTGGATGGAATATTACACTACTGAAAAAGGTTATAAATCAAAGCGACTTAAATGCAAATTAAGAAAATAAAAAAGTTAAAATCTATTAAATAAACGCTATCACTATATTTAAAGTGATGAACGTTTAAAACCTAAAACTTAAAACTTACGTTTAAAAAAAATAACGTAAACGTACAAATAAAAACGTGAAACTTACACAATATAAATCCTAAAAATATGAAAAATACATTTTTATAATCCTAATTATATAAGAAAACTTTTTAGAAAAATAAAATTATTTTTATAACTATTTAATTAATTATTATTAATTAAAAACTATTTTAAACTATTTAATAATACTCTAAAATAAAAGAAAATATGAAATAAGACTAGAAAAATAAAGTTAAGACTTAGAAAAATCTAAAATATGATAAAACTAGATTTAAAACTGAAAATATATTTTTTAGGCTTTTTATGTATTTATTATTAATTTAAAACTATTTAAAACTAATTTAAATTATTAAAAATACCAAATAAAAGGAGAAAAATAGGGAAAAATACTTTTTAAGCTTTTTATATTTATCTAAACTTAAGAAAAATGAAAAATTATTTTTTTGAGACTTTTCTTAATTATTTGTATTTAAAGCTAATTAAAAAGGATTAAAAACTAAATTAAATCAAGAAAAATAGCAAAACACCTTAGAAAAATCTGAAAATTTCAGGAAAAGCCTAAAATAATATAAGGAATCTATGAAAAATGGAAAAACATGGGGTTGTGTGGCAGAATCTAAAACTGATGAGTAAGTGCTTATTGAAATAAGCACTTACATAAGCAAATGGAGTCCAAAGGGTACCAAACTGATAAGGAAGGTATAATAAGCTAAAAGGACTACAATGGAACAAGTTTCAGCAAGTTGCAACCTCTGATTGCAAGCTAAGATAGATTTGGCTTATTGAGAGTTTAAGCTAAAATCAGTCTTAAGGGGGCTACTTGTAGGCAGAAAATAAGCAATCAAATAAGCTGAAAAATAGAAAGCAATGATTGGAACTAGTAGTAGACCTGGTTGAGAGCTTTTAAACCAAAACTTAGACCTTGGGGTGCTCAGATGAGCTCTGTGCAGGAGTTACAAAGTCTGCACAAGCCCTGTGCAGGCAACAGTGCCCTGCACAGGGCACTTAAGCTCTCCTTGACAAGCTCTTTTGAGGTTATGGAAAAATTTGCAAAAATATACTAAAATGGGCATGATAAAATAGACCAGAAGCACTTTCTAAAACAACAAGTTTTATAGGAAATGATTCAGAAGTGAGCTCATGAAAAATCTTCCTATTTGGCTCAAAACTGAAATTGCACCATTTGACTTTTTAATAAAAACTAAAAAGTTGACTATTTCCAACTTTGATCTTGATTTTAGGACTGATATTGAAGTAATGTGATGAAATAAAGTTACTACAATCTATCTCCATGTATTTAACACACAGAATGGACTTTTGATCTTGCCAACTTTAAACAGATGAGCAGTCAAAACAGTTAAGATGCAAAATTGACTTTCAAAGGTTGCAGGCACATTTTAAAGACAGAAAAGAGTACACTAGAGCTATACAAACATAAAACACCAATATTCACCCACTGACCAAACCCCTATGACAGTTAATTAAGCAAATCCAAACACACCTTTAAAAATGATATACAAACTTAAAATAAGAGAACAACTGAGCATACTTGCTTAAATGATCAAACTGTATCTACAATACCTAAATACAACTATGTGAGCAAGTTTTACACTAATGGGACCACAGTTACAAGATAAGCATGAAACTGCAAATACTGACTTGAAACTTGAAAAGGAAACAGATACTCACTTGAACCCAGCTGGTGCAGGCCCAAAACCATACACAAAACCAACCTAACCTATGCTAATTCAACCCAGTATCACCTCTGTATCAACCAAATTCATCACCATTTCCATTGTTGAGTCAAAGTTGACTTTTGTTGACCTTGCATGAAATTTACTTAAAACTGATTGCAAGCTTTCCAAAAGCTAAAATAAGCTTAAAGGAGCTTATGTGATTCAAGCATAAGCTTATGAGAAACTTGTAAACAAAATTCAAAACTGCAATTACCAACAGTGAACTTTAAAAATTGGAACTTACATAAAAGCTTAGGTTAATACTCAAAAGTGAGTCACAAAGGTTTGTAAACTTAAAAGAGATACAATGAAAATGAAATTACATCATTTTAACTTAAACTAAGACATTAATTAAAAAAAACGACATTTAAGGAAATTTTAAAAAACTATCTACTGCCCTATTCTTCTCTCTAACTCCTCTTTTATAGCTCCACATGCTTCCCACTAGTACTCTGGATGAATCCCACTTGATCTCAGCCCTTGAAGTAATCCAAATTGCCATTTGTCATATTTGGCGCCAAAAGTCTTTTTTAACTGTTGGGGTTGAGTGGAATGGGTAATGGGTGCAATTAATGATTTTTGTAGTTGTATGGAGGTGGGGGAACAAGGAGAAGAAAATGTTGAGGAGGGGGGATGGTTGTGTTGAGTGTAGCAGAGAAGCAGGTTAACAAGTGGGGGAGAAGATTTTGGGCGCGTTTGTGTTTATTTGACCAAAGGGTAGGAGTTGACCGGGTCTTGGGTTGGTTTTATTAATAAACCGGGTTGTGGGTTAGAGGGTGTTGGGCTTTGGATTGGGCCAAGGATAATACAAGGGTCCATTTGGTTAGTAACTAGATAATCACAAGGACCAAAACTGTATTTATGCCAAAGTTAAGGACCAAAACTGTCACTTTAGAAAATGTAGCCCAAGGGTTGGTTTTGACAATCTCAAATAATATAAGGACCATATTTGCCATCTTTGAAAATTCCAAGGACTAAACATGACATTTTTCAAACTTGAGGGACCAAAGTTGTAATTTTGCAAATTTATTATTTCAAGGGTTTTGTTTTGACAACTTTTGAATCCCATGGACCTTAAATGACATTTTTCTTAATTTTGATTTACCAGGGACTGTTTTTGACAACTTTTGGAACTTGGGGGACTAAAACTGCCAATTTTGCAAATTTGATACGTTTTTCATCTGATTTTGATATTTTTGCATTTAAAACACATAAAACACTGATTTGTGATATTTTGATCATTTTGATGTGTTTCTGAGTGTTTTCAGATGATTTTGCAGTTTATATAGTACAAAAATGATGAGTATTTAGACACTCATCAATAAATGTCTCAATGAATTCCTGAATTTCCATTCCAGTATGTTTTTTGAAGGAAATTCCAGTTAAGTGTTGATTGTAATCTGCTGAATATTCCCCACTGATGAATGGCTTAAATTGTTTGTAGATTACTTGAAGAGCTGCACTGGAACCATCCTTTTGAACCTCTTCATTAGTAAGTTGCAGCTTTAAATGTTCTAAGTTCAACAGCAAGCTTCTTGTCAATGTAGGTAAGTCCTGGCGGAAAAGAGCACTACATGTTCGATCCCCAGCTATGGATAACAGCTGAATGAGGTGCAGATGAAGTAGCTGATAGGGCTCAATGCTGCATTTCATTTGCATGGCATTCTGTAGCTTGGATTGGTGCAATTCTCTCTCATTAGATTCTGAACACGGAGATCTCACATCCTCATTGCTTAATTCAATCATCTTTAATCGTTCAGTGTAGCATACATTATCATTGTTGTCCACAACATCATACAGTTTAAGCACTTCTGAAATCACTGGGTCAGTAGAGTAAGACATGATGTGGACGGATGCACGGGATTTTACACGTCTATGATCTAAACCGAGAAATAGAATCTTTCGCGGGATTTTACTAAAATCAAGACGAAACCGTTAAGCAATGACCAGTAGAGGGTGTTAAGATGACCGATGGAATGATACAATGAAAGACGATTGTGTGATAGGACTTTAGATTGTTCGTAGGAAAGGCTGAAATGTTGATTGGTTGAGATTTGGATTGGTTGATGCACGTTTTTACGGAGAATTTTTAGGTCTAAAAACTTAAAAGCTCAATAACTTCCTTTCAGAGGGGATTTGGGCCTCGAAAAATTCGTTTCACGACATCGTGGTGAAAGTTCACAATATTCAGGCTGTTCCGGTCGTTTTGACAGGTATTTCGCTGAAAACGGAGTTACAGATCAAAAGTTATGGCCGTTTGAAGTTTTGACGTAAAAAGTCAACTTTGGTCAAACCTCTTCTTCGTAAAAATTAACCAAGTCGCTATAACCCTTGAACCAAGTCGCTAAGTAGTAACTCGCTAACTCACCAAATCGCTAAGCACCAAGTCGCTAGTCAAGTCGCTAAACAGCAACTCGCTAAGTAGTAACTCGCTAAGCCTCAAGTCGCTAGCAAAATTTTGGCAGCAATTCGCTACACAAGTCGCTAGAGATACAAGTCGCTAAAGAGCAACTCGCTACAGACCAAGTCGCTACCACCAAGTCGCTACTCGTAGTGGAGAGTCCACTACTTGTACTTTAACTCGCTAGATCTAACTCGCTAGGTTTAGAACTGTAACTCGCTACAATTTTGTGAAGCAAGTCGCTGTGAAGAAAAATAAACCGTGAGCTAAGTCGCTAGCAAGAAAAACCTTATAAACATCACTTTTCAATCCAAAAACAACCCAACCAAGATGATTCAAGCTACCCAAATGAAAACCTAAACACTTGTGATGATTCTAAACATGAAAGTACTAACAAAATTCAAACTTTAACACAAGAAATCAACCAAATGATGCAAAAACCACTAAAATTTTTCAACCTCAAAAACCACCTAAAAACCACTAGAAATCCAAAGATGTGCAAGATATGATCTAACCATGGCTCTTGATACCAATTGTTGGATATACCTTTTCACATACACATCAAACCATAACACAAAGTAGCATATAGATGGAATTCTAGAGAGAGAAAGTTAGAGGTTTAGGGAACTTAGTGAGAGAAAGTGAAAGATATTATTATGAGCTTCAACTCTCTACCTTGGAAGGTAGAGAGTATTTATAGTCTTACATAAATCGCCACACTTTGGGCTGTGGATCAGGCATACAGTGGGTAAAGACTCGTCCGTCCTCCACGGTGTTACTTAACTAAATACTACTAAACTTAAATGAACTACGACTACGAGCTTTCTAACGATTACATATACTTGAGGTGACCGACTCTTTAATACCGGGAATTTCTAATTCCTAACAAATCATACCTTACCGCAACGAGGCTTTCAACAAAACCTTAATCCTAGTATGATATTTTGAAAGTTAACGCTTACATCTGTATAACCTTTCTGGTGATAATGTGTGGCTTAATATTGCGGGGATAGGAAATGAATGTTGTACTAGATTCCTTACAAGCATTTCGTAAGCAGCAAGCTCAGAAATTCTAATCAGCAATTGTGCTAAATTTTGCAAAGCCAAATATGCCGCAAGCATACTTCTGAATGATGCTTTGTCATGGTAAAATGTTGTTGCTCAATCTATTAGTATTGAGAATACTCACTATATTTCTTGGCCTAAGTTGAAAAAATTGTAATCAAGAAGTATTGTCCTCGGAAGAGGTGCAAGAAATGGAGGTAAAGTTTCCTTGCTGTAAGTGTTGTTGATATCACAACTTATATTCGTCTCTTTCAAGAGTTGGCAGTAGTGTGCCCAATGATGGTCTCAACCAACGAGAAGTTATGGGAAAAGTTCATCTGAGAACTTCTACTTAGTATTCAGGAGAATATAATTTTGTTTGATCACTCACACTGGATGAAACAATTCAGATGTCTCTTAACCTAGTGGATCAAGTTGTGCAAGCTTAGACTGCTCAAGGATCTAACAACATCAAAAATAACAACAGTAACAACAATAATAACAAATGGTGATGAGATGTGGAAAGTGAGAACCTTTCGAGAAATTATGTTCTCAAAATAATGGCCAACCAATAGGAGAAGCTCGTGGGAAAGCTTATGTGATGGATAATGGGACATCGTACCCAGTTTGTTAGTTTGAGACTGAACTAAGTCCATTATTTCAAGAGTGTAACAAGCTCGTTAGCTCAATAATATGGAATACTTTAACTTATGCGCCTCGTGCATAATCAAAGTGGCAACCGAATTCTGTTCTTGAAACATCTTATTCTATCAGGTCGGGTTTCAATTATGTTCTTGAAACATCTGATTCTATCAGGTCGGGTTTCAATTATGTTCATGAAACATTTGATTCTATCAGGTCGGGTTTCAATTGACTTTAACCAATTTTGTTAGCTCAACAAACGGTTCATGTTTGTAAGGAATTGTAACATCAAAACTGATAACTTAAGAATGAACTTAGGTTGTTCAAATGAGGTCTTAAGATTTTTGCTGAGTGGTAAAATACTATCGTGTTTCCTAGATCTTTTCAGAGAATACTTGTGATTCTCGAGTCCGAGTTCATACTTATGTCATATCGGATACAAATAAGCCCACTCATTTATAATTCATTACTTACATAAAGAAGCGTCCCAATCTATGTAAGTAAGAACTTATAAACTTATGGTTCGGCAATTTGAAATTTCTTTATTTAAATAAAAAGGCGTCCCAGTCCATTTCAATAAGGACATTCTAAATCATCCTACTTAAGAATTTCTGACACAACACTCATACTTAATCGATGAGTTACAAGGTGGTGTATCACGAGACGACGTAGGTGTTCCAAGAGTATGGAATGAATGTTCACACTCATCTTCGAAGACGAGGAGTAAAATAATAAAAAAAAATTGACATAGCGTTCAAGAGAGTCGATGAGTTCATAGTTATGAAATAGTTTTCTCCTAATGTTTGAGAAATAGATAAAACTATTGTGTATCTCTTAATGTCTGAGATATATCTACGTCAACTGTGTATCTCACGATGTTTGAGATATGTCTAAGTTAATTGTATATCTCACGATGTTTGAGATATATCTAAGTCAATATCTCACGATATTTGAGATATATCTAAGTCAATTATGTATCTCACGATGTTTGAGATATAAGGAAGACCATTGCATACTTACAATGTCTTAATAGTAGTGAGACCATTGTATCAACTATAATGTCTAAGAAAGTTTCATAGATCACACAAATGTATATGACCGAGGATATCTAGTTGTGCCATACTACCTTGGAATAGGCATATGTAGCTATGTTTAGTCAATCATTGTCAATCATATATATAAATAGTCTTTATATAAATAACATAGTATTGTGTTGAGGAGAAGGCATGGCGCATGGAATGTTGAAGACAGCAATGAGTGTTACGGCTAAAACATAAGAGGCAGTTATAGTTTAGGTTTAAATGCAACCTGGTTCTCTATAACTGAAGCTCTGATACCAATCTGTAACACCCCCAAAATTATCGCAGCGAAAGATTGTGTCACTGGGGTATTACTTCATAGTTCACAGAACAAGTTACAGAAAACGACTCTAAATGAGATGTTTTGAAATAAATTATCATTCGATTAAAATATCAGAGTTACAAACTGGTCCCACAAGTTTGTACAATCATAAAAAGAACAACATAAAAGTTTTAATGTTTTTCGAATGATAATATATACATTGTCTTCAAAATGTTTTTTCGTGCGCCTTCACATGCCATGCCAGCTAATTCCTTTCGAACCTGAGATAAATGCTAAAAAGTGTCAACACAATGGTTGAGTGAGTTCATAGGTTTGTAAGCAAAATAGTAGATCACAAGATATCAAGTTTATGAAAGTAGTGGGCTACGTTGTTATACGCCCATAGTGCGTTTGATTGCCTAACCGGTGAATACAAACGATAGAAACCGCACAGGTTTAAAAAAAGTAGTGGACAATATAGTTTGTTGTATAATTGCAATGTGTACAATTATCTTCTTGAAAGTTATTATTGCTCTAAGCTCATGGAACTCACGACTGACTGTTGTATATATATCACCGGACGATATATATATATATATATATAAATAACTTGCCCCGGATAGGTATTTTGCCCTATACCTAGATAATCTCAAATATAGTGCGCCTTGTTATTTCCGATAACATAGACGGGTTCGTCAATTCCGATAGGCCTATCCATAATATTTGCGCTCACTCCCAGTGATTAAGTGTCCATGATGTTGGGGACTTTTGGCAAAAACAACTTAGGCATGCAATAATACAGTCAAGGCATTCATTTTGCAAGTAATTGTCCATAATAATGCATTTTAGCATGTAGTAAAAGCAATAGCATGTATCTCCCCCAAAAGAGTTTATAAAACAGTTAAACAAAAGCTGGGGCTATGAAACTCACTGTACTGATCAGCATCGGAGTGTAACGATATAATGTTTATCAACGATAGAGTATGACAAGATCACGATCTTTAACGATTACCTACGAAGGCATAGTAATCGCGTTTTAGTATAGTGTACGATATAAGTGTACAAGTATATGTAGTATGTTGGCTTTCAATATGATGTTGTACATGAATCTTAAGTTGATGTATCCCTTGAGTGTTGTTTGGCTTATAGCCCTTTTATAAATAACCTCGTACCATTGTTCGGGCTATCAAGATCAAGAGGTCGTGTAGTGAACGTATGAGGAGCCAGGACACTTTAAATCGTAAATCCACAACTCGTCGATAAGATACCCCGAAGAGGCCTCTTATGATAATGAAATTCCTTACTATTGTTGTACTTGTCATTTATAAGTGAAGTATTTGACGAGACAAATGTTATATAAAACATGTGTCGTGTTTCGTCAAAGACTATTGATTGACTTGTGTGACAATATGATGATATAACTTGTGTGTCGTGAAGTAGTTTAACATGGCATATGGTCATTTACTTAGTTTGTCAAAGTCTAGCAAAGTCCAATCTAATGAACAAGTTTTTGGAAACAATTTTTGGGTTATCAAGCCCAAACTAGCCGTGCGGCTAAGTTATGGTTAAGCAACTTGAGACAACAATAAGGCCATACAAAATGGCTATTTTTAAGTCAAAATACCTTGAGACATCAGCCTTGACTTAACCTTGGCTTTTGTTTTGGCCATAAAGAATCAAAATACACTAAGGTTTCTTAGCCATGGTTGTTTTCCGGTATACAACAGGTCCGGTTAGTTTTTGTAGTGTTTAGGATTTGTCGTTCACTTTCTGCTTATGTGCTCATGCGTTTTTGTAGAATAAGTCATTCTGAGCAACTTTCGTGCTTTACACTTTTGCTGATTCGGACCAGAAAGGGGTCAAAACCTTGTTTTAAAATCGTTTCAGCAAGCTTTCTTGTTCCAGCACTATATTTGCTTCTAGTAACACTTAACTAGGCACAACTTTTTAATCACAAGTCCCTTTTAAGTGATTCAAAAGCTCAAGTTCTAGTTTTTACTTTATCTAACAGCTTCTCAAGCTTAATCAAGTCGTTCCAAAGTTTACTTATATCAATAGTCTAATTACAAGTATATACTTATATTTCATTGCAGAAAGTTTGGCTGCACATTCAGTCCTGCCAAAACAACCATAAGTTGAGTTCTACAACTTGTTTTGACACGCGGATTTCACCAAACTTCAAGTCTAGGTCTTGGCTATATTTCATAAAACTGAATCGACTTCCAGAAATGACCAGAACCATGGGCTTTTCCCAAATGAAATCTGGTGTGCAGATTTTGACATGTTTTACCATTTTGGCTCTCATTTACTCATCGGGATGAGTTATGAGGTGATCCACCCGGAGAAATGACCATAAGACATAGCTCTACAATCCTAGCTTATTGAATTAACCTCAAAGTTTACTGATATAATTAGTTTAATCAATCTTTGTGACTATTGTAAATTTCAGGTTCATAAAACCTACCTAAGGCTTGTTCTAGCTTCTTTTCATGTTACAAACTTTATGTACAACATAAATCATGCCAGATTACATATACTACTTATATCAAATCACATCCAATAATAATAGAGATTATTACAACCATATTGAATGAATATGAAAATAAACTCAAACCTTACAAAGGATAGGATGAAAAGTTACTAATAATCAAGCCTAACTTCTTTCAATCTTCAACCCTTGTCTTCAACCCTTTAACCAAAGTTTAATTTAACCAAGCCTTATGATATCCTCAAATAATCCTTGAAAATAGCCTAGAACTTCAGCCCTTTAACACCTTGATCAAGTCCTTGAGAGGGAAGAGATTATGGTACCACAAGAACCAAATAACTAGTAACTAACTAGGCCATCAACTTTGATGTATAGACTTAACTAGAAATCAAAGGATGAAATGGTGTTTGTGGTGTCTTATGGTCATGGCAACAAGGGGGTATGATGGGAGGATTTGGTGATTTTTTTATCAAATGTAAATATAAGTTTTAGTTAGATCTAGTTAGAGTAACATGTCATGCTTAAGTAGGTTTTACACTTGTTGAAACAAGTGATAAGTGTCATTCTTTTGTGTCTAAACATGGCATAAGGAGTTTTAAAGTGTAAGTATTAGTTTCTCTTGTATGATTTTTAGTATATATGATATAGTTTGGTCCCGGTAATTACTAACGTTAAGCGCTTAAGTCACGAAACTTAAAACCGGGTAACATAAGAATATAATACTTATGAAAATGTCTAAACTTATCAATATACTCCAACTAGGTATATTAAAGGTTTGATAAGTCTATTTAGGTGCGTCTATTTTGTTAAAACCTAATAACGTAGGTTTGAGCCCGCATATTATGTAAAGAGTAAAATATTTACATAAAAATAACAAAGTGCTAATAGTTCTTATAAAATATGACTATTAGTAAAAGTAGAGTATTTTGAACACTTAGACTTATCGTAGTCTTGTGTTGACCTCGAGGTAAGTTTACACAATTAAACTTTCGTTATTAATAAAGTAACAACTTTAAATAATTATTTATACTCATATGTGAACAATGAAATGTTCAGAGTGTAATAATTCGAACCAGAGTGAATTAGTTAACTTGAAAAATTACTAGTTACTACCAGTTACAGTATTTGCTTTTACGTTATGGTAAAAGTCAAATAGTCAAAAGTCAAAGTCAAGGTCAACTTTTAAGGAGTCAAAGGGTAAAATAGTCATTTTACCTTATGAAAATTTATGAGTTGCTACAGTATGATAGGTTTCAGAAAATCTTGAGCCAACTTAATCAGATGAGGTCCAAACCTGATAATGAAGAATGCAACACCAAGTTCCTGCGTGCTCTACCTTCTTCCTGGAGGCAGGTTGCTCTTACTCTCAAGGCAAAGGGTGGCCTTGAATACTTAAGCTTTGATGATTTGTACAATAAGCTCAGAACTCTTGAAATTGATATCAAGGGTCATTCCAGCTATTCTCTCACTCCAACAAATTCAGCATTTGTTAGTGCTACTAGTGCTAACACCAAGATGTCATATTGTGAGAGTCCCACCTCATCATCAACAGCAACCACAGCATACACCTCTTCTACAAGAAAATCAAAATCTAGTAATGTGTTAGAGGATGTGCTTTACTCATTTGTTGCCGAGAGTGAACCTCAACAGCAGCTGGCTTATGAGGATTTTGATCAGATGAATAAATGGGACTTGGAGGAGTTGGACATAAAGTGGCAGATGGCTATGCTTGCTGTAAAAGTCAACAGGTTTGAGAAGAAATCTGGGAGGAAGATCAACTACTAGGGAAGGGAGGCAACCATGTTTGACAGAAAGAAGATCAGGTGTTATGAATGCAATCAACTAGGTCACTTTGCCAGAGAAGGCCCAGATAAGAAGGGAAGTGACAACAGAAGATATTCTGCATTCAAGCTCAAGGAGAATGAAGAACCTAAACCTAAAGCCATGGTGTTTGTGGACTCATTTCTTGATTGGACTGACCATGCAATTGAAGAGAAGGAGGACAGTTCTCCTCAGATTGGATTGATTGCTGAGACTGGAGATACTGCTGAGGAGTTTGCACTAATGGGTATCTCATCTCAGGTACATAATTTTATATTTGGTTGTAATGATAGATATGGTGCCCTTAAAAGAGAATTTGATGAAATTGATGGCCAATATAAATAAAACTTTATTCAGGTTCAAGCCTATAAGAAAGCTATTAAAATTTTGGAAAAACAAGAGGTTTGGTACCAACAAAATCAATTGGCCCTTGAAGAGAGAATTAGAGTGCTAGAAAGACATTTAGAAAACACCAATAACTTATTAAAATTTACTGAAAATGAAAATGTAAAAGTAAATGTAGATAAAGAGGATCTAAAGGCTAACTTAGAAAGAGAGGTGGCTAGACATAAAGAGTGGCAAGAACAAGCTAGAAATATAGATAAATTATGGAGAAGTTCTATGTCTGTTAAAACTAAGATGGGGTTAGGCTTCAAGGACTATATTGGTCGAGATGAAGTTTATGACCCTAATGATTATAGTGTTTTTGACCTTGTCACTAATGACGAGGAAGAAAAATATAGAAAACCTGTTAAGTTTGTAAAACCAGATGAAATGCATTCAGTTCATTCCTCAATTAATGGTATTGTTAGGCCACCTAACCCAGACTCAGACTTGGATGAATCACATATGACCTTTGGCCAAAAGTCTAATGACTTATCTAAAACTGGCAGTGAAACTAATGATTTTGTCTATTATTCTTTCAGTGATAGGACTTCAGAGACCCATTCTAAAGACTTTGTCAATTGTGATTCAAGTGACAAGTCTACCACTCCCAAGTCTGCCTCACCCAAGCCTTTGCCTGTTAACCCTGCCCCAAGAGTTGATGTTGATGAATGTTCCTCAAAGACAACTTATTTTAAAAACATTTCTTGTTCTTTTGATTCTGTAAAAAACAATTATGTTTTTGGTTGTGATTTGAATAAGCTTGTTTATGATAAGACTTCTCATGTTATGAACACATATTTTAAGAAGATATCGTGTTTTGTTTGTGGTAGTACATTTCATCTTATTAAAGATTGTGTTAGGAATTAGAAATTCCCGGTATTAAAGTGTCGGTCACCTCAAGTATATGTAATCGTTAGAAAGCTCGTAGTCGTAGTTCTTTTATGTTAAGTAGTAATTTAGTTAAGTAACACCGTGGAGGACGGACGGGTCTTTACCCACTGTATGCCTGATCCACAGCCCAAAGTGTGGCGAGTTATGTAAGACTATAAATACTCTCTACCTTCCAAGGTAGAGAGTTGGAGCTCATAATAAGATCTTTCACTTTCTCTCACTAAGTTCCCTAAACCTCTAACTTTCTCTCTCTAGAATTCCATCTATATGCTACTTTGTGTTATGGTTTGATGTGTATGTGAAAAGTTAATATCTATCAATTGGTATCAAGAGCCATGGTTAGATCATATCTTGCACATCTTTGGATTTATAGTGGTTTTTAGGTGGTTTTTGAGTTTGAAAAAGTTTAGTGGTTTTTGCATCATTTGGTTGATCTCTTGTGTTAAAGTTTGAATTTTGTTGGTACTTTTATGTTTAGAATCATCAAAAGTGTTTAGGTTTTCATTTGGTAAGCTTGAATCATCTTGGTTGGGTTGTTTTTGGATAGAAAAGAGATGTTTTTATGGTTTTTCATGGTAGCGAGTTAGTTCACGGATAAGTTTTCTTTGTAGCGACTTGCTTCACAAAATTGTAGCGAGTTACAGTGTTAAAGCTAGCGAGTTAGAGCTAGCGAGTTAAAGTACAAGTAGTGGAATCTCCACTACGGGTAGCGACTTGTTGTAGCGACCTGATCAGTAGCGAGTTGCTCTTTAGCGACTTGTGTTTCTAGCGACTTGTGTAGCGAATTGCTGCCAAAATTTGGTTAGCGACTTGGTCCTTAGCGAGTTACTACTTAGCGACTTTTTTTTCTGTTCGCGACTTGGGAGTCTAGCGACTTGGCTGTCTAGCGAATTAATTGGTAGCGACTTAGTGGATTTGTTTCTAGCGACTTAGAGCTTTATCATCTAGCGACTTGAGTGATTGTTTACGGTTTTCTCTTGATTTAGTAAAATCCCGTGAAAGAATCTATTTCCCGGTTTAATCATTGAGTTATAAAATCCCGTATAATCTGTTAACATGTCTACCAACGTCCCTACTATCATCTCCACTGTTGCCGAGGATGTTCAAGCAGCTGGCTCAGATACTCGTCCACCCATGCTTGACAGAACTGACTACGATTCTTGGGCTCAACGAATCAGATTGTATTGCCTTGGAAAGGAAAATGGTGTCAATATTCTCAAATCCATTGATGAAGGACCATATCGAGTTGAAACGACTAGAGACATACTTGATACTAATGAAGATGGTACTCCTATTTACGGAATGGACAGACCTAAGATGTATGATGAGCTTGATGATAAGGAGAAAAAGAGGTTTGATGCAGATATCAGGGCTTCAAACATTGTTCTTCAAGGTCTTCCTAAAGACATCTACAAGCTGATCAATCATAACACTGAAGCAAAGGCAGTTTGGGATAATGTTAAGATGCTTCTCTCAGGTTCAGAACTAACTGTGGAAGACAGAGAATCCCAACTCTATGACGAATTTGAGCACTTCAAGAT
>BPTQ01000005.1:309395545-309410538 GCA_019973895.1 Chrysanthemum seticuspe
ATGCCAGGCGGTAAGTGTTCACCGCCCGAACACACTAAATCGAACTGACAAACCGTGCGTAGTTTAAAAACCGCGGCGACGGCCCCTCGACACGACTATTAGAATGCAAATCGTCTAATCACTAAACCTATAAGTGAGAAACAAGTATGGTAGTAAGACATATACGAATATAAAAGAATAGGTTTTTATGGTTTTTATGAGAAGAGTAAGGAGAATAAGCAACTAAGATAAAGAGAATGAGAATTAAACGGCAAAAGAGGGTAAGAGAAATAGAATCAACGAATAAGAGGAATGAGAAGAGTATTTTTGGTATTTTTGGATAAGAAAATATAAGCATATACAGAATGATGGTATGAACAAAGAGTGAATATCCAAATCACTAATCTGCTAAACGTAAGATTATCAGCACAGCTCCCCGGCAGCGGCGCCAAAAATTTGATGCGTGCCAAACAGTCAAGCTAAATCACACAAGCCCGCCACTTGTGAATGGCGGACCGTAACCAGCTTAAAACTGCTTAAGCACGAAATCAATGAGGATCTGAGGAGTATAGTGTTTCCCCGGGTCGTTATGTCCCAGCGAGCTATGCAATGGATTATCAAACGTATAGTGATCGCGATATTTGAACGGGAAAAGGATATTGTGAATTATTATAACTACAGAAAAAGGACATAAACTACAAGGGCTTAAATGCAAATTAAAGAAAGTTAAAAAGATAAAAAATATTAAATAAACGCTATCACTATTTTTAAAATCGATTTTTCTAGATTTATAAAATAAAATAACTTAAATAAACTATTTTAATTAAAACGTAAACTTAAATTATCTAAAAAACGTGATTTAAAATAAAAACGTACGTTATGTACAAAAATTACGCTGGAGCGCAAGATAAAACGTAAAATTTGTAAAATAAAAGTCCTACGAGTGTAAAAACAATTTTCTCACGTACTACATGACAAAAGAAAATTTTAGGAAAAAGCCGGGTATTTTTTTCGACTTTTAAATTATTTATTACGAATTAAAAACTAATTTAATCTAATTTAATAATTAAAAATACTAAATGATTTTGGAAAAATCTGAAAATTTTCACTAAAAATACTATGAACTAAACTGATTTTAAGAAAAATAAAAAACTTGGGTACTGTTTGAGGAAATAAGCTGCTAAAAGCTTAAATAAGCTACTAAGCTTAAAAACTGAGATGGTCTATAAATAACTAATAGTGCAAAAGATGACTTATCAAAGATCCTAGGGCAGTTGGATTTGAGGTGTTGTGTTGTGAGGCTTTGGAAGGCTAGAGGTCACAGGTTCGAATCCTGGCCTCTACCCTTTTTGCAAAACATATTTTTTTCTTGACTTTCTTTTTGAACCTTAAAGAACTTATCAAAATGAAGATTTTTTGTAAAGAACTTTATTGCTTAATAGCTTCAGAATAAGCATTCTCCACTGCTTATTTCAAACAGTTTACCAAATGAGCCAAACAACTATTCTTTTGAAATTACAACAGGCCTCCACCCAAACACCCTTTTTAACAGTTAAAAGGCAAATAAGCACTAAAAAAAAAGGAGAAAAGTCAACTCAGCTATCTGATGTGAACACATATACTTCAAAGATAATTAAGCTACACTTATAAGAGTAAACATAGCAACAAGGGGCAATAAGCAGTTTAACTAATGGGAGGTACTAAACTAACTAAGTGGGCAAATAAGCAGAAGATAAGCACAAGCAAACATCAAATAAGCTATAAGTAAACTAATCCTAAACTAAGTTAACTAAAGGGCACCTAGAGAATCTAAATAAGCTAAGCTCAAGCACTGATAAGCACAAAAAAAATAGACGAAAGGGTGACCTGCAAGCTGCAGTTGCAGGCTGCAAAACAGTAGCCTGGAGAGCCTGTTCAAGCTTATTTTTAAGCTGGAATGGAGTTCTTGTAAGCAATATAAATCTGCACATGTAGAGTCAAGCTAGCATACATGTCACTAAGCCTACTAAAAAGCACCTTGAAGCAGTTAAACGGGTCTTTCGGTATCTCCAAGGAACCATCAATATGGGACTATGGTACCCGAAGGACACCGGTATGTCACTAACGGCCTATGCAGATGCTGATCATGCAGGTTGTCAAGATACACGTCGAAGTACGTCTGGAGGTGCTCAGTTTTTGGGTGATAAGCTTGTGAGCTGGTCTTCAAAGAAGCAAATGAGTACTTCTATTTCCTCTACAGAGGCTGAATACATAGCCATGTCATCTTGTTGTGCTCAAATCTTATGGATGAGATCTCAATTATCTGACTATGGCTTTGAATTCAACAAAATCCCTCTGTACTGTGATAATAAAAGTGCTATTGCTCTCTCATGCAACAACGTTCAACACTCAAGAGCAAAGCATATCGACATTCGACATCATTTCATCAGGGAACAAGTGGAAAAAGGTGTGGTGGAACTATATTTTGTGAGGTCTGAATATCAGTTAGCGGACATCTTCACCAAAGCTCTTCCAAGAGAACGTTTTGAGTTTATTCTTCCACGTCTTGGTTTGAAAAGCCTTCAACCAGAAACTCTCAAACGCCTTCAGGAGGAAGACGAAGAGTAAAGGTCTTTCTTCAACTATCTCTTGTAAATATTTATTTGAAAAACAAAATACAAAATTATAAAACTTTCAAAATCCATAAAAATCTGAAAAATTCGAAAAATCTTCAAAAAATATTGTCATTTTTGTCATGTTTCTTTCCGGTTCGATAATATCTACGGTCTTTGTGCTGTCATTCAAAGAATGACACGGGACTTTAGATGTTGTTCGAATTTTTATATATATATAAAGAAAAAAAAAAAAAAAAAAAAAAAAAAAAAAAATTTTTTTGGGAGAAAGAGAAACGATGGTTTATTGTCATCTTCAGGCAATAACCCGGTTTTAAAGAAAGAACAGAGCCATGTTTTACCATGTTTTCAAATCCTATGCTCTGATTCTATAAACTCCTATCTGCTGAAAACTAAATGCTTTGAAAAATAACTCAATCTCTATTTTTGATAATCATCAGGACTTATTTGTCAAAATCTCTATCTCTCAATCAACAACCTACGTCATTGATTGAGGGGGAGAATGATTTCAATTAAATTAAAAAGTTATTTGGCATTAAATTGTTTTCAAAAGAAATACATGCATGTTTTATAAATGGAGTTTAAAGTCTTAAAATCCGATCCTTATCAGTTCAAACGCTTTCACAATCAAGTCACAATTCTCCCTAAAAGCTTTCAAAATCAATTTAAATCTATACGAGATCACAAATCTCAAATGATTTGATAATTGTGATCGGGGGAGAATGTGTGATTTAAATTAGATTTAAACTGATATTAAGGTAAATGGTTTCACATGAATGAACATGCTGTCCCTCCCACATGTGACAAACGATTTCAATTTTTCAATGCACATGTTGAGGGGGAGCACCTATCTTAAACATATGATTTGAAACGTGATCATTTATCCCAATGTGCAGGTTCCCTCTAGTATGTGCAAAACTCTTCTCAAACCTCGAGGCACATATTGAGGGGGAGCGAATTTATGGAAACCTCATCCTTCCCGGAAATGCCATATTTACTTGATCTGTTGAGGGAAGCGATGTTGATATCTTTTAGAAAATGGTAATCAAAGAAGTTAATTCTTTCTCTTGCCTCCGTGTGCAAAAAATTCTTTCAAATATTTGATGCACATGTTGAGGGGGAGTTCTCGTTCTAAAAATATCAAAAACAATTCAAGTACAAAATGCTTTGATAATATATCACAAGTATCTGAATTGATTTTCAAATGGTTTTCAATTGGATCCAATGGCAGATGAACAATACCAAATTGACCGACCAACCTTACTTTATGTACGGTGATATAAGGATGATAAGGTTAGGTATTGGTTCCCATGATCCGCCAGAACCGGAGGGATCTACCCAGGGACAATCCACTAGTTAGTGTAGAAGTCCTTAGGTATGATGATAAAAGGAGAAAGTGAGATATGGGAAGAGTGCAGACTAAGACTGAGCTAGTACTGGAATAAACCCAACAAGGTAATAGCTATGAAGTCTCGGTAAGCACTGAAGGGGTTGAAGAATTAAAAAGAATTGAATGAAAATAGGGTGAAAACAAATAGCCCTCCATTAATTCAACCTTAGGGCAGAAACCGGGTTCACTTCATATGCTACTGATGGTAACATCGGTATTGAAGACAAGACGTCATGGACCCAGTGACGCACTGCACTTCAACTTTCCAAACCACTCAAGTTCCTCTTAAAAGGACTTGTTTCATTCTCACGGGGAACCGACATTATCTATCGACTTTCTCTTAGAGATGGTTGATATTGAAGAAGGAGACCCTCTCCCTAGTCTCCGTTATAGGATCCAAATATGCACAAATTGAGTCTAGAGCCACGAGATCATCAATAAATCTCATTAGGACACTTTCAATGAAGACTCTCTGTTTCACACAATGTGGAAAGAGAGATTATATCATGAGTCCTACGCATTATCCTTGTGGTATTGCCAGAACATCTGAGTGATGTGTTTACACACTCACAATGAAGATGGAAAACCTTCTGGAGCCAACATCAAACAAGCTCCTGGTAGGTGGCATGTGAGATCTATTATATGGATCAACCATGTGACAACTGAACAGAAACAATGGGGCGATTCAATTTCTTGAATCAATCCTGGTTCAGGTTAGGGATTGACGGATACCTTTGAAAAACCGGTCTTTGTGCTTATAAACTCTTTTCTTTAGCACATCGACCGTGTACTCATTTTTCAAACCAAAAGGTATTTTTATGATTGATAATTGATTTTCAATAAAACCTTCGTTGTATTGCAAAAACAATTTCTATTGAGCAATACACGACTGTTTTTCAAATCTCTTTTCATCAATCAGTGGACTTAAAAATTCGCTGGTTCACTCACTCCGTGTTGTCTTCTTTGAGACGTTCCGGTTTGAGAACAGCTAGAACAGCTGCGAAACCCTGTCAAGGAGATTCTTAGGAATCCTACCTGATCACAGGCAGTATTTATACTGATCAACGGGGAACCGTGGGCCGTGTACCTCAATTCAACGAAAGTGATCAAAGACTCTTTCGTGCGATTTATTGCTAACTGTTGTATGCAGGTACTCCCGACGTTTGCAGCTGATCATAATGGAGCGGTCAATCCTTAGCCGCATGCTCACTTAACACATTCAACTCAAAGAAATCATGACTAGTGCATCAATGACTCTGATATTTCACACCAAGCTTCTGCTACGCTGCTGCCAATATCATGATTCAACAAAAGCTTCCGCTACTCTGATGAGAAGATTTCATGATCCAGAATGTGAGCATGTCGGTCCCAAAGTCACAACACCACAATGGATGTCTCAGAGATTGTTGATAGCTGATGATCTCCAAAGATGGCTCAAACTTATCATCACGTGGATCAGTAAAAGACCTCCACTTGGAATAACCAAACATGCATTGTGAAGAATCAATGACTACGAGTTTATGTGCAAAGAACTACATCAAGAATGCAAGATCAAGTGTTAATGTAATATCTATTTGTATTCTATGAAATTTTGGTACATGATTGAGGTGACCTCCCTTAGGGGGAGATTGTTAGGAATTAGAAATTCCCGGTATTAAAGTGTCGGTCACCTCAAGTATATGTAATCGTTAGAAAGCTCATAGTCGTAGTTCTTTTATGTTAAGTAGTAATTTAGTTAAGTAACACCGTGGAGGACGGACGGGTCTTTACCCACTGTATGCCTGATCCACAGCCCAAAGTGTGGCGAGTTATGTAAGACTATAAATACTCTCTACCTTCCAAGGTAGAGAGTTGGAGCTCATAATAAGATCTTTCACTTTCTCTCACTAAGTTCCCTAAACCTCTAACTTTCTCTCTCTAGAATTCCATCTATATGCTACTTTGTGTTATGGTTTGATGTGTATGTGAAAAGTTAATATCTATCAGATTGTGATTTTACGTGAAACAAATGGGTGTTTGTACTAACCAACAGAGGCAAAGACCAATATGGAATGATGTGACTAATATTCCTCCATTTGTTCCTTCTAGAAAACATGTGAGGACTGGCATAACCAATCCTGCTGGTAGACCAGCTCCTGTTGGTAGACCAGCTCCTGCTGGTAGACCAGTTCTTGCTGGAAAGCCAGTTTCTGTTGGTAATCCAATTACTGCTGGCAATCTAGTTCCTGCTGGTAACCCAGTTTCTGCCGATAGACCATTTTCATCATGTTGGAGAAGAAATGTTCCTAGCCAATTAATCAGACCTACTAGTACTTATTTTCAGAATGGATATAGGCCTGTTAATAATGAGCCATTGTATAAAAGGAGGGCAAGGTGGGATACTGTTGTTAAGTCCTCAGTAGGTTGCTCTTGGAGACAACACAAACCACACTTAATGAAGGATTCCAAGAACAATGGTGGATCTCATCAATCTACAGGTTTTTCAACTATGATCCACAAGACAGGCCCAAGTCAGTCATGACTTGGGTCTCTATGTATACTAATGTTGTTATAAATTTTTTAACTTGTAGGATGATCCTCATACAAATAAAGATTTAGGTATTGTTGATAGTGGGTGTTCTAGGAGTATGATAGGGAATAGAGAAAGATTGCATGATTTTGTTTCTCTACATGGAGGCACTGTTACTTTTGGAGGAGGAGATGGCAAGATAACAGGGAAAGGAACCATTAGGACCTCCAAGCTGGACTTTGAAAATGTGTATTATGTGGAAGAACTTAGAAACTTTAATCTATTTTCTGTGTCTCAAATATGTGACAAGAAGTATAGTATTCTTTTCACTGATAATGAATGTCTTGTGCTTTCTAAAGACTTTCAGATACCTGATGACAGTCAAGTAGTGCTGAAGGAACCAAGGAGACATAATTTGTATACATTCAATCTTAATGAAGTCCAGCCTGAAGGAGAATTGGCTTGTTTGGTGGCAAAAGCATCCTTGGATGAATCTAATAAATGGCATAGAAGGATGGCTCATGTAAATTTCGAAACTATCAACAAGCTGGCAAAACATGGTTTAGTTCATGGACTTCCTTCCAAAGTTTTCACTAATGAGCATAATTGTGTGGCTTGCAACAAGGGAAAGCAACACAAGGCTTCTTACAAGTCCATTACTGCTGTCAGCATTATCTCAGAACCTTTCTAGCTTCTTCATATGGACCTCTTTGGTCCCACATCTATCAGAAGCATTGATCACAAGTACTATTGTCTGGTGGTTACTGATGACTACAACAGGTTTTGCTGGGTATTCTTTTTGGGAACTAAGGATGAAACATTTTAGGTTCTTCAAAACTTTATTGCCCTAGTGGAGAACCAGCTAAATAAAAAGGTTAAAGCTATAAGGTGTGACAATGGAACAGAGTTCAAAAATGCTAAATTGATTGAACTCTATGGATCTAAGGGGATAAAAAGGGACTAAAGTAATGTCAGGACTCCATAACAAAATGGAGTTGCTGAAAGGAAGAACAGAACCCTTATAGAAGCATCAAGATCTATGCTTGCTGATTCTAAGTTACCTACCATGTTTTGGACAGGAGCAGTCAGCACTGCCTGTTATGTTTTGAACAAGGTTTTGATAACTCATCCTCACAATAAGACACCTTATGAACTTCTGTTTGGGAAGATTCCTACCATTACTTACTTTAAGCCTTTTGGTTCTCATGTGACTATCTTAAACACCAGTGATCATTTGGGAAAATTTGAAGGGAAAGCTGATGAGGGTTTTGTAGTAGGATACTCTGCTCATAGTAAGGCTTACAGAGTGTATAATATATCTTCCAAGAGGATAGAAGAAACACTGAATCTGAGATTTTTGGAGGATAAACGTAATGTTTAGGGAGCTGGTCAGGAATGGTTTTTAAATTGGGTGGCTGCTATGCAAAAAGAAATGCAACAGTTTTTAAATCAAAATTTTTGGGAGCTTGTTCAGTTGCCTACTAGGAAGTATGCAATTGGAAAAAAATGGATTCTGAAGTGTAAAAGAGACGCAAGGGGGATTGTGGTGAGGAATAAGGCTAGATTGGTTGCTCAAGGTCACAGGCAAGAATAGGGGATTGATTATGATGAATTTTTTGCTCCAGTAGCAAGATTTGAGGCAATCAGACTTTTCTTAGCTTTTGCTTCCTATATGGGTTTCATGGTTTATCAGATGGATGTTAAAAGTGCCTTCCTCTATGGTGAAATTGAAGAAGAAGTGTATGTGACTCAGCCCAAAGGCTTTGTAGACCCTCACAATCCAGATATGGTTTACAAAGTGGTTAAGGCACTCTATGGGCTTCATCAAGCACCAAGAGCATGGTATGCTAGGCTCTCATCATTCATGCTAAAGCATGGTTACAGGATAGGTGCTATTGTGTCACAATTCTCAATTTTTGGTCATTTCTCAAACTCTACATTCATCATACTAGTCATGCATGGGTTTTGCATTTCGCATTAAACGCATAATTTCATATTAAATAAACGTTATCGCGTAATAAATTATTTTGAACATTTGATCCGTTACTTCCAAATATTTATCACAATATATTTTCATACTCATATTAAGTTATAAAAATATTATTTTTAGTTTACCCGGTGTTTTAAATTTATTTCGTATATAAATTGTTATGTTTATATAAATTACGACGGTGTTTCTTAAATTCAACCCGATAAATATTGATTCACTCAAACCTTTCAAGAAATATATTTTTATAATTTTTTATGGCCTCAATATATTTTATCTTGGCCCGTTAAAATTTATTTTTATCCAACGCTACCCTAAATATTTACAAATGACTACAACTTACCACTTAACTCATTCAAATTCACAAATCTTACACTTATACAATTTAGAAAAAAAAAAAAAAAAAGTATTTCCTAAACAAAAGTCCTCCCTTGTCGACAAGGGAGGTGATTCACCCAAAACTTTATCAAATATCTACTTATAATCATAATATACTCATTTTAACTCACACATTCAACACAAATACAAAGTGTACCTCAAAACCATTTTCTTTTCTCTCCTCAAGCAAAGAACCGGCCACCATATGGACCAAGCTAGAAGTTCATCAACAATTTTCTAATCAAGTATTTTACACTCTAGTATCACTCTTGAGTAAGGTTTTGCAATAAAAACCTTGGGTGATTAGGCAAAACCTTTGATCTTTAAACCTCATCAAGAAGTCTTGTAAGCATCTCATGTTTATTTTACATCTTACATATTCATTTCATATTCATTTTATCATATTTGAGCCAAAAACATGCAAGTCATATGATGTTGTACCACTTTTTCAATGATTTTCAAGAGTTATATATATATAATCCATCCTATAATTATTCCTTGTTATATATTAGTTTTGGTGATGTCTAGGAAACCATGACACCCTAAGAAGGTGTATGGTAGGATTAGAATAGCTCCGGAGTTGTTTTGAATGGGTTAAAATAGGTTTGGCGCGAGAAAAACTCATTTCGACACGTATAAAATAGGGTCTGTCCGTATTTTGAATTCTGGGAAAATCCGACAGTAGATAAATATTTTTGGGCTAGATATTTAGAAAATACACTTTAAAACGAAAACGTGGCCGCTTGAACGGATTAAAACGGAGCTATAACGAAGAAGTTATGAATTTTTCAAGTTTGACGAGGAAAACTATTAATTTCAGAAATTTCAGCATTGAAAATGTCACTCCTTACGAGTCAAAAATGAGTCTTAAGCTTTATAAATTGTGTCGACTTATCAAAAATATATTAGTATACTTTGACACGTATCTAAGGATGTAGAAAACGGACTTGTAACGATTAAATTACACGCGATAAACCAAGTTGCCGTAACTTTATTTTATTAGCAAAATTAATATACTTTCTACTAAAAACATACTACGGCAACTAAATGACCATGTTGGCGGACGTTTTTAACAATGATGTAGAACTTTTTATAACGTGATGTCTTCTAGTAAAAGTAAGTTCGCCTAGCATATTTTCCAAAATGTCCAACCGTTTGTTGAGCGGAGTTGTAACGAATAACATATAGTCACTCAAACTTGGCCGAAAACCATCCTTTAAACTATATTTTTGGACTAAAGTACCCTACTTCACCTATGTTTTTCTCCATGATCGAGACCTCTATGATAAAAACTTTAACACTAAAACTTTGAGATAATGATACAAGCATCCTAAAACCGTTGAGTTCATTTCCTAACATTCGACGTGCACCATTTTACGACTAACTTTTCAAGGCCATTTTAATCACTTTCATGAAAATTTCAACGACATAATTTTACGACGAAAAGTTATAATTTCACAATAAATCATTAAATGACTATCGTGGGATATCATTTCAACGTAAATACTTGTAGAGTATTTTATAATATGACGGGATGTCATAAACATATTTTGACGATAAACATTATTTCCAAAACATACAAGTGGTATGGATATCATATGGAGTTGCATGCACAACATTGTATCACGCATTCACGACAACATATCATAACTCAAGTCATGACATTCATTTTAGGTCGCGGATAGTTTCCGAGCCTCATTTTAGTGCACTTCATTTTGTTAGCATATCAATCATACCAGGTGAGTTCATACCCCGCTTTTACTCATTTAAATTCCTATAAACTATTTGGGGCGAGATATATGCTTATTTATCCAAACATTTAAACTCTTTTGCCAAACAACATTACTTATACTTTACACTTGATTGCGTTATATACTTGATTGGGTTATACTTGATTTCATATGCATATTTGGAACAAACATACAAGAATTAGTGGCTCCAAATTAAGTTGTTGGAAGGCTATTAATTTACAAACATACAAGAATTAGTGGCTCCAAATTAAGTTGTTGGAAGGCTATTAATTTACAAACATCCCATCATTTATATGTTGGAAGACTCTTGTGGTGACATTTATACTTTTAACTACATTAATGCGCATATTCCTGATTGCAATTCTATTTTAGGCAATGGGTTGTGAACACACAGGTTGCAAGTTTTGTATGGGCGGAACTTGGAACTGAGTGGATTCACAATGCCTTTGCTGTGTGAACATTTCTCAAAGTATTTCAGATCATTTTATCACAAACTTATGAACTCACCAACCTTTGTGTTGACACTTTTTAGCATATTTATCTCAGGTTGTAAGGCGATAGCATTTCATGGAGCTTTTGGGTCTCATGGCATACATTGGAGTCTAGTGTTTTATCTATTACCATTCGACATGTTTTGTAAACCTTTATGTATTGTCAAACTTTGGAATCTCATGTGTTGTAAACTTTAACTTATTTAATCGAATGGTAAACTCTTTAAAACGTCTCATTTTAGAGGTCGTTTTCTTTATCCATACTTTGTGCTATGACGTCATATCCCAATGACACTATCGTTCCGCTGCGATATTTTGGGGGTGTGACAGATTGGTATCAGAGACTTGGTTATAGAGAACTAGGTTGCATTTTAGTTCCTAGACTATAACCGCTCTCACGTCGATCCTTTCTTTTCCTATCGCCTTACTCACTTTTCGTGCGCACATGTTTTCTTAAGTATTTCTTCTAGAATAACCTCATTGGATAACGTAGTTTCCTTGTACCAATAGGGGAGTCCCAAAATCTAGTTGGGTCATCAAAGATATGGAGCTCAGTAATGAGCACTTATCTAACTTGATCTCGTGACAGTTCTTGTTTGATGAGATGCGAGATCGAGCTAAATAAGTGTTACTATAAAGCTGGATAGATTTGATGATTTTGCCCGAGGATGGGAGTTTTCTTGAGGATACTTTGGGAACTGCTAGCGACCAAACCTTGTAGTGACTTTAGCACCTAACGGAATTTCCTATACACCAAGTGCGACTCTCCCTAGATACCTACCCTAAATTCCTCCTCCACTGTTTAGAATCGGATGATAGAATGGCTATCTATATCAGTAACAACAATCGCCGAGACATGTGTGTTTGGTGGTATGTACACGTGTGAAATGAAGCAATTATAATTATGGTGGCCAACATAATTATAAATGCGTCACAACCCACGTGGACATATGCGACCACGCATACGTAGATCGGTGTGGGTACACCTTAGGAACCAATTGTGGCGTGGTATTATGTTTGAGGACGTTAAGTATAGACATTGGGAACTCAACAGTCCTTTCCTTGCAGAGATCATGGCACCAAAGAGGGTAACACGCAGTACTGGCCGAGGTGGTGCGGCACCAAGGGGTGGAATGACAGGTGAGCGTGGAGGTAGAGGAGGCGGTAGCAACGTGGGTAACAATGACAACAACACTGGCGGAAACCCTGATTTTGCCGCCATCATCGCTCAACAACTTTAAATCTTGCTTCCCACTATTGTCACACAAGTTGGAAACCATATGAATAACTCGGGAAACCATGGGAACGGTACTGGCGACACCAACAATGTAGTTGGCAGTGGCAACAATAACAACACCAACAATAACAACAACACCAACAACAACAACAGAATCGGATGCACATATAAGGAATTTTCGGCATGCAAACCCATGGAGTTTGATGGTATAGGAGGTGCTTTGGCATATACTCGATGGGTAGAGAAGACAGAGTCAGTGATCGACATCAGCAATTGTGCCACACATCATAGGGTGAAGTATGCTGCTTGCTTGCTATCAGGGAAGGCATTGACATGGTGGAACACACAGCTACAGGCTAGGGGCAGAGAAGCAGCTACAGGTATGACATGGGACGAATTCAAGGCGTTATTAAAAGAGGAGTACTGCCCGGACAATGAAATGCAGAAACTAGAAGATGAATTTTATCACCACTCCATGATAGGGGCTGGTCACGCAGCCTACACAGACCGATTTCATGAGTTATCCAGACTAGTTCCTCATCTAGTTACCCCTGAGTCCAAGAGAATATCGAGGTACATATATGGTCTTGTGCCTGAAATCCGTGGAACTGTGAAAACTACTGAGCCGTCTACAATGCAAAGTGCAATACTGACGGCAGGAACCCTGACAGACGAGATGGTTAGAAATGGTACTTTGAAGAGCAGTGACAAGAGGAAGGAAGCGAGTGGGTCGAATAGGAAAATGGACGTAGTAGCAGACAACAAGAGGGCAAGAGTTTGTGTGGCAACTGGTACTGAACAAAGGGAGTATGCGGGTACACATCCCAAATGTGCCAAATGTGCTTATCATCATCCGAAGACCAAGCCCTGCCGCTTGTGTACAAGTTGCAATCGATACGGCCATTTTAAGGAGCAGTGTAAAACACAGATTGGCAACATGAGGAATAACCAAAGGACTTGCTTTGAATGTAACAGCCCGGACCACTTCCGGAATAATTGTCCTAAGTTGAATGGAACGCAGAGACAACCACAAGGTAACCAACACCTAGCTTTAGCAATTGAAGGAAACAACCCGAACCCTGTACTCAATATCAGTCCACCTCGACCTCGAGCATTCTATATAGGGACCGAGGCAGCCCGCAATGCATAACTGGTACGTTTTCCCTAGACGCATAAGTTTTGACATAAACACTTTGACCATACACTTGATTTCGCGAAACCTTATGGTAGAACTTTATGTATCATCGATTGAATCACGAGGACGTGATTCCTCTGACATGGGAAGAATGTCACAATTCTCAATTTTTGGTCATTTCTCAAACTCTACATTCATCATACTAGTCATGCATGGGTTTTGCATTTCGCATTAAACGCATAATTTCATATTAAATAAACGTTATCGCGTAATAAATTATTTTGAACATTTGATCCGTTACTTCCAAAAATTTATCACAATATATTTTCATACTCATATTAAGTTATAAAAATATTATTTTTAGTTTACCCGGTGTTTTAAATTTATTTCGTATATAAATTGTTATGTTTATATAAATTACGACGGTGTTTCTTAAATTCAACCCGATAAATATTGATTCACTCAAACCTTTCAAGAAATATATTTTTATAATTTTTTATGGCCTCAATATATTTTATCTTGGCCCGTTAAAATTTATTTTTATCCAACACTACCCTAAATATTTACAAATGACTACAACTTACCACTTAACTCATTCAAATTCACAAATCTTACACTTATACAATTTAGAAAAAAAAAAAAAAAAAAAAAAAGGTATTTCCTAAACAAAAGTCCTCCCTTGTCGACAAGGGAGGTGATTCACCCAAAACTTTATCAAATATCTACTTATAATCATAATATACTCATTTTAACTCACACATTCAACACAAATACAAAGTGTACCTCAAAACCATTTTCTTTTCTCTCCTCAAGCAAAGAACCGGCCACCATATGGACCAAGCTAGAAGTTCATCAACAATTTTCTAATCAAGTATTTTACACTCTAGTATCACTCTTGATTAAGGTTTTGCAATAAAAACCTTGGGTGATTAGGCAAAACCTTTGATCTTTAAACCTCATCAAGAAGTCTTGTAAGCATCTCATGTTTATTTTACATCTTACATATTCATTTCATATTCATTTTATCATATTTGAGCCAAAAACATGCAAGTCATATGATGTTGTACCACTTTTTCAATGATTTTCAAGAGTTATATATATATAATCCATCCTATAATTATTCCTTGTTATATATTAGTTTTGGTGATGTCTAGGAAACCATGACACCCTAAGAAGGTGTATGGTAGGATTAGAATAGCTCCGGAGTTATTTTGAATGGGTTAGAATAGGTTTGGCGCGAGAAAAACTCATTTCGACACGTATAAAATAGGGTCTGTCCGTATTTTGAATTCTGGGAAAATCCGACAGTAGATAAATATTTTTGGGCTAGATATTTAGAAAATACACTTTAAAACGAAAACGTGGCCGCTTGAACGGATTAAAACGGAGCTATAACGAAGAAGTTATGAATTTTTCAAGTTTGACGAGGAAAACTATTAATTTCAGAAATTTCAGCATTGAAAATGTCACTCCTTACGAGTCAAAAATGAGTCTTAAGCTTTATAAATTGTGTCGACTTATCAA
>BPTQ01000005.1:309424369-309545678 GCA_019973895.1 Chrysanthemum seticuspe
ATGGTATGTGGAAGAATCCCACAGTACCCAAGGATCTGTAGTAGTTCTGGTTTCTTATGGTACCCCTATTAATATCCTACTGGTTTATATATATATATTGAGAATTTTAGTACTTTTTACCATATTTAGTGTATACAGAACGTACAACGAGGTTTTTACTTTCCTATGTATACTTTACTTTTTCCTTTGTACTTTTACTTTCTTTGTTCGAATGTTTACTTATACTACTCCACGTTCATTGTTCCAATTTGGATTTATGAGAACCATTTCATTTTTGGAGCAACATGCAAGACATATGTGATTTATACCATTTTTCATGATTTTAAGAGTTATATATATATATTTGGTCATCCTATAATTATCCCCATGGTATTCTTTGGTCTTGATGATGTCTAGGAACCCATGACACCCTAAGAAGGTGTATGGTAGGATTAGATTAGCTTTGGAGTTGATTTGAAGGGATTAGAATAGGTTTTGTCCGAGAAAAACTATTTTCGATAACTATAAATTATGTTCTGTCCTTATTTCGATTTTCTGGAAAAACCGACAGTTGGTACGACATTTTGGCCTTGATATTTAGAAAATATACTTTAAAACGAATCCGTGGCCGCTTGAATGGAATAAAACGGACTTATAACGAAGAAGTTATGGATTTTACAAGTTTGACGACGAAATATTTTATTTTCAGAAATTTCAGCAACATATTTTTAGTTTGTTCGGGTCAAAAACGAGCCTTAAGCTTCACAAATTATTTCGACTTATCAAAAATATATTAGTTTACTTCGATACGAAGCTAAGGACATATTATACGTAGAAAACGGACATGAAACGACAAAGATATGCACGTTTTTATAAAATTGCCGTAACTATTATTTTCTGAAAAACTATATTATTTTTACGTTACAAGTGTTACGGTAGCTGTAACGTCCCTGTTGAGGGCTGTTTTTAACAAGGATGTGGAACTTTTTGGAACGAATTGTCTTCTAGTAAAATCAAGTTCACCGGCCATATTTTTCAAAACGACAAGCCGTTTGTATAGCGGAGTTGTAGTAAATTAATTACGGATGTTCAAACTTGGCCGAAACTCATTTTTCTGCACTACAATTAGCCAAAATCACTATCTTTAACCCTTGTTATCTTTATGTTCGAAACCTTTATGTCGAAAACTCCTGAACTGAAACTTCTAGATTTCGATACAAACTTTCCAAAACCGTCGAGTTCGTTCTCTAACGATCGACGTACACCATTTTACGACTAGTTTTCCAAAGCCATTTTTGTTACTTTTATAAAAATTCCGACGACATTGTTTTACGACGAAAAGTGAAAATTTCCCTATAAAACATTACGAAACCATTGTAGGATGACATTTTGACGTAAAAACTTGTAAAGTGATTTTTGAATGGTCAAGACGTCAAAAGGGTATTTTTCGACGATAAGTAATATTTTTTTAAAAAAACTCGCAAATGGTATAAATAACATACGAAACGCATGCATAACATTACATTGCAACTCATTACATATCATATCATTCGTAATAGGTCCCGGTTAAAGCATCACATTATACCTCAGTGTACTCACTCTTGCCATCATTCCAGTTTACCAAGTGAGTTTTCATAGCCCCGTTTTACATGCTTTTGATTATTTTCAAACCCACGGGGGAGAATACATTGCACTACATTCTTTTGTACGATACCAAGTATGTTAAATTCATTTACATTGCTTAAGTTACCGCATTTGCCAATTGAAAGTCCCCATTCCCATTACCTGAACATGAACCGTTAATCTTTGAAGCGAGGATGAGTGGATAGATCTATCGAGGGTGACGCCTCCATCCGGGTTGGTGAATCCCAACTAGTCATACGGATGCATTTCATTTTATAACATTACGGAGTTGTCTGGCAAACACTCTGCAGGGGCATACATTATGATTTGTCTAGTTTCGGTGTCATGGGCTTAAAGCAATTGTAACATTTTTACGTGACATAATTGTCATGCCTGTAACATTTTTACGTGACATGATTGTCATGCCTGATCTATACTTGCGTAGTCGTATAAAACATTTACATAAACCTATGATTTCTCACCAACATTATTGTTGACCCGTTTTAGCAATGTATTTTCAGGTAACTGAGGCATTATCATCATGACATGGTTTAGGGACCTACCTTTTTGAGTCGCGGCGTCGACTTACATTATTGTACATTATGGCACTTTATTTCAAAACATCGTTTGGATTTGTAATATATTTGTATTTCCGCAAACTTTATAACCTTTTGGGACCGATGTTGTAAACTCTGATTATTTTTGTTAAATATCAAACGATGTGTTTTTAAAACGACACTTTAGGTCGTTCAATATAACTGTGATTGTGGTGCTATGACAGTCAAGCCCCCAGGAATTCCATTCCGCTGCAAAACAGGTAAATTGGGGGTGTGACAAATGCATTCAGTAAATTCTTGAAGGAAGCTCCCCTTGCTCTAGGGCGTCAAGATGAACCTTCAAAATAAATATTAGTATAATAGAAGCTTTGTCTTTAGACAAATATGTCATATACAACCAAGTTTATAGACGATGCAATATGAGTGCTTAAAGGATATTCCTCCTTGTTCTAGGATGTCAAGAAGCACCTAAAATAAGAAAAATAATTGATGCAAACTTCATCCTTAGATGAGTAAATTATATACAATCGAGTGTATATGATGATGAACCTACAATGAAAAACATTAGTGAAATATATTTCATCTTTTTCACAAAGAAAAATAAGATGTATATATGTGAAAAATAATATAATCAAAGATCTCATGAAGTGTATTCTCCTAATTACAATCATAAGAATATAATATGATAAAAGCCTACAAAATAATTCCTAGAAAGAAGATATGAAGTCTTCCACTGGGTGTGCCACTAGTGGTGCTAGTGTTGGTGTCGGTTTACTAGTAGGATTCATGTGGTGATGGTAGATGACTCGACATTTACAAAAGCAAGTTTTCGCTAATCTATGGTGGTGATGATTAGTGAAAGTGGTGATGGAAGGTGGTGGTGATTAGGTAGGAAGCTATTAAGGAGTTAAAAACTCGTATGTACAGCAAATATAAAAATATGGACTCATGCAATTCTTTCATCATGTCAAGTGACCAAAGCTAAGAGGAAAAGACAAAAAAATGTGAATGGACATTGCATTTCAATGATGCATAAGGGTTATGATTTGAATGATTTATTGATGCTAACAATCTATTGTTTTGAGCAAGTTCTCATATGCTTCAACCCAAGAGTAATCAATAATGCGTTCTATCTAAGAATATTATAATGAAGATACCAAAAGATATAAAAGTGATGAAGATAAATTCATTTATTGATTGACACGAATTATAAAAATGACCTATTCTAGGTGACAATGGGAAAGGTAGTATTAGCATGGTTTTGACCGACATGGATGATTATCACTTTGAAAAGAAGTTTAGACAATATGGAAAATACTAACAATGAGTACCTATATGAGGATGAGAATGACATCATATGAGTGAGAGTTGGATGGACCAACGTGTTGGAGATGGCTATTTTGATTAATATATCGTTTGCACTGACAAGGACATGCATGATAAGCGAAAAAAGGATAAGATCCTATGATGGTGTTCTAGATAGTGAAGTTGTAAGGTGCTAGTTTAAGGAAAATCCTATATGTGGAGATGAAGACGTTTTGTAAAAACACATGATGCGTTTTTCACTTGATGAGATATTGGTGCGAAAAAGGTTGAACTAGTTGTGGTTTCATGAACCGGCTTTAGCTAAGTGGTGTTTACCTATGTGTTGGTATTGTAGAGTCTAAGAGACATAAAATTTGACAGAAGACAATAATGTGAATGAATTTCTCTCCCCCTTAATTGGTGGACATCCAACATAATGTGTAATGTATCAAATAAGGAATGACAACAAAGTGTTTAGGAGTTTATTTAACGAAAGAGGTGAGCTTAGTGATGTTTTTCTGGATGATGGTTAGCGTACAATGAACTTCATCCTTAAAGTCACGTACCTCTTATCGATTAATACGAGATGATCGTATGATGAGGCATGTGGTTTCCTAATAGGAAGTGAAGAGGATTAGAGTATTGTTGTAACTAAATAATGATGGAGATGATTTTTGGAAAGCGGAAGCAAAAATGAGATTTGCAAAGAGGTCGGTTGAAATACAAAAATGCAAAGCCAACCCGCTAGAACTTAATTCTATATGCAAGTGTAGGGGTCCCATAAAGCTTAGTATTAATCTACGTAGCAATAAAGGGGATTATGCAAAATGAGCATATAAAAGTTAGAACCAAGTGAGATAACAAATAATTTGTTATCAACCTACAAAACAAATTTGTTAGTGACAAAAGATGTTAAAATGATAGAAATCAAATGATAACATATTATGTAAGCAAAAACAACACATTGCACTTAGTAGACAAGAAATCACCACACAAGATAGCATCAAAACAATCATATTATGCAAGAATACAACTTTATTCAAGACATTTCATTATGAGATTGTTTTGTCGTTAGACTTAGCCACTTGAGCATACTCGGATATACAATAACGTATGTGCTTAATTTGTAAGATAAAAAGGCTTATAAAAGTCAGTCATACCAAAAGCACTTTGACAGATTATATGTGCACACATAGCAAACAAATAGTGTGACAAGAAGCAAAAGAAACAAGATGAAAGATTCATGCAAGCCATGTTTAAGACATAGAAATTTGGAGCATGTATCATTTGGATCGTACTACACATAGATGTAATGAATGCCAACTAATAGCTTTCAAACACAAATATATCATATCACGTATCAGGATGCCATATTATGAGTTCATAAGTAACATGTTAATCATGCTAAAAATAATTCAAACGTAAGTATCATGCAAATAAAGTTTATGTTTTAACGTTTAGTAGCATGAAACAAGAATACAAGCATTATAAAGATAAAACCGTACTAAGGTTTACACATTTGACTAGTTATCAAACACTAAGATAATGTCAAATCAACTTATCGTATCAAACAAGAACATGTAATCAACACATGTAAGTGCAATGCAACTGGTTTTAAAAGAAAAATTATATATACTACTTATTTGATTAGTATTCCTAAGGCGAGACAAACTATCAATGTTTTAACACTTACTTTAGGCAAGTATAGGAAAACAGATTTTCCAAGTTGGAGAATGAATATGAGACTATTACTAGCAATGCTCAATTAAGGCTAAACACGACCATTTTTACGAGTGATTCCACATACCCAACTTCTCTCCAGGAAGCAATTCAACCGTTAGGTCAAATTGAGTTTCTAGTGCAATAGGTTCTCCAATAGTCATTCTCATGTTAGAAAGATGGGAACTCCTAATTTTGCCTATTAAAGTGCATAAAAGATGATAGTTTACCAATATTTGGCTTAATATGACTTAACTACTATGCAATATAACTAAGGTGTTGAAGACGTCATGTTATACACATGAATTTTAACAATGGTGTGTTTGATAAACAATGTGTTTTAATCTTGTGTTTAGAATCTAAAGTTGTTCAAATTACACAGCTAATTGTATGATCTAATGGATGACATCTTTTATGTTGAGTTTGAAGTGTGTAATTTAAATGTGAATTGATCATCTAAGACTAGAGAATGGAATATGTTAAACTAAGAACGTTCTCAAGAAAGCTCTTTGGTATTTTATTTAACAAGAATCTAAGTGAGGTTACCAACTTCAATAGATCTTGTGTATGCTCTAAAGATGTGTAGTTTTAACCTTGGATGTGCACTCGGTTTGAGCAAGGTTAGGTTATGATGTACACTTGAAAGAAAATAGATACAAATAGTATCTTTCAACAAATGAGATTATCCCATGGGATAAAGTTATCATGCTTATGAAAACAAGTATGACAAGATGAATTGGATATGTTAGTTCATAGAACTTGTAGGTGTTTGTTTCAAGATCATTTAGCCAATGAGGTGTAATGAAATCTCTTGTAACACAACTATTTATGTCGCAAGAATGATGCATAGGATATACAATATCCTTTTAACAAGATGAAAGCTTAACGCATGAATCTTAGTCATAATGTTCTTCAAAACATCATGTTTTCCTAAATGAAGATTTGAAGCCAAAGTGTTTGAATCGGATAGTCCCATCTAAATAAACTTGGTCTCAAGATTATATTCACTAGATGATGACAAGAGGAATTCACTTGAGTTTCTTATGTATACTCCTCAAAAGTCATTGTTGCTTGGGGTGTATGATGTTGGCTTTGAGATTGCATTTTAACATATGTTGTTAAAATGTTGATTTGAGGTTTAACGAAATTTATGCAGAAGTTTATCGACAAAATAATACTAATACTTTGATAATTTGTGAAGGTAGTACTACTTATACCTAGTGGACATTGACAACAATTACCAAGAGCACCATGCTTATTTGATAGTTGAGGTTCTAGCCATAATGAATTATCTATATGTTAAAAGGATGGTTGAGTTTGTTTAAACGTGCATTTGATTTAGTACAAGTGTTGGACACACGGGCTTTTTGAGCAATACACTCAACGAATTCAAATGATGGTAAGGATGGTGGATTGGTTGATCTAGGTGGTAGGTCTTCTAGTGTATAAGGATGTGGTGATGTAGGGGTTTGTTGTGCTATGGGAGTACTTAATTTGATTATTTTTCCATAGATGTTGAACACAAAAAAGTACGGATACTAATTCTTATGGTTCATTGGTTGCTCCAACTAGTGGGTGAAGTGCTTGATGTTTTGGTCATGTCTATGAAGCTTAGGGGCTGAGGTATAGGTTCACCTTGAAAGGGTACGTTTGGTTTAAAGGATGCTCTTGGAAGTTCATGAGCAACACGCTCAATGGTGCCAAAAGATGGAAGAGGGATAGTAGGTGTCAAAGAGGGATAAGTGGCACAGTGGGTTGTTTGTTTTGGATAAGTGTTTCAACATGTGTTGTTAAAATACTTGGGTGTTGATTTTTCGGATATGACTTTTAATGACTAGAATCGTAAGTCGCATATACTTTGAATATTTCGGATGAAATACTTAAGTTGTCAATCCTAATTTGTTGAGATTATAAAGCTTAGATTGAACTCAAGGATAACAAGACTTGATAGTATGTCTTTAAAATACTTGTGAGTTATGACTCTATGTAAATACTTATCGTCTTGAAGGATGACACATTATTTTCATGTTAACCAAGTGAGGCAATACATGTAGATACAAAACAATATCCATAGTCATATGATAGACTTGTGTATGATATCTTTGCAAATAATGAGTCCAGATTTGTTAGTCTCGGTAAGTCATCTAAGTCATCCGCAAACGGGTGAGGAGATGTTGGTGGTGTTGCACAAAGTTTGATAGAGACAAGCTTTGGAGACTTTGGTAGTGAAGGTGTTTTGGATGGTTGTGAAGTAGTCATAATGGTGGGTGATTTTAGTGGTGGAGTTGGAGTACTTAAGTTTAGAAAGTTCACATCTTGAATGGGTGATGAGATGTTGAGAGGTAATGAGTCTAAGGATGAAGAGTTCAAGTTAATGTAGCAACAAGATCGAATGCTAATCCTAGTGGTTTTCTTAAGTGGCTTATTTGAGGTTAAGGATTTAGTCATTTTGACTTTGCTTTAAGAAATGCTAAGCTTGAGGAAAAGTAACAGTGAAGGTGTGAAAATGATCATCTTGAATGTGTCGATTTATGGAACTAAGGATTCATGGATTTGATGTTAATCCATACAAAGATGGTAGTTTCTAATGAGACGGAAGTGTCTAAAATCATGTCAAACATCCTAAGTTAATCCATTGAGGATGTGTTGAGTGAGGTATGAAAGATATGCATTAACAACTATCCTAGAAATGAAGTTTGGTAAATTAGATTGCGGGATTTAGTAAAATTCAATAACTTACCTGTAGGATTCACGACACCATTTCTTTACACAGCCGAAACCCTTAAATTGGTGCCGCCTGGTCCGCCTGTACAGGTATGGCGGTACCAAAATCCATAACAGACGGAACCAAATTAATGGTGGCGTCTGGTCCGTGGAGACCATAAATCTTTATAGAACCATTTTTTAGGTGTCGGGGACTTTTTCGAAACCTGAAATTTTTCTCAAAACATATGGCATTAACTATTTCTAGTTAGGAACAGTTAATAACGCATACACAAACATAATGGAGCATTGATTTTGAACAAGGGCTAACGATTTTCACATATAAGTGAAAATGGGTAAAATTTGATAACACCCGTGTGCTATCCCCCTGCATGAACCGGTTAGCATACATCAATGTTTTAAGTTAGTTTATCATCCTACGAAGCAAGAACACATAAATGACATCATACAACATTGTTTTTGTCCTTGTACCAAACACTCTCTTAAAAACTCTATTTTTCAAAGAACTTGACTAATTTACTTAGTACTCATTGCTAAGTGAGTTATGACATTTCATAAGTTATGCGAGATGTTAGTATAACCTATGCAAAAGAAGTGATCTAAGTCAATAAGTGATGGTAAAACAATTTTCCAACTTAGTGTACAAAATCTAGCAAATGTCCTATTGTGGATCAACAAGAAATCGTCAAGCAAGCGAATAAATAACATGGCAAGATTGACACTTATATTATGCAAACAAACAAGTGAAAACAACAATTTAAAAATAAGCAAGCAACATATATGCAAACAACATAAACAAGTGTTCATTTAGCATAGTATGACAAGAAAACACTTTTCGTCATTTAGTGTTTAAATATGACGATGTATACCAAGCTTGATTAGTTTCCTTTAAACATATTACCAAATTAATTAGTTTCAAAAGAAGTTATATCAAAGTTCTAAGAATACCAACTTAAATTGTTTGATTCAAAATTTTGAGTTTTTATGTTAAAGCGAAACTTAATATTTTAGATATACTGTAGTATTTGGTCTATTTTACTTATTTAAAATTAGACTCAGGCCATGAAAGTATTTTTAAGTGAAAGTAGACTCAATTCCCTTTAAAATGATAGGTGGCTCGACTCGTACGGTCTTACGGTTAATTAGTTATGATTTTTTTAAGTTGCCCAAAAAACTGCATACTGTACAGACGGATTCCACGGAACCAAATAAAGGGATCCGCCCTTTATAAGATTTGATGCCGTGGTCCTCTGAGACAGATTCACCAAAACTAATATTTGGAATAGAGAAAACGTGTGTGACTTACTAGATTTCATAGTAAACATATAATACACATATTTAACAACATATCTACTTATGTAACTTATCTTAAACATTTACGGAGGTGATTTTTCAACTAAATTTATAGTTATCCCAACACTCCTTTAAAATCATATTTCTTCACAAATTTTTTATAAGCACACAATACAATACTTACTAGTTCTTTCAACAAACTTTTATTTTATTTTTCAAGAAAACCTTCAAGCTTGTATACAAAGTTACATTTAACAACAAAGTTTCTAAGTATAACAAGCAAAGCATTTTTCATATTATTTTTCGCTTCAATGGTAATTTGATACATGGATCGTACTCTATTTTAAAAACCATTTGTTTTGAAAATACGAGCTACATGGCTCCGATACCAATTGTGGAAACGTAGAGGGGGGGTGAATACGTTACCATTTAAAAACTTTAGATCTTTAGTATCAAATCGCTTATGAAGCTTGTTATAATATGAAAGTTCCAATTATTGTTTATGACTAATGTAAAGCATAGTAAACCATGTTGTAACACAAGCATTAACATCAAACCACATCACAGTCAATAGTATAGTGCAACTATAAAAGTAAAGAGATAAAGAAAGGAAAATGCAAACCGAACACGATGATTTATAGTGGTTCGGTCACGGATCTCCTTTCCACCCTACTCCACTCCCCGAGTACCCAACTCGAGAGTTACTTCACTAAATCAACAAGCTCCCTTCTCGGTGGAGAAAACCTTACAATCGTCGCTTACACTTTTTCCGGTACAAAGCTAAATACCGGGTTCTAGTTCGAGGTAGAACCAACCTAATGTCGCTTATACAATATTTCCGACACTAAGCTAGATGTCGAGTTCTTTTACAAGGGTACAACCACTCCCAATATGTTTTATGGCCCAACATAACAAACCATGTGTTTTATGGCACAAACACATAAACCATCTAATCTAGTTTGGTGAAAGTGTTGTGATGATGCGCTGATGTTCTACACTAATGATCCATGACACAAATGTCTAATGGATATGAATAACTACTTCTAAATGAACTTCCATTGATAGGAAGCCTTCATGATGAAGATCACAAGTTCCCTAAACTTGTTGTGATAGATCTTCAGCTTGTGGTGAGTGGGGATGGCTAGATCTCCAAGCTTTCCTTGGTTGATCAATCTAGAGTATGCTTACAACAAAGATGAATGTTAGAAGCATTATGATCATGATCATTAGGGTGTTTAATGTATGTTACTACATTGTTAATGATTGATCTAAATGTATGCAAGAAGGTGGAGAATATGTGTTTTGAAGTGGTGAAGAAATGGGAAAACAGTGGGCTTCTATTTGTAGCCAAAAGTGGACAGGAGCGTCCAGGTACCAAGGAACCCTTTAAAGGGTTCCGCCCTTTATAAGAAAGGGTTCCGTGGGTGCCTGACATAAAGTCTAAAAAATCTTTCTTCAAATCTTTCCAAGATATTATCAAATCTTACTAAGATCACATTTGATATATTGAGTATCAATCTAACCAAAATATTCAAGTGATCTTCCAAGGATTTCAAAGATGATGCATGACATGATGTAACATGTATTTCATCTTTTAGATTAAAAGGTTTATTAAGGTAAACTTGTAAAATGTATTATGTAACTAGTTAATAAAATGTCTAGTTACCTTTTGAAATACTTGTGAATGCAAAATGTAAAATGAGGTTCGAAATAGAATGGTTAACCTATTAAAATACTTAGTGACTCTAAATGTATTTTAAACATTCTAAATGATTTGTTAATGGGTTTGATCATAATGGCACATAACAAACATGTACGAACCTGTGGTGTAACATATGAGGACTTGAGTCATCGAGAGGTGTTGAATGTATGTTGAGACAAAGTGTGATTACAAGTAACTTGTACATTTTACGTTATGTATTACAAGTTACATGTTTGTCATCAATCAAAACAAACGAGACTGTATAGATTAAATATCGTAATATTTGCACTAACAAAAACAGTGGTCAAACTTTCAGTTGTTGCTGCTGATTGACAAAACGGTTTTTGCGGATTGACTTACGAATGCTGCTGGTTTCGTAAAATTTGGGAATTTAATATGGAATTTGATCAAAGTCAAATTGGTCAAAGATTCTTTGCGAGTTGTTTGCCAATTAACTGGTTATTTTAAGTAACTTACTCAAATAACCAATTACAGTTATCCCACGACCTAATTGCTCAATTCCCTCTCATTTTAAACTAAACCTATCTTCAACCTTCTTAAATCATTCAATGACGACACTTGCATTCAAAGGGGTTCACAATAAAGTTGCATTCTTGGAAAGAGCCAAAGGAAGTGACTTATATGATCCTATGATTGATTTCATTCTACACTCCAAACTCAGGTATGCCCTAACCTTTTGTCCATCTGTTGCTTATGACTCATTAGTCAAGCAATTTTGGGCCACAACTTATGAGCGATCTCCTGAGGGTCAACCTAAGGAGATTGTGGCCACTATAGATGGACAGGAGTGTGTCATTACTGAGTCACTCATAAGGACTCAGTTACAATTAAATGATGAAGGAGGTGTCTTTGATAATAATAGAGAAGAAACAATCACTGGTTTGGACATCTTAGGGTATCCCACTGATGAGATGTTCATATGTGTGGAAAACTAGAAGGGGGGGGGGTTGAATAGTTTTGCCAATTTTAAGTTAGTTTCAAAAACTTTAGATTCAATAATATGTGAGATCGTATGGATGTAGAGAAATTATAGATCTAATGATAAAGCAAGTAAATAAAGTAAAGAAAGGGATAGAAATGACACAACCGATTTATAGTGGTTCGGCTACAAGGACACCTTCCTTGCCCTACTCCACTCCCCGAGTCACCTACTCGAGAGTTCAAGCATTATGTCAACAAACTCCTTCAACTTGGCGGAGAAGCCTTCACAACGTTGCTTACATCGTTTTTCGGTACAAAGATAAATACCGAGTCCGTAACACGGTGGACCAAACCAACACGACTAATACACAACAAATATGTGAAATATCAAATACAAGATCTTCGCTACAGAAATCTTGCGGAGGAATAAATCAATCAAGGACCCCTTGCTTGGATGACTTGTAGAATGCTCGTGATCTCGCCTTAGAGAAGGACCTATATGAGAATCACTAAAGAAAGAAAAGAAGAAGTACTCTCTAGATCAAGTGATCTTTAGTTAGAAGAGAATGAGAGTATATGAGAGAATTAGAGAGAAGAGGGGTTGGTTGGAATGAAGAAATGGCTCTCTATTTAATGGCAAAACTTACTACTATTCCCTGGATCCCACGGATCCCTCCAACAAGGGATCTGTCTAGTGTAATCCTAGGGATCCGTGGGATGCTCCTCTTTGCCCATGGGTTTTTTGGTTATGGGTTGGTCTATGGGTATTCTTTTAGATACAATGTATCTAATGAGTACAATGTATCTAGTCAAGTGGGTATGGGTCAATACCATGGGTTATGGATATGATCCATAGGTTGTGATTTTTACCCATCCTAATAAACTATTACAACAAATGATTTATTACAACAATTTGTATTAAATGACTATGTGTAAATGCTTTACAAAAATAACATGTATCCTTATAATTGTACTTAATATAACATTATATTTGTTATCAACAAAACACAAAGAGATTGCAAAATATTAATAAACGTTTTTACGGTTTATTTGTATTAACAATCTCCCTCTTTTTGTTGATGACAAAACATAATGTTATGATCAGTAAAACTTAAGAATAGATGTATGTTTTGAAAGCCCCTAAGTTTTACTTCTCCTCCCCCTTTTTGTCGAAACAAAAAGTTAACCCATCAAAGAAATTAAATGTGGAAAATTTGTCCACGTATCGCTTACTCCCCCTTGACGGTAGCTCCCCCTAGTTTGGGGCGTCAAGTGAAGAAAAATAAAAATCGTACAAAGAGAAATGTTAGTAACATGCTTAGGTAATCTTGTGATTGACGAGAATCAAGATTGGGAGCCAAGGTATGTAAACAAGGCCTTGTAATAAAACAACAAAGTGTAGTGGTATTTATGCCACATACAAGCATGTAAAAATAAGAACAAGACTTGTTCTTGAAAATAACTCAAAAGAAAAAGTACTAAAAATAGAAAGTAGTAACAATGATTCCTTCCATGCTTGCATAAGATTATGGATGGAGGTTTTGATGAGTGATGGTATTGATGCGATCAAGGATGAGGTTGAGTATGAATCGCATTTCTTCCCTAACTTCTATTGCAATTTCCCTAGTGGATTGGCAATGTTCACAATGTAAGTGATGTGGGTAATGAGTGCGGAAGTTTTCCGGGTTGTTTTGATTTGTGAGTTGCGGAAGATGTGGTGGAAAAATAGGAAAATATGGATCAAAGTCCGGAATGTTTGGAAGTGGTGGTGGAAAAGAACCTAGATGTTCTTGTAGCTTAATGAGAGCTAAGGGTGGTGATGTTTTAAGGTCATTGAATAATGTGTTTGGAGAAGTGGGAGGTGTCAAAAATGCTATTTCTTTTTGTTTTGGTTGTTGAGATCTTGTTGGAGTCATAAGGAGTTCCAAAAGAGTGACTTTAGGTGATGAAGTTGGTGTACTTTTTGGTGATGAAGGAGGTGCTATAATGGAAGCATCTTGTGGTGAGTTAGTTGGTGATGAGCCATTTGATGATGGTTTTGCTAAGCAACAAGGCCGGATGCTAATCCGTGCGGATATCCTAGAGTTTGATTGTGGTATTTTGGAAGGTGGAAGTACAAAGGTTTGAGTTTCATGAAGATGATTGTTTGTACTAGATAATTCATCTAAGTTGTAAGATCTGGTGGATGACATGGTGTTGTTTGTTTGTGAAGATGAGATGAATTATGCAAGCATTTTAGGAGTACTATATATAGATAAACAATGCATTGTAATGAATGCTTGACCCAAAATGTGGATTAAAATCTAATGATTAGATATGAATTTAAGGCATGTGATCATGAGAACACAAGCATTAAAGAACATACTCCAAAAAATGAAAAGATATTGGACTTTTCATCCAAAGTGAGAAAATAGAAGATAAAAAACAGCTTCTGTCTCATGGATCCCACAGATCCTTCCCTTGAGGGATCCGTCCGGCATTAAGGCTGGGATCCGTGGGACTGGTGATTCAGGCAGCACAAAATTTTCCTTTTGGAAACATTTTTGCCTTGTGTGTACCTATATGCAAACTATTTAGAGTTGCGGTTATCTCGACTCCTATGAAGAAAAGAAAAATAAACTAGAAGTGAAAAAGCATACTATTGTGTGAGATAACCCGAGTGCTCCTAATTAATTATTGCTTAAATGAATGTACCCGAAAATACATATTAGTTATGTATCTCCTTTAGCATTCAAAAGACATGATATGCAATGAAAACGGGTTTTTACTTTGTATTAATAATGAAAAACGGATTTGTCCTAGACGTGAGAAATTGCTTTTGTGAAATTGATACGGGAAGAGGTATCATTTTTAGAAAACGTTTCAAAAAGAGGTTTCTATATGCGAATAAGATTCGTTTTATCCTTTGAAAAGAAGATGTGTATGTAATTATATGTTTGCAACTTGTACTTATTTTGAAAGAAAATAAGAAAAACTATGATTTATAAGTGAAAAACTTATCTTGAGTTTTGAAAATTCCCGTATTGTTTGTGAGTTGTGCGTGAAATAGAGATCCTAGACTCAGAAAGAAGAAGGCTAGTGTTTACATACCTTGTAGAATTAAAAAGTAAATTACGACGATTGTTCCATGAGACCAAGACCAAGACGTAATAGGTTGAATTGTTCCCGCTTCAACGGTTTGGTGAGGACGTCGGCTATGTTGTCTTTGGATGCTACCTTCTCAATAGAGATGTTCCCCTTTTGAACATTGTCTCTTAAGAAGTGATGACGAATCTCTATATGCTTTGTGCGAGAATGTAATACCGGATTCTTGCTTAGATCGATGGCACCCTTGTTGTCACATAGGATGGCTATGTCACTTAGATGAATGTCCTAGTCAATTAACGCTTGTTTCATCCATAGTGCTTGTTGGCATGCTCTGTCAGCGGGAGACGTGTTCGGCTTCGGTTGTTGATATTGCTAATGCTGTTTGTTTCTTTGAAAACCAAGATGTTAAACAACATCCCATAAAGGTACATACCCTACTTGTACTTTTTTGGTCAACATAATCACCTGCATGATCAGAATCTGCATATATAATTGTTTTTACTCCCGTGCCCTTAGGATACCATAATTCTAATTGTGTTGTACCCTTAATATATCTAAATATTCTTTTTACGGCTTCTAGGTGTGATGTTTTAGGGTCTTCTTGAAACCTAGCACATAAACAAACACTAAACATGATATCCAACCTACTAGCCGTGAGGTAGAGAAGACTACCAATCATGCCACTATATTTAGTATTATCGACGGATTCGCCGTCTTCATCTTTTGTGAGTTTGGTGTCGGATGACATTGGTGTCCTAATTGGTTTCGATTCTTCTAGACCAAATTTCTTTAACATCTCTTTTATGTATTTAGATTGATTAAAGAAGATACCATCTTCTACTTGTTTGATTTGTAGACCAAGAAAGAAACTAAGTTCTCCCATCATACTCATCTCGAACTCGTCATGCAAGATTTTGGAGAAATCATCACACATGTCTTGACAAGTGGATCCGAATATAATATCATCTACATATATTTGAACTATGATTATATGTGACTTTCTTTTCTTAGTAAAAAATGTGTTGTCATCTAACCCCATGGTATAGTTGTGTTTGATTAAGAATGACTTGAGTCTATCATACCAAGCTTTTGGAGCTTGTTTATGACCGTAAAGGGCTTTCTTTAACTTATACACATGTTTAGGTTTTTCAAAATCGATGAAGCCCGGAGGTTGAGCTACATATACTTCTTCGTTAATAAAACCATTTAGAAAAGCACTTTTGATATCCATTTGATAAAGCTTTAGATCATTAGCACAAGCATACGCAAGAAGTATTCTTATAGACTCTAATATAGCCACGGGGGCATAGGTCTCATCAAAGTCTATTCCTTCTTGTTGGTTATACCCTTGGGCAACGAGTCTAGCCTTGTTTCTGGACACTACTCCGTCTGCATCTAACTTGTTTTTATAAACCCATTTGGTTCCTATTATGGTTTGATTACTAGGTGGAGGGACAAGTGTCCAAACATCATTAGAAACAAATTGATTTAATTCTTCTTGCATAGCCATTACCCAACTTTCATCTTTTATGGCTTCTTGTGTATTCTTAGGTTCTATGGTTGAAACAAAACAAAATAAGCTACTTTGGTTTTGAACTTGAGACCTTAATGTTCTTTCGTTTTACTTTCCTATGACCTTATCTACAGGGTGATCTTTGGACTCTTTAATTTTTATGACTTCATCATTTAAGAGTTCTTCTTCTTCATTTATCTTTTTCTTTATTACTATAGCTTCACTTTCTACAATCTCGTCATCGACAAGAGGTGGAGAGGGTTTGGGTGGACTTTCATCAAATTTTACTTTTAATGACTCTTCTACCTTCATTATTTCTTTATTTAATATGACGTAAGCTTTGCTATTTGGAGAGTGATAACGCTACACGCGTCGTTCGGGGTCAAAGGAACTTCCTTTTCTTCGAGCAAGTTTTATAACACCCTAGGCAGTGAACCTAATCGTTGTAGTGTAGTAATTAGGGTAAGCCACGGGTATTGATATCGTTCTCTAGGGGAATAGGAATGCTAGTGAGAAGTTACTACGCTAAGGTTGGGGTTGAGGAAGATTATTTTTTATCTTTTTATGTTTTTTAGGAAATTGAAAGGCATGAATCTCGGGGTTTGGATTTATGGGTTGGTATTTCTACCGATTACTCTACTTATCTAATTATCTAATCTAAGGTGTATGTAGTCTATGTCTAATTATTGTGTGCTCGTATGATAGTTTAAAGATGTGTTTACTTAGGTTTTACTACTCCTTAATTATCTCCTATTGGTGGTTGAATTGTCACGTCCTTATTCTTAGTTGCGTTGAGTGTCTAAAGTTGTAGGGTATGCGTTTCTCCCTAACTCTTTGAACTTACCAAAGGGTCTCGTCTACAAAACCCACTAGGGATAATAAACTCTTACTCTAAGGCACTCTTTAGATGGTTTAGCTTACAACTACTCAAGGAGTTATATTCTAAGGTTCACAAAGATTTAATCAAGCATTAAGTACACAACGAATGACCTATTTCATTACTAGATCATTAACAAACTAAGATAAGAGACAACCAATCAATATTCAACAATTAAGTTTCATATTTCCTAAGCAAACACAAAAGTAAATTAGCCGGACATGGAGAACATGCAAGCATACACACAAATAATCAAAGACATAATTGTATTAATGAAGTAAAGCACTGATCTTGATGTAACATATGGTTTGGAACCCTAAAATACTGTACAAGACAGCCTTGGTTCGGTTTAGGTTTTTACTCCAAAAGACTACATATAAATACTGAAACATTCGGATTCTATATATAAGATTACACATGCGACAGCGTCACCTTATGTTTTGTGACGCCGTCGGATCGCCGTCATTAGGGTTTCGTCTTGGCCACGTTAGACTTGCGACGGTGTCACCTTGTGATTGTGACGCCGTCCTCTTCAGCTTCTGACGCCGTCTGGATTGAATCTAGGCCGTCTGAGTTGCGACGGCCTACTCTTTTATAACTTGACGTCGTCACTTGAAAATAAGAGTTTTGGCTTCTGTCCCGTCACAAAATCCTCCGACGGCGTCGCAGATAAGCAGTGACGCCGTCACCTTATGTTTTCAGCAGCCTGAGTGTCTCGATTCTTGACTTTGGCCATTTTCTTCGTATATTCGCACCTTTTCGTCCAAATAATTGCCATTACAGCAATTTGCTTTCACGAGACCTAAAAAGTGAAAAGGAACAATATTAAGTAATAACGGATACAAAAGTGATCAAATAAGGGCTTAAATGACCCTTCAAAAAGGTACATTTTAAAACCTTATCAAATATCCCTACACTTGGTATTTGCTTGTCCTCAAGAAAATGTGCTTTTAGCCAATTAATTTATAAGTTAGGGGTCATGAAGCATTGGTTTAAAACAGTCCACAACACATATAAGCCCCGCAAAAGTCATAACAAGCACGGAAATTACATACTAGCCCTTTACATGGGGTGTTTGGATACTCACATCTCTCTCGGGTGTATATGAAATATAACAAGTTGGAAATGGAAGATAAACACTCATTAACCGGTCCTAGTACATAGATTACCATAGGCTTGAGAATAGATCAAACTTCCATCGCTTTGGCGTAAGCACCTAGGAAAGACTATCAAAGAGGTCTTTAAAGGGTTGTAACGTTAGGCTTACGATAGGGAAACAAAGGGTTTGGTGAGATAGGCTTTTTAGTGGTGGCAAGTCAAAAATCTCTATGTTAAATGCATACGAAGTATGGCGTTGCTAAACCAAGACTCGACACTCTAGACTTTAGGTAATTGAAACAAACAAACATAAATTTAAAGGATAGAAATAGGATGGTAGCCCGTATGTTTGTTTTTTTTTTTTTTTTTTTTTTTTTTACACTCTATTTTTTTTTCTTTTCTCTTTTTTTCTATTTTTTTCGATTTTTTTTTAATTCATAAACTTTTACTCTACCATCCTCTACGGTAACATCAAAATGATAGGGATTTATAGGCACATTCCTACACTTGAGTTTTTATTACTCTAACACTAATTTGACCCGAATTGAAAAGATCAAAAACACTTGGGGTATGTTATTACGCAAATAAGGGAATTTAACGTTCCCTTTCAATCATTTTATAAACTTTAACTTTTTCCCATGAGTCCCAATCGTCCCAAAACTGTGTACAAAGGATATGACTCGACTTAAAAACTCATGCAAGCAACCAGATAATTGAACTAAGGGTTTAGGGTGATAACAAAAATGCACTAAAAGTGAGTGCATACAAGGTAGGCTAAGGCGATTTTGGTGTATATTTGGGGGTGGGGTGTAAACAATGCTCTTCATTGATATTCCGGAAAACCGAAACATCACGAGAACCGCGAAAAGGATAGGCTCTGAGGGGTTAACTAGGGGTATCGTGTACTAAAGATGAGTACAACGCAAAGGGTGTGGGGGAATTACTCAACCGATGTGGAAGAAGTAATTATATTACAGGTATCAAACAAGGGTTATCTTAATGCCTCTTATCATTTAGTTATTCCTAACTACACAAGTGTAGTCTTACTAGCGATCTCGGAATGCATCACAAAACAAGTTCTAGAATCTAATATACTACCGGTTCACACTCCAAGCATTAAAGATGAATGCTTTAATTCCTACTAATCTAAGGGCGATCCTCACATTTTGGGTGGAATTTAGGTGGTAAAGGGTTTTTTGTGCTAGTCATGCAACTTCCTATCCGTGAGACGCTTTTGTTAAAACTAATGGCCCACTCCTATATGTCATGAAAAATTAAAAATTTGGTGCCAAAATTACCCTAACCGACATTTTCTCATGGTTTATTACACAAATACACTTGGACAAAGCAAATAGTCAAGGATAAGCATAGTTTCAAATTTCCCGTTTTATTTTCCCTCCCTACACTTAAACTGAACATTGTCCCCAATGTTCCCCGAAAGTATCAAAGTTATGATAATAGAAGGTAATAAAAAAACGAAAGAAACTAATACTCCCCTGATTAGCTCGGTAGGATCCGTATGTGAAGTAGTGGTTAAATTCTTTCCAAGAAGAATGTGTGCGTGAAAAGCTCCTTCCAATCTTTTGTTTCTTCTTCTTAATAAATGAAACCTGCACATTTGAAGAAAACAAACGAAACCTTCGCGTAAAATCGACGGTAATATATATAATAAAAGAAAGTTTTTTTGAAAATTTGCCAACTCATTTAATCCACGTGGACATAATGCCATGTCACAAAAGCCATGTCATAATTGCCACGTCATAATTGCCACGTGTAAATACTGAAAGTGTGTCAAAATTTCACGTGATTTAAGTATTATCATTTGTTTTATTGAAGGCAATTCTATCATTTGATTAAAATTCAAACGTTACATACCTTCAATTAATCATTCGTTTCATCATTCTTTTGGTCAACGTTAACATGAAAGTTTTTGCTTCTTTGTTATAGATATCCTTCAATTTTGAGTTTTTGACATGCTGATATGAAGGTGTAGAGGAAATTAAAATGAAGAATGAATCCCAATATGTCAACATTGTGTCAACCCAGGTTTTTGAATTAGTTTAATTCACTATCTTCACGTATTTTATATTTTAAGTTAATTCGATTGTTGAAGTTGATTATTTGAATTCTTCTATTGGCTAGATATGGTAAGTCAACTAAATTAAGAAGTGCACCAAAGGTGTTCGATGAAATGCCTTAAACTATTTTAGTACCATTAATCTAAAAGTTTTGATTTTCAATTATGCGATGACGAGTTGGACTTGATTTTAACAAAAGTTGCAGGAGTATGTGTGTGACTCAACATGTTTTATAGACGTTTATAGCACTTTAGCCAAAAATACACCGTATTTTTGTCTATATAAAGTACCGGAAATGTATATGTAGCTTTGAGAGATCAACTGTTTTTTGCGCGTTCTCCAATTATTTGTAACAAGGGTTGCGGGTTTTGTGCTCTTTGGTGTAAAGTCATTATGCTTTAATTATATTTAATGTAAAACAAGATTTATTTTGAGGCTCGAAATTTACATCCAAATGCTTACCGAGCGTAGTTGTAGGATGGGTTCCCCTATGAGTTGATCTTCAAGTGCAACATAGAGTAGTTGTGAAAAGTAGCAGTTTGTTGGATGTGGTTTGATGGTGTTGTTTTGGAGTTATATTAAGATATCTCATAGTCGTTTTTTTTGCAACGTTAGATTAATAAGTACCTTAAATAGTACTATTTGCTATAGTGATGGGGGTAAGTGTGTTGTTTTGAATATTATGATTTTGCTATTTCTGGATTACGAATTGTGAAAGCATAAAGGTAATGCTATTGGAATGTTGTGTTCATATAAGCCTAAACTTTACAAAATGGGTTGCATGTTGTGGTAATGATTTGTTTACTTTGAAATGGTATACCCAGCCTGATGGATTCTTTAATAAAGAGTTCAAGTGATTCCCATAGTAAGTGTTTAATTAAATGATTGAATGCGAATCAAAGTCCAATACTTTTGTAATATCGTATATGTGTTGCGGAAATCAGAATATTTTGAACACTTGAGAACAAATGTGTTCATTAAATTTGGTTCTTCTCTTCTAAATTTCTCTATGTTTCTTTTCTTATTGACTTCTTAAGTTTGGTTATTGACTTCTTATTTAACTTGATGTTGTATGTCATGATTATTGCAGTCATAAATGAATGATATTTATATCGTATTGACTAAAATTGGATCTAATGTTTGTGCAGGAAAGATTCATATCATAAGTTCAAACGCTGCTTAAATGCTCATAAAGGGGTAGTATGAGATTTCTTATCAACAAGGATATCATTGTAGCATTCTATTCATCACTTTGGTTACATACGTTAGGAGATATTATACTACTTACGTCTTTCATATGTTAATTATTTACCCAAACTTGCTACGCTAGATTGCAACTCACACCGTCTCCTATTTCTGATATAACTTTGTGTAGGCTTTTGTGGAGATGGCGGCATAATAATGGCAATCATTGAACAAGAGATGATAGTGGTGGGTCCAATTGCTAACAGAGATGGGAAGGATGTATTCTCAAGCACGAATGCATCAGATAAAATGAATGGGTTTTAGTAAGTTTCCAATTCGCATTGGTTCCATATTCCATTTAAGCAAGTATGTTCTTTTGTAATCTGTAACATGTAAAAAGTAATTAAGAAACTGGTAATTTAAACGACAAAGCCTTTGTCCATAATTAAGAAACTGGTAATTTCAATTTTTTTATTAGCCGCCCGTGATTTATCATGGGTTTATAAGCTAGTAATATATATAAGACTCTACTAAACTAGGATATAATGCTTGTGGAATGGATGTTTACAGAATTTCTAGAAAATTAAGACCTCGAAAATTCCAAAAATTTATAAGTAGCTCAGAAAACGAGAAAAAAGTAATCTGATGTTTTTACTCCTTCCTGACGCCGTCAGGTTGCAATCCTGACGCCGTCAGGTTATCCTGATAAAAACTGGTCTGCTATTTTCTGGAAAAATTCTAGAAAAATTATATCTTTAGAATCTGGAAAAATTCTTTGCAAAACATCCATTATGACTCAATACAAGCATTTGACTCGAACAAACACACATATATATCTTTTAATGAATTGATATTCTCATGTTTACGTTTCTTTTGAAAACGTGTGTAATCCTCCCTACACTCATCCTTTATGTAAAATACCTTTATATGCAATTAAGACGAGGTTAAAAATAAAATAAAGCATTTTTACAAATTTAAACATGAGAATAAACAATTAATAAAAGATATATGACACTAACAAGCAAACAATTAAGCAGGGGTTGCCTCCCATGAAGCGCTTTTCTTTATTTAAGAGTCTTGTAGCTAGACTCGTAGTCGTGCCCTCACGTGACTTCATTTCCGTCATCTCCTTCCTTCGATTTCCCGTCGTCGAAAGGGTGTAGACGTTGTATGCTTACCGTAGATTCCTTGCCAACGTCGTCTATTATGGTGACGGTTTTATCCCTTAGATTGGTTTCCTTCACTGAGAAAGGCCCAAACCATCTTGGTTTGTTTCTACCTCGTAATGCCCTTATCCGTGATTTGTATAGAAGTACTTTGTCTCCCTTTAGGAATTCCTTAGGGTTCCTTTGTGCCTTTGGTATCGAAGTGGGATTATTTCCTAACTTCTTATCGGGTTTCCACAATTTTGCATACAATCCTTGAACCATAAAGTCCCTAAGCCCTTTTTCCTAATCACTCATTTTCTTCTTAACACTATCGCCAGGGGCTTGTGGATTTCCACCCATAATCATGTTGGATCGATATACTTTAATCAAACTAAACTAGCTTGTTAAGGTTTAATAACCTCGGATAAATCCTAAGTTATTAACAAAGAAACACTGAGCAATCTTTATTAAGTACGCGGAATTTACTTAACAAAGCTAAGAAGAAAACTTTATTAACAAACTCTAAATCTGCTTATTATGCAGATACTCTAATACAACTCTAAGATATTCGAACTTTTCTCTAAACTCTTAATTCGTAAACTCTAAAACTCTTTTTCTGAAATCGTACCTCTAATGCCAATCTAGGAGTCCTTTTATAGGCTCAAGGATATCCTAGTCGGTTTACAATTGATAACCTTGTACGACAAGTAATCTAAACATGGAATACAATACTTTCCTTAAACGAATATAACAGTTCTTCTGTTCTAGCAGTACTTTGACTTTATCTTGCAGTACTTTGACTTTGTCTTTAGCAGTACTTTGACTCTTTGACTTCTTCCAGTACTTTGCAGTTTACAGTACTTTCATATCTTCAGTACTTTGATGACTTCAGCACTTTCATATCCCAACAATCCTCCCCTAACTTGAATTCTACTTGCTTGACTTCAAGTTCCTTTGTGAATATATCTTTAATAGCTTCATCTTTAAAATGGATTGTTCTTTAGTCTTTAGATTATATCTCTGTAGAATCTGTGCTTTTGTCAAAGTATCTCTTAGAATTGTTTTCTTCACAGCAGCATTCAGCAATCTCCATCTTTTCAGCAACACATCAACATATGACAATGTGTACAATAATTCAAGTTTAAGTTGCATACTATTCTCATCACATCTAAGTGAATCATTGAAAATTCAATGGATTTAGAACTCTTTACCAAAGCCATTATCTTTGGAGTAGCCAAATGTTTTGGTGTGTAAGACCATGGTACAGTGATAACCATATGATTTTTAGCAAACCACCAGCTATCAACAGATTTGTTTTGTCTTTACCAAAAGCTGTACCCTTCTGGACTAGTTAGTTCTTTTATCTAATGGTGAACTAATTACCAAAAATGGTTTTTCCACTGCCTTTACCACAAGCCATTTCTTGTGGGCTAGCCAACTCTTCACATTACTGATATGGTGAGTTGATGACCATCCAACTTATTAGCAAGTTGTCAACTAAAAACGGATTTGATATATCTTTACCAGAGCCGTTTGCTCATGGATTAGTCAATCCTTTTGTAACCATGGTGGATTGATAACCTATTGACGTTATCATCACAAAAACCATTTATTCAACCTTTACTTCAAAAATATTTATTATTTAGCAAAAAGGTTCATCTAAAATTCATTTAACTGGTTAATTCAGCAAACAGTACTTTGATGAAAGTACTGTCTGACTAGCAGTACTTTAAATAAAAGTACTGATATATCAAAAAGTAATTATTCAAATAATATTCATACCAGTTAAAGATCATTCTCAGCAATGGTAGTCCAGTCTATAAACAAATTGATCACCATACAAGCAGTTTCATCATCCTCTTCTACTTCCATCCCATGCTCTAGCATTCTTCTCATTAGATCAACTGTAAGAGGATATCTTCTTTCTGCAAACATGTGAATCATTGTTCCATTTTCTAGCTCCAAGACATGAACCCCAGATTCTTCAAAGAATCTCCAGCAAACTATTTCCCAGTTTTCTTGATCCTTCCAAATATCATCAGTACTTTCTTCATCAGTTTCCCACATAGTTATGAGATCCCCATGTAAAACCAATCCAATTCCTTCTAATGGATTATCTTCAAAATAAGTCTTCACAGCATGATATAAGTAGAATAGATCTACTCTGTCTATGATATGCAGCAAGTCCCATAGCCTTTTAAAAACTCTGAAACTTTTATCTTCTTTGTGAAAAACCATGTAATCTCCATTCTTAGATTTCTCAACTTTGAAAGCACTGATCTTTGATCTGTTCATCTTCATGTCATTATCTTCCTTGGTATAATCAAAATCTACTATTCTGAGATAATTCTTCAATTCATCAACAGTCTCAGATCTTAATTCAACCTTCTCTTTCTTTGAAAACTGAACATCTGTAGCTTCAGTTTTTCTTTTCCTCTTTAAGCTTTTCTTCCTTTCAGCTTCAGTCCAGTAAGCTTCTTCTCTAAAATCTTTAATGCCTGCAACATCTTTCTTATAAGCTTCTCTCTCAGCATCATATAATCTCTTCATATCCACATAATTTAGCTTTTGCAATCCTTTAAATCCTCTTCCTTTTAAGTATGCCATCATTGCATTCCTTTCTTTAGCCAAATTAGGTCTTCTTGACATGAATCTAACAGGTGTTGGAGACTGTAAAGGTTCAACAGTTTCAGCATCCAATTCATCTTGCACCTTTTGAGCTGCTTCTCTATTTAGAGCTTCTTGAGCTTCTTGTTCTTCTCTATCTTTAGCATCTAACTCTTCTTGAACTTTTCTAGCTGCAGCTTCATTCCTTGCAACTTCAAATGCTCTAAGTTCTGCCAAAGCAATACACTAACATCCTCCCCTCAAGCAATACACAGGACTATACAGTACTTTGCCAAAAATCTTCAAATAATCTAAGTATACACTAACATCCTCCATTGGGATCATTCCCAAATGCAACTTTTCCTCCACTAAGACTTCTAAAATCAGAAAGGATCTCTTTATCACCTGTCATACTTCCAGAGCAACCACTATCCACAATAAGATGATCTTTAAGCTCCTCTTCTGGGTTGCCCTGCACATAAAGAAAAGAGTTAGAAACTTTTAGGAACCCAAGCCATTACTGACTTGTGTTCCCCTTGAGAAGTCACAAACTCAAATTCTTTGAGTATGTAATTCTCACTATCTCTCAGATTATGATCCAAAATTATCTTTTGATGTTTAGCATGTGGATTTTCAAAACTCTCTGGTTTTTCAATATAAATTTCTTTTACCAGATTATTATCCTTTTCTCTTGACACAAAAACATCTGATTCACTTTTTGTTGAACGCCCTGTATGTCTCCCAGCAGTTCTTTCCATTTTAACCCATTCAGTTTTAACAGGAGGTTCTTGTGATCTAGATCCCCTATATGAACTGTGATAAGTTCTAGGTTGATAATGAGATCTCCTAGAATTTCTATCCCAAGTATGGTTTTCAGTACCTTGTCTCTGAGCAGTACTTTGGAAAGTACTGTGAGATACTGAAGTTCTTCTCTGATGTGGGTATCTATGATCTGGTGTGAAATTTCTGTGATTAACCCTATTTGAATTAGTCCACACTGGTTTGTGCTCTCTAGGTCTCTGATTGTTAGACTTATTCGTTGGAAACTTGCTTAGATATTCTGAGTGTCTGTCACAATCTTTGATTAAATGAGTAGGACTATAACACACAAAACACAGTTTTTGACCCATATGACCAAAGTGATTTCTTCTATGTCTATGCCCAAAATTATTTTGCCTTCTTGAGGACTGATAAAATTTGTTTTGACCAAAATTATCCCAAAAATGTTTAGCAGTACTGTTTTGAAAAGGTTTTGCAGAAGGTACTGCTTGTTGAGCAGTACTTTGATTTAAAGGTACTGCTGGATTTTGAACATTGTTTTCAACAGTTTCTTTGGGTTTCTCAGATCTAGATTTTGCAATAAGCTTCTTCCTAAACTCTAGACTATCAACACCATAACGAGAAACATCAGGCCTAGAGGGGTGATGACTTATGGGATGAGGAACAGCATGATAACCATTGTCTTTCTTATATTCAGGAGGTGGTTCACTTACCGAGCCATCATTACTAGATGAATCTACATAGTTAATGAGCTCATCATCACTAGTGGTTATGTCCTCAAAATTACCATCATCCTGATTACTAGGTTGGTTTTCATCTACACTGCTAAAGTCCATTCCAAATCCTAAGCCTGTTCTAATGTAAGCCCTTCTCTGTTTTTCAACATAAGCAACATGGGACAAACCAGACTCTCCCCAAGCAGCAAACTTAGCTAACAGATCATCTCTTTCCTTAGTTAATTTCTCAATTTCAGCAATTTTACAGTTTAGTTTCCATTCACTAAGTTTTAACTGGTAATCCTGTTGTTCATACTTTTCAGCCCAAGCCATTTCATTATTTTCATGTGTTATGATTTTAGCTTCTATAGACTCTAAAGTGATTTGGTAACCTGCTACCTCAGACCTAGCCCTAATACAATTATCTCTTTCAATCACATAACTGTTAAGCAATTTTTGATAGAACTCATAACAATTTGAGCATACCTCAGAGATAGGAGACTGAGTTGGTGAAGTAGCCACCATAGCAAGAAGAACAGGATCATCTTCACTTTCTTTGCTCCAATCAAATCCTCCAAAGCCATCATCAGATTCCAAAACATCATGTTCAGATTCTTCATCAAAAGCAGTACTCCAGTCCAATGCTTCCACTGTGTCTTCAACTGCATCTTCCACTGCTACCATACAGTAAGTCACTGGTTCATCATCAAACTCTTCACTCCAGTCCACTTCTGATAACTTCTCTTGAGCAACCAACGCCTTTGTTTCAGTTATTGGAATTTCCTTGAGCTCAAGTTTAGGCTTCTCAGATGTTCTGTTTGGTTGATATTTGGCAAACTTGCACTCCCTTGCAAAGTGACCAGTCTTTTGACAATTGAAGCATTCAATTTTAGATTTGTCAAAAGTTATTCCTTGTTTTGGTTTGAAATCAATATTTTTGCCTGTCTTCTTCATGTACTTTTTGATTCTTGCAGTGATCAAAGCAACTTGCCACCTGATATCAATTTCCTCAAGTGCATCTTCTTAAATCTGTGCTAGATCCTCTTCATAAGTGACAGGTAAGCTTGCTTGTTGTGCAAAGAAGGAGCACACAACTTCATCTGAGTTTAAAGTGGTTGATGGTGGGGTCTGCTGAGTATATGATGGGGGATTGTAAACAGCAGTACTTTGAGAAACAGTACTTTGAGGAGAAGCAGTACTTTTGGAAGTACTGCTCTTCTTTTCAGATGATAGAAAAGCAATACTGTGAGATTTAGAATTTGGTTGACCACTCATCTCATGTTCATACACCTTCAATTGATGATAAAGATCATCAAAGTCCATAACATCCAGTCCTTGCTGTCCTCTGATCATAGTAGCAATCACATGCCATGAAGATGGCAAACTCCTTAGAAACTTCAAATTAGCATCCTCAACTGATACTTCTGCCTTGTATAACTCCAACATGTTGAGGAGATTCTGAAACCTATCATATGCAGCATCAAGACTCTCTCTTTCTCCTACTGTGAATGTTTCAAACTGCTGTTTTAGCAAGTTTCTGTGCATCTTCTTAGAGGCTTCATTCCCTCCAAATCTGGTCTTGAGAGCAGCCCAGAGCTGCTTAGCATCTTTAGCATCATGAAATTTGAGAAGATGACCATCTGGAATGGCAGACAGGAGAATGTTAAGAGCCTTCTCTTGATTCCTTAGAGTTGCTTGTGGTAAAACTGCCTTTGGTGCTAAAGGTTGTCCAGCAACTTGAATGGGTTCTTGAGGAACTTCATTCCCATTCACAATTACATTCCACAGAGCATGATCTGTAATAGCAATATACTGCCTCATCTTCATGCACCAGAGATCATATTCTCCCTTCTTGATAATTGGAATTCTGAGTGAGGTGATTGAGGGTTGTGGAACAGCTTCAGTCGACATCTTGAAAATTGTAGGGTTTCTTCCTAGTCAGAGTTTCCACACAAGCTCTGATACCACTTGTTGGATCGATATACTTTAATCAAACTAAACTAGCTTGTTAAGGTTTAATAACCTCGGATAAATCCTAAGTTATTAACAAAGAAACACTGAGCAATCTTTATTAAGTACGCGGAATTTACTTAACAAAGCTAAGAAGAAAACTTTATTAACAAACTCTAAATCTGCTTATTATGCAGATACTCTAATACAACTCTAAGATATTCGAACTTTTCTCTAAACTCTTAATTCGTAAACTCTAAAACTCTTTTTCTGAAATCGTACCTCTAATGCCAATCTAGGAGTCCTTTTATAGGCTCAAGGATATCCTAGTCGGTTTACAATTGATAACCTTGTACGACAAGTAATCTAAACATGGAATACAATACTTTCCTTAAACGAATATAACAGTTCTTCTGTTCTAGCAGTACTTTGACTTTATCTTGCAGTACTTTGACTTTGTCTTTAGCAGTACTTTGACTCTTTGACTTCTTCCAGTACTTTGCAGTTTACAGTACTTTCATATCTTCAGTACTTTGATGACTTCAGCACTTTCATATCCCAACAAATCATTTCCATGATCTTAAGAGGATACCTTGGGATGATGGGTATCCTAGCGTACCCTTTCCCGCTTTTAAGTACCATGATGCCCTCTCTGCATTTGATAGTTGCCTTGGCGGTGGCCAAAAATGGTGTCCCAAGAATGAGTGGCACATTTTTATCTTCCTCAACATCAATGATTACGAAATCCACCGGATAAACTATATTAGCCACTTCTATCAGAACATCCACCACGATCCCTATAGGGTAGTCATAGGTGTGATTAGCTAAGGAAAGTCTAAGATCAGTCTTGGCTGGTTTCTCCTTAGTTAACTTATTATAGATTGATAGTGGCATTATGTTCACATCAGTCCCTTGATCAGCTAAGGCATTTATGTCAAGATCACCTATGCTACAAGGTATCACGAAGTTCCCTGTGGTGTCTCATTTTTTTGTTAATGGTTTTTTTTATAACCAACTCATACAGAGGTCCCATAGGTAAGGCGTCATATTCTTCTTCTGTCATTTTTCCTTCAAGGGCTTCCCTAAGAACCTCATTGTACCTAAAGTTGTTTACTTGGTTTGCAATGGTCTTTCTATTGATTTCGTGCTTAAGGTAGTACTCAATGGTCTCAGGCTCATTATTAGGTTCCGCCTCCTCCCTCTTGCTATCCTCAATTTTCCTCACCTCAACCGTTTCATCCTCAGGCATAATGGAAATGGCGTTAGCAAACGAAGTGGGAGGAAAATCGTTGCTTCTTACTAGTACCTTTTCGGGAACTTTTGTTTTGGTAAATTCTTTTACCTAGTTCATCATTTCTGTCATTTTTGCCTGCATTTCCTCTCTCTGCCTATAAACCTCCTCTTTAAATTTGGCTAATCTCTCCGTATGAGCTGTCATGTATTCTCTCATTTGTTCCTTAAAGCTTGGTAAGAGTGGTATTGGGGAAGTGGAACGGAAGCGCCTTTCAGAATTGGGGTTTTGCTCACGACTTGGGGATTCTGAAAAAGGTGTTGGGTGGTTGGTGGAATTGGCGGAATTAACTACTTCTCGAGGAATGTATACGGGATCCCTTTTACACCTTTCCATGAGATAATCAATCCCTCTCTCAATAGCACTCATTTGCTCTTCGGTGATGTCGGGCGATTTAAGAGAAGCCGATATGGCATTAACCATGTTAACAGGGGTTTCAGGAGATTCATTCGAATCTTCGTAGCTTTGATCAGCAAGTTCCTCTATAATTTCCCAAGATTTCTTTACATTAAAGTCACTGAGCCTTCCACCGGCGGCTTGATCAATAGATCGTCGAGTGATGAAGTCAACATGGTCATAGAAGATTTGGATTTGAAGCCAAAGATCAATGCCATGATGGGGGAGTTTACGGAGTAGGTCCTTGAATCGAGTCCATGCTTTGTAGAGTGACTTGCCTTGAAGTTGCTGAAATGTTAAGATATCTCGCCTAAGCTTAGTGGTTCTCCCCGGTGGGAAAAATTGAGCAAGGAAACGAGAGGTGAGATCATCCCAACTTGAGATGGAACCGGCGGGAAGTCGCTCAAGCCAATTACTAGCTTGGTCCAGTAGAGAAAATTAGAAGAGACGCAGGCGCGTGGTCTCCCGAGTAGTAGCATCAAGGTCAATGGAATCGACAATTTTAAGGAAATCCCTTAGATGCTGATTTGGATCTTCGGAGCGAAGTCCATAGAATGCACATCCGTTTTGCACCAACCGGATGGTGTCTGATCGCAGGGCCGTAGTTTGGGCTTGGTCGGGAAGCTCAATGGTGTTCCTATAGCCTAGGTGGCTTGGTCTCGAGTATTCACCAAGAGTACGGGCTCTTGGCAGGTCAATTGGTGGTGGGTTGATGAATGGTGGGTGGTTATCACCTTCCATAATGAAAAGTGATGAGATTACGAACAAAGGTCACAAAGAAGGGGGATAGACTACGAGAAAGCTAAAAAATGAGAAAAATTTACTTGATAGGAATCAAGCAAAGAAACCTAGACGAGGTGGACTACTAACTAGCTATTCTATTCCCCGGCAGTGGCGCCAAAAACTTGATAACGCTACACGCGTCGTTCGGGTCAAAGGAACTTCCTTTTCTTCGAGCAAGTTTTATAACACCCTAGGCAGTGAACCTAATCGTTGTAGTGTAGTAATTAGGGTAAGCCACGGGTATTGATATCGTTCTCTAGGGGAATAGGAATGCTAGTGAGAAGTTACCACGCTAAGGTTGGGGTTGAGGAAGATTATTTTTTTATCTTTTTATGTTTTTTAGGAAATTGAAAGGTACGAATCTCGGGGTTTGGATTTAGGGGTTGGTATTTCTACCGATTACTCTACTTATCTAATTATCTAATCTAAGGTGTATGTAGTCTATGTCTAATTATTGTGTGCTCGTATGATAGTTTAAAGATGTGTTTACTTAGGTTTTACTACTCCTTAATTATCTCCTATTGGTGGTTGAATTGTCACGTCCTTATTCTTAGTTGCGTTATGTGTCTAAAGTTGTAGGGTATGCGTTTCTCCCTAACTCTTTGAACATACCAAAGGGTCTCGTCTACAAAACCCACTAGGGATAATAAACTCTTACTATAAGGCACTCTTTGGATGGTTTAGCTTACAACTACTCAAGGAGTTATATTCTAAGGTTCACAAAGATTTAATTAAGCATTAAGTACACAACGAATGACCTATCGCATTACTAGATCATTAACAAACTAAGATAAGAGACAACCAATCAATATTCAATAATTAAGTTTCATATTCCCTAAGCAAACACAAAAGTAAATTAGCCGGACATGGAGAACATGCAAGCATACACACAAATAATCAAAGAAATAATTGTATTAATGAAGTAAAGCACTTATCTTGATGTAAGATAGGGTTTGGAACCCTAAAATACTGTACAAGACAACCTTGGTTCGGTTTAGGTTTTTACTCCAAAAGACTACACATAAATACTGAAAAATTTGGATTCTATATATAAGATTACACATGCGACGGCGTCACCTTATGTTTTGTGACGCCGTCGGATAGCCGTCATTAGGGTTTCGTCTTGGCCACGTTAGACTTGCGACGGTGTCACCTTGTGATTGTGACGCCGTCCTCTTCATCTTCTGACGCCGTCTGGATTGAATCTAGGCCGTCTGAGTTGCGACAGCCTACTCTTTTATAACTTGACGTCGTCACTTGAAAATAAGAGTTTTGGCTTCTGTCCCGTCACAAAATCCTCCGACAGCGTCGCAGATAAGCAGTGACGCCGTCACCTTATGTTTTCAGCAGCCTGAGTGTCTCGATTCTTGACTTTGGCCATTTTATTCGTATATTCGCACCTTTTCGTCCAAATAAGTGCCATTACAGCAATTTGCCTTCAAGGGACCTAAAAAGTGAAAAGGAACAATATTAAGTAATAACGGATACAAAAGTGATCAAATAAGGGCTTAAATGACCCCTCAAAAAGGTACATTTTAAAACCTTATCAGAGAGTAACCTAGAAAGATACCTTCGGTTGATTTAGGATCAAATTTTGTAAGGTAATATTTAGTGTTAAGAAGAAAACATTTGCTACCAAAGACTCTAAAGTGATCTAACGTAGGCTTTTTGCCTCGAAGTAACTCGTATGGAGTTTTACCTAAGATTGGTCTAATTAAGACTCGATTGAGTATGTACGTTGAAGTATCAACGGCATTGCACCAAAACTTTTGAGGTATGGATTGCTCATTAAGCATGGTGCGACTTATTTCTTGTAGGGTTCTATTCTTTCTTTCAACTACCCCATGCGATTATGGAGTGCGCAGAGCTGAGAAGTTGTGAGTAATACCGTTAGCATCACAAAAAGCTCTAAATTGCACTTCATTATCGAATTCCCTTCCATGATCCGTTCTAATAGACACTATAGGACTTCCTAGTTGTCTTTCGATTTTCTTGCTTAATATTTCAAAATAATTAAACGTTTCCGTTTTGTTCTTTAAGAATTTTGTCCATGTGTACCTAGAGTAATCATCCACTATGACCAAAATGTAGTAGTTGCCTCCATAACTTTGGATAGCGGATGGACCAAATAAATCCATGTGTAGTAATTCTAGACACTTAGTTGTAGACACCATGTTTTTATCTTTGTGACTAGAATGAACTTGTTTTCCTACATTACAAGCATCACAAAATTAATGTTCATATTTTAACTTAGGTAGATCTCTTACTAGATCTTTGGATGATAGCGATTGAAGAAGTCGCATATTGGCATGACCCAATCTTCGATGCCATAAGGTCGAAGTATCATCCATAGAGGTAAGACACAATTTGTCTTTAGGTTCATTACCGATTTTAATGACATAGACTCCATGTTTCCTAATTCCTCTTCCTATGGTTATGCCATTTTTTAATATCTTACTACCGGTTTCGGTAAAAAGTACATTGCACTTTTTATCACAAATTTGTCCTATACTTAAGATATTAAAGTTTAGGTTTTCTACGTGACACACATCGTTAATGGTTAGAGATTTGTTAGAAATCGTACCTTTACGGATGATTTTACTTTTGCTATTTCCAAACACCACATTACCTCCATTGAAGGATTCATATGTGGAGAATAGATCTTTATTGCCGGTCATGTGCCTCATGCACCCGCTATCCTTGAGCCATTCATCCGGGTCTAGGTTGACCTTTAAGCACACCTAAGAAAACAATTAATTCAAAAGTTTGGTCCCCATTTGTTCATGGGTCCATTAGTGTTAAACATTCCATTCATGTTTGACATGTATAGGTAAGGTGAATATGCATTCCATGGTGCAAAATTTTGAAAAGGAAATCCATTTTGCATATTTGGGTTCCATCCCATTTGATAGTTACTTCTCGGGTAAACATTATTAGGTCTCCTAGATGGGTTAGGTTTTCAAAAAGATGGAGCCTTGTTTCTTGCAAAAATGGGATTATATTTTGGAGGTGGTTGTCTAGTGGTAAAATGAGTTGGTTTCTTCTTATTAATGACAACAAAATCAGTTCTAGATGAAGAAGCTATGTTTTTACCACTGTTTGCTACAGCAGACCCACGGATCCCTGGCTGAACACTAGCCGGTTCCCTTTTTATGGGATCCGTGGGATCCGTCACAACAGTGGCTTGTTTTTCTAGTGCCTTAACAAATTGTTCTTCTAATTCTAACTATTGGTAGTATCCTTGGGTAGATCCCTCCGGCTCTGGCGGATCATAGGACAGTTATTCCTAACCTTAATCACCTTATAACTCCATTTCCATAAAACCATTTTTCATGAAAATCTCTCGAAGTGTTTGTGAATGAAAAAACATGTTTGAACACTTCAAGAGTTTTAGATTTTCAGAAATACTCCCCCTCCACATGTGCTTAAGAGTTTTTACGGAAATCTGCACAGTGAGGAAAGAGTTCGCACTTTTTGAATTGATTGACTCAAGATATACAATCCCCCGCGAGACACGGTTACGTTGAATAGTTGAAGAGTTACATTGTCAGCTTTTAGGTGACAACTAGCTCTAATAACTATCTTGAAGGTGTGGACAAACCTCGAAAGGTTGTCAAACCCGTCAAAGTTCATGTCTACCAAGAGTTTCTCGAATGGTACATTCTACTCGGACAAGTCCTTTGCAAGACACGTTTACATCACTAGCGAACTAGCTTGAAGTTATTACCCGTCCCGGACAAGTCTTTTCGATTTACTAACAGTTAAGATCTCGTCAATTCGTTGGTTAAATCTATAGCACAAAGATTCATTTGCGTTTACACAACATATTTCTTATCACATAGTATTCTCCCCCTCAAAAATGGCATATAAATGTTGTTTTTGAAGAAATGTTGAGAATAAATATGACCATTTTGAGTTTTGTGGGAAGATTACACAAAGAACAATTTTGTGAACAAAGTTTTTAACTCAAATACTCCCCCTCAACGAGTGATATAAACGGTTGAGGTTTTGAAAAAATCATAAGGGGAAGTACTTGTTCTTTTGAGTAAAACCTTTGAAAAATTGAAAGGTTTGATAAGGTTTACTCAAAAGTAAGAAGCTTTCGCTCCTTTGATAAGGATTGTGACACTGAAGCGTACCACAGGGTCCTTTCTTGACAAGTACGGGTTGTACACTGAAATGTGTGCACAAGCCATAGTTATATATAATTACACATCCAAATAAACATGAAATTGAAACATATTAAGGAGTACCAGGAAGTCCATCAATCTTTTCAGGAATGCGAATAGGGCGTTGATAGCTTGTAAGCGTAATCCTGGGACGACTGCCTACAAAGCTCTCCAGAGTTCTGAACTGGTCCCTTCTGTACAACCTTTCATCGATCTGAGTGATGATCCTCTTAAAATCTCGTCTTTCCTTAGAATTCCATTGCTTTGGAGAACCAATGCCTTCATGTATCTCCTTTAACCGATAAGCCAAACCGTCCCTAACCATCTTCAATGTGTGATCCCCAAACTTGTGAAGATCTCTACATGCCATCAAGCAGTTGCGATGTAGTTCGCTGCGGTAAATGATTCCGAATGGTTTGCTGATAAGAGTGTATTGTGAGTGTTGGTTGATGTCAGGAAGTTCTAGCTGTGGTCTGGTGAAGTTGACACGGGTCTGATATGATTCAACTGCAAGCTGTAAATCATCTACACGCTCCTGAATCACTATGCTTCTGATGAAGATGAGCAAGGACTTGATGTATTCACGTTGAATTTCAGTTGAGAAATGTCTCATTCTTCCCTGTACTTTCGAAAGATACAGATCTTCAATGTCGTTGAGAGACAAGTTCTGAAAGTCCGCTTCACATAATTCATAGTCCCTTTCGTCTTGTCTTTTAACCACAATAGATTTGAGGAAGGTGTAACCCCATTTAGACGACAGGGTGATATGCTTAACAGCCACGATCCCTTTATCACTGAACACTTCATGTTGAGAACTTCGAACCTGGCAGCTTTTGTAGTAGATTTGTCGGCATTCTGGCCAATGATGAATACCCGTACATTGCACTGATGTCATACTTTTCAACGTTGTTGGAAAACATATGGGTAGCATTTTCTTCGATTGCTATGCAGTTTGAGTATGTGGCTGCCGGGAACGGAAGTGTCAATGATGTGGCGCATTTCTTTGACTCATCGCTACTGTGTAGAAGAAATTCCAGGTCTTTGTTGAAGAAATATCGGAATGGAATCTTCGGTTGATCAGGTTGTCCAATCGTTGGTAGAGGTTTAGACCAGTCGGTGTAGTATGGAGGGTTGTCTCGTTTGGTGAAGTCGATGTTTGCTTCAGGGTTGAGCCAATCAATGTGAGTAGACATGGCTCGTGCTATATTTTCAAGGTGATATTCGACCTCAATAGCACTTTCTGAGTTGTCTTTGAGTAGTTGAAATGCTTCATTCTTGATTCTTTTCAACTCTGATTTCGTCATCTTCTTCACATGGAACTTTTCTTGCAGTAGCTTTGCATGCTCCAACGTACGACCTTCTACCAAATCTGGATCATCAGGAAGAGCAGGAGTAGCATCAACAAGTGAAGAAAACCATTAAAACTCGGTGTCATTGGCATCTAGCCAGGAGACAACATCAGCTTGAGGCGTCTTTTTCTTCTTCTTTGGCCTTGATGAGGATGATGGTTTCTTTGTTGAAGCTGGGGTTGGGGGTTGTTGTTGGGGCTAAAGGATTTCCTCATCGTCACCACCCGTATACTCAAAGTGATCACCAGTTTTCTGAGTCTGGGGTGGTACCTCAGAATCCTGAGGTTTTTCAGTTGAAGAGCGAGGAGGAGATCGTGGTTGAGATGGAGTCCTTTGTGATGGAGGTGGCATTGAGGAAGATTCACCAGACTTCTTTGGACGTTTAGGTGCAGATTCTTTGTCGTTATCATCGTCATCTCTTGGTCGTTTTGGTTGACTTGCTGATTCTTTGCATGAAGTCCTGAGTTGATAGTCTAATTGAGTCTCAAAAAACTTAGCTTCATCCGAAGTGAAGGTTCCAGCTCTTTTTGACATTTGCATCACCAATTTAGCGATTAACTCAGTTTCAGAAAGGCCAGATTCTTTGGCCATTATATTTTTAACCAATGCGATGATGTTTGGAGTAAGTTTTCTAGAGAATAATTCTCTAGTCACACCGGGGACAGTATCGAGAAGAAACTTGTGAGTATATTCTCTTGCCGTCTTCTCCAATTCCTTTTGGAAACCTCCTTTGATAAACTGCTGGATTTGTTCCCTTTCTGTCAACAACTCGTTTATCCCGTCTTGAAGAAAGTTGATTCTGTCAGCGAGTTGATTCAGCTTTTTGTTGGTAACATCCTTCTTTCGTACTTGCTTGACAGCTTTAACAATCCTTGTTTTAGCCCGGGATAACCAAGAGTCTGTTGGTTTCTTCACAGATTTGGATGTAGATCTGGTTGTTCTTTTTGATGGTGGTGTTGAGGAATGAGAGGACGAGTCTGATGAAGAGGAGATGTGAGGTGACTCAGGGTCTTTAAGAGGCTTAGCAGTTTCTTTCTTAGAGCGGGTTGGACTGTTGAGAAGAAGATCATCATTGTCCATCTCGTCATCTTTACCAGATTTAGCTTGCTCTTCAGCCTGAATTCGAGCATTTTCATCTGCTTTAGCTTGAGCTGCGGCTTCTTCGTCAGCTTTTGCTTTAGCTGCAGCTTCTTCATCAGCTTTTTCCTTTTCTAACTTCTCAGTTTTTGGTTCTTCAATGTCAAACTCAATAGAATCTTCCACGTGCTTCTGTTGTTGCTCAAGAGTGTGGCACCAATTCCCTTATCGGGTTGATTAACCGCATCAGGAATTGGTGTAGACTGGACACCACCACTTGACCCTCCGGGGCCACCCATTTGATCCTTTGCAAACTCTTTCGCAACATGTTGGAGTCTAAGGAATTTGAACTTCTTCCTATATGTAGAATCCAGAGGCTCTTCATCTGAGCTTTCTTCTTCTTGTTGCTCAAGCACCGGAGTCTTTCCCTTGTTACCTTGGGGACTTGGAGGTTTTGCCACTTTCTCAGTTTCAACTTTTGGAGTTTCAGAGTAGAAAACTTTTTCATCCGTATCAGTGTTTTCTGAGTCTTCATCGACTAATTTTCTTTGCTGGTCAGACTTAGGTACGGGAATAGGAACAGCTTCCTTAGAAGGAACTTTCCTTTTTAGAGCGGGTTTCCTCTTAGGGAACTTCCTTTGGCTCTCTATGCTTGCAACACTCCCTGCACTCCCTCGTCTGGTTTTCCTGGTAGGTGTACCAAAAGACTTATCATCGAGAGAACCAACTTTACCTTCATCAACTGCTACCAGATACCTTTTATATGAGTAAAGCTGTTTGATTTCATCAGAGAGAAGGTGATCTGGCAGCACAACACCTTGTTTCTTTGTTGTTGATTCCTTAAATCTGACTGTTAAAGTAGGTTCATACAACATGTTGTGATTGTTGGGGTCATTGAGTCTCTTGGGGATATCAGGATTGAGTCCAAGAGCTCTTTGGATCAACAGTTTTGTATATCTGATATAAGGGATCTTTGAGTCAAGCTTCTTGAGGAATGTCATCATGTCGTCCCATATCAGAGCTTCGACTTCAGTGTGGTTCATGTTGACCAAAGCCCAAAAGATTTGTAGTTCCATGAGCTTGGGATGCTCATAGCCACTGTCACGACCAGAAACATACTTGGTGATGATGATGTAGAGAGTTCTCCAAGGTTGAGGAATATTCTTATGATCCACATGTGAATGCTTAGTGATTACTCATGTAGCTTTGTCATAACCAATATGGATTAGGAACTATAGAACAGTCTCTTCAGTTTGTGTGGCATTGAGTTCGGTTGGCTCTATGATCGGAATGATAAGAATAACCCATAATTCTGCAGTTGTGATGGTGACTTGTTTGTCATTGAGAGTCACCGTCACAGCGTTTTGTCCTTTGATCCTTTGCATTGTATTCCAGAACTGCTGAATGTAGATCTCAGGTACTGTAGCAGAATTTGAGAGCATGTTCTGATAAGGATGATTATTCAGAATATCCACAGCAATCAAGCAAGAAGACTCTGAGCAGGTGAGGGTTTGAAAGTCAACACGAAGGTTGTTCTTTCCAATCTTCATCGAAGCCATTAAAGAAGATATCAGCAACGGTGAGAACATTTGGTGCATCCACATTCATTTGAGTGTCCCTGTCGTGATCTGAAATATATTTAGCCAAAAGAACCAACATATCGAAAGACATTATGTTAGTCAACATATGGTTTTATTGTCTAATTATTGAATGTACAATGTTGATGATTGTTACGAGTCCAAAGTTACTTGTTTGTCCAATAGTCCAATGACGTCGTGATAAGTTTCGTGAGTTAGTTAACTTTAAGTTTTAAAGTTCATGTTATCACTTATTTTTCACAACATATTAAACGTTTAAGCTTATTAGTGACATTGTTGGTTTTATGACGTTATGATTTATTTATTTACAAGTTTGCACGCGTAACAATTCATGATGAAGGTTTAATCAAGGCTTAGGCGTAGAAATGGTAGCTTATGCGTAAACAGGAGTTATACGCGTAAAGGCGCAAGCTTATGCGTAGGACCTTGTCTTACGTGTAAGAAATATTATGCGTAGGAAAAAGGAGACCTTATGCGTAGAGCTTACGCGTAAGCGTATATAAACCTTACGTGTAAGGCTTACTCGTAAGAGTAGAACTTATGCGTAGAGGTCACTGTTTACGCATATCCTTCACAGGGTATGCGTAGTCCCTTATGTAGAACCTTACACGTAAATGCTACGCGTAAGATTTCTCTTACGCATAACATGCTACGCGTAAGGTGATCCTTATGCGTAGATGTCTAACAACCTTGATTCTGATTTTTACGTGTTGCAAACCTGAAATAAAATTATCATAGCATCAATATTAACACATACATTCATTCTATAACAGATCATGGCATGAATATTTATCAAACAGTTTACGCATAAACATACTTATGCGTAGACCTAAACCCTAAAGTTCAAAGATTACGCGTAAGATATCTAGCCATAGGAGATGCACCAAAGTTTTTCTGGGAAGTCTAGGAAGCATATAGAGTTGTTTTATCCAAGTTTTAACATCAAACTCTAAGTGAATCACAAATACCCAATTCATATGAACATAAACCCTAATTTTCAATTTATGAATCATTAGTGTTTCTGGGTAATTTCTGGGCTTAAATATGATCAATTCAACTTGAAAACAACCTCATACAACAATCTTTATCACCAAAAACGTTCACATATGAAAATATCCAAACCCACGCATAAACCCTAATTTACAAAATCACTCAATTCGTGTATCTGCGTGTGTTTTGATGATCAAAATAGTTTTAATGATGTTAAATAAACGTTTTAACACTATCTCTTTAACCACAAACACACAATCTTGATTATGTGTTCATACGCTTATGCGTAGAACACAAAATCACTCATATCTAACGTTTTAACCGTTGGATTTGTAAAAGATTCAAAACCATTGTTTGTAAATACGTAAAGATCATGAAACCACTTACAAATTGATGATCAAGAACTCAGATTTGCAGTTTTAATTCTAGGCGTAGGATTGGTTTGGTGTGAGTAATAAATATGAAGTTTTAATGTTAGGTGGGATGTTTTATTAGAAATAACTTTCAGATTTTGACAGTTTTAGTCCCTCCACCTTTTTCATTTTCATCCAATGCCTTTTAACTTCCATTTTGGTTATCAAACGATAGATATTTTGAAAATAACTTTGACGACACTCCCCCTCGACTTAAGAAAATAATGAAAGGTTATTAATTTTAGTCCGAGGAGTGTCAGTAAACCAGAAATGTGACCACCATTGTTAAAGAATCAACCGAGATAAGGTAACATGCAAGTACACGGTTATTTTGAAACAGTTAAGAATTTATTGTCTCCCCTTCAACACTTGATCGGAAAAATACTGAATTTTGAAAGATTTGAGTGTTGACGGAAGATTTGTACTTGCCATGTTAAAAGAAATAGATAGAAGAATATTTTTGTTGTTTTATAAGGTTTTATATTTTTGTATTTTGTTTTTGAAAAAAATATTTACAAAAGGGATTTTGGTGTTTGACTGGTGTTTAAGAATGTTTTAAGAGTTCATCCAGTTCCTCTTGAGTCAAACACAGCATACCAATCCGGTGGACTAACTCATTAAACCTAGCAGGAGCTAAGTCTTTGGTGAGAAGATCTGCCAATTGGTATTCTGTACCCACAAAGTATAATTCAACAGTACCCTGTTCCACGTGGTCCTTGATGAAATGATATCGAAGATCGATATGCTTTGAATTTGAGTGTTGAACTGAATTGCACGAGATCGCAATAGCACTCCGATTATCGCAGTACATCGAGATTCTCTCAAATACGTAACCATAGTCTTTGAGTTGTGTTCTCATCCAAATGACTTGAGCACAACATGCCGACATGGCTACATATTCTGCTTCGGTTGAGGACAGCGATGTACAATCCTGCTTCTTCGATTGCCATGACACCAGTTTATCACCAAGAAATTGTAAAGCTCCTGAAGTACTTTTACGTGAATCTAAGCATCCTGCGTGATCAGCGTCTGAAAAAGCGATTAGTTCAAAACCAGAATCCTTCGGATACCAAATTCCCAAATTAATGGTTCCCATGATGTATCGGAGGATTCTTTTAGCCTCTGAGAGGTGGGTTTCAGTTGGTCTCGACTAATAACGGGAGCAAAGATAGATTGCAAAAACAATGTCAGGTCTGCTAGCTGTTAGATACACGAGAGACCCAATGATACTACGGTATTTGGTAGGGTCTACCAATTTGCCATGTAAATCAGCATCTAGCTTCTTGGTATGAGCCATTGGTGTGGCATAGGTGTCACAGTTTTGCATTCCAAATTTGTGTAACAATTCAAGGGCATATTTAGACTGACTCAAGAAAATACCACAGGGTGATTGATGAACTTGCATTCCAAGGAAGAATGTGAGTTCACCCATCATTGACATTTCAAAATGTTTTGTCATAAGTTTTGCAAAAGCATTTGAGTATTTTAAATGTGTTGACCCAAAAATGATGTCATCCACATAAAATTGAACGATTAAGATGTGAGCCCCGTGATATTGTATAAAGAGTGTAGGGTCGACCGAACCTTTGGTAAAATTATTGGCTATGAGGAAGTTTGATAACTTATCGTACCACGCCCGAGGGGCTTGTTTGAGACCGTAGAGAGCTTTCTTCAGTTTGTAGACATGATTAGGGAACTCTGGATCAACGAATCCTTCTGGCTGGCTAACATAAACCATTTCCTTCAGTTTTCCATTGAGAAAAGCAGTTTTGACATCCATCTGAATGACCGTGATGTTCATGTGAGCCGCAAAAGCCAGGAAAATCCGAACAGCCTCAAGACGAGCAACTGTAGCAAATGATTCTTCAAAGTCAATACCCTCTTCCTGTCTATAACCCTTAGCCACCAGACGTGACTTGTTTCTTATTACGGTTCCTTCAGCATCCAATTTCATTTTCCAAATCCATTTTAGACCAATGACGAAGACACCTATTGGTCTTTCAACCAGTTCCCATACTTCAAGACGTTTGAATTGGTTGAGTTCTTCCTGCATGGATTCAAACCAGTTGTCCTTTGTCATTGCGTCTTTAATGTTTTTAGGCTCAGATTGGCAGACAGTGAGTGCATAAATGCAATGTTCACCATTTGAGTGAAGACGTTGTCTCGTTACGACTGGTTGATTCAGGTTGCCAATAATATTCTAAAGGGTATGGTCTTTTGTCCAACAATGTGTGGAAGGTTGATGTTGATATACATTATGCATATTTTGAGGATTCAAATGGCTTGTAGATGATTCTGCAACATCAGGTGCAGCAGTTTCATTGGCGAACAGGTTAAAGAACGCATTTGGATCAAAATATGCAGGTGGGGTTACATCATTCAGAACATCATCAGCTGGTTCTACGTCATTAGAAGCAGTTTGTTCAACTGTTGTTGTAGAGTCAACTGGTGGTCCTTCTTCAACAGAAGTTGTTGTAGGAGGTGTATCAGGTATAGGAGTATTATCAGGTTGAGTAGCGGAAACAACGGATACACCTGGAGCACGTTCATCAATATCATCACTGAACAGAGGAGAAAATAGTCTTTCCATTTGTTGACGAGTAAGCTAAGGGCTTGTTTCAGCTAATGATGGGGTTTGGGGGAAGTTTAAGCGGTTTTGTCCGGGTTCCAAGCTGTTATACTCAGAAGCCATTTTAGTAAGCTCATCAAAATTAGCATGAATCGTTTCCATAACCTGCTTTGTACGACGATTCCAGATCCGGTAACCTTTAGAATTATCACAGTATCCAATGAAGACTCCAATGTCAGCTTTGGCTTTGAGCTTTCCAAAGTCATCAGGATCATTATTCGGATAGCAAAGAGATCCAAATACATGAAAGTGTTTAAGATTCTGTTTTCGGTTGTGGAGAAGCTCAAATGGGGTTTTGTTGTGGCGTTTTGTAATCATTGATCGATTCTGAGTGCAGCATGCAGTTGAGACAGCTTCAGCCCACAAGTAATCTGGAAGTTTAGCATTGATTAACATCGTTCTGGCAGCTTCCACTAACGTACGGTTTCGTCTTTCAACAACTCCGTTTTGTTCTGGTGTGCGGGCAATAGATGTTTGATGCTCAATTCCCACTTTCTCATAATATTCCCGAAGAGTTTGATTCACAAATTCAGTACCTTTGTCTGTTCGAATTTGTCTGACGGTGTTCCGGAGCTAAATTTGAATTTTCGTGAGAAAGGTGATGATCATTTGTGGAGCTTGGTCTTTACTTCGAAGAAAATAAACCCAAGTCCATCTTGAGTAGTCATCAACAATTACCAAGATGTAGCGTTTGCCATTAATCGTCTGCACGCGCATCGGGCCACACAAATCCATGTGAAGAAGATGAAGCACATATTGAGCGTTGTGTTCCACCTTTGAAGGAAAATGAGCACGAGTGCTTTTCCCTTGTTCACAAGCTGAGCATAGGTGCTCTTTAGAATACCGGAATCACTCCTAAACCTTAATTCAAGTGTTAGTGATTCATATGTAATAGTTAGCTTAATATGGCCTTTATGTTAGTAATTAGCCTTAGGCTTATGTAGAAGGCCCATAAGCCTAGGCCCAAGCCCATAAAAGAAAGGAAGGGACTAGGAGTGTTGCCCTAGCTCCCTCTCCTATAAATACTATGTAATAACCCTCACTTGAGGTTCCCATATATATACGTTCACCCAAATATTTGGCGATTAAGCTAACTATTACATATGAATCGCTAACACTTGAATTAATGTTTGGGAGTGATTCCAACAAGCCAAGAGATCATCCACAAAATCTCACTAGGACACACAATTAATGAAGACTTACTGTTTCACACAATGTGGAAAGTAAGAATATATATTGAGAGTCCTACGCATTATCCTCGTGGTATTGCCAGAACATCCGAGTGATATGTGAAGTAATCACGATGAAGATGGAAATCCTTCTAGAGCCAACATCAAACAAGATCTTGGTGGGTGACATGTGAGATCCAACATGGATCAAGCTTGTGACAACAGGATAGAAACAATGGGGTGATTCACTCTTGAATCAACCTTGGTCCAGGAAATGAATTGACGAATACCTTTGAAAAACCATTTGATGTGCTTAACAATTATTTTCTCTTGCACATCAAATGTGTATTAATTTTCCAAAATTAAAGGGTATTTTTGATTAAAAATTGATCTTTCTCTTAAAACCTTCTTCGTATTTCAAAACCGTTTCTCTTAAGCAATACGCGATTGTTATTCAAATCAAATTTTCATCTATCAGTGAATCTCAATTTCCTGGTTCAGTCACTCCATGTTGTCTACTTTGGGACGCTCCGGTTTTAGAACGGCTAGATCAAGCTCTGAAACCCTGTCAAGGAGATTCTTAGGAATTCTACCTGATCACAGGTACTGATCAACGGGGAACCATGGTTCTTGCAAACCTATTCAGCGAAAGTGAACAAAGACACTTTCGTGTGTTTTATTGCTAACTATTGTTTGCAGGAATATTTGACGGTTGCAGCTGATCGATATTGAGAAGTCAATTCATAACCGCATGCTCACAGCACACACACTTAATTGAAGAAAATCATGACAATCAAAGACATAAAACAAGGCTTCTGCTACTCGGATGAAAAGATGTCATGATCCAAAAAGTGTGAGCATGTCAGTTCAAAAGTCACAACATCACATGAAGGCGATACAACAAAGGATGATTCAAAGATTTGCTGTGGCTATTGATCTCGAAGAAAGCTCAAAGATCATCAAGTCGTGGATCAGTTTAAAGACCTCCATTGAAAGTACAAAGTATGCGGACTTTGAAGAATCACTGTTTGAGCACAAAGATTGCGAATATTGAAGAATTGAAGTCTACGAGCTCAAGCATGAAGTTAAATATAGAATGTTAGGATACAAAATGTAATTCATGGGGTGACCTCCCTTAGGGGGATATTGTTGGGATTTAGAAAATCCATGTTGAAGAGTCGGTCACCCCAACTCTAGTCTAGCATATGTTAGCTCCCTTACGTTATTTATTTGTTAGTTAGCTAGTTTAGCAACACCGTGGAGGACGGACGAGTCTTTACCCACTGTATGCCTGATCCACAACCCATAAGGGGCGTGTAATATGTAGTATAAATACCCCTTCTCTCTACGGGAAGGGTTGGTGCTTTTCATTTTAATAAAACACACACTAGGTGTTTCTCTCTCTTAAAGCTACCCTTTCTATTCTTTCTCTCTCTAAAATGGCTAACTTATTCTACCATCATCCTAGACCACCCGAATCATCAAACAACATAAATAATGATCCTACAGAAATGTTTGTTATAGCTGCATGTGATCGTTAATAACATCCTGTAAAACATAACATACTATGTATCAATAAAACTTGGCTGTAACATGGTTAAGGCTAAGTGTAACAAGCGTCATATGATGTGCTAAGGACAAAAATGACATGCCTTTTCCAACAACACCACCTTCATTTGACATGTTTCTTTGATTCAGCTGTTGAGAACTCGGTCATTCGGATGACCGAGCTGTGAAGAGAGAGCAATTAATTTTTTTTGTATGTGTGAGTATATTATGTCGTATATTTTTAGCTACATAGAGGTTCAATAAAAATAAACATTTTGTCACTAAAGGTGTCCATGTGTTTTAGCTAGATAAAGAGTTTTGTCTAAAAATTGATGTCTGCAAAACCTATATATTCACACCTAAAATGAGTGGGAACATATTTAAGAACGGAAAAGCACATATCAGTACCCCGAACTTGACAAACTGAATCATTTAGTACCTTGAACTTTTAAGGTTGCATAATAGTACCCTGAACTCCTCAAACAGAATCATTTAGTACCTTTAACTTTTAAAGATACCGATTATTTCCTCGAACTTATCAACCTAGAATTACTAGTTCCCAATTCTGAATTACTTCAATAACTAATCATGTTTCAATGCTAAAAAATAAATTTAGTAAAGCCTAACGTAATATAAATTATTTGTAGTTACATTTTGGATATTATATGTTTTCTTTTGTAAGATTTAGTTACTTTCATTGTTCTTCTAATTTAAGTTAATGTTTTATTTATTTACTAGGAATATAGATATCTTTTACATAATATCTTATGGAAAACGAAGTTACAAAAATACTTTTGAGATACAAATATCCATATTATATATAGATGTTTGTTTCAAATAATTTTTGGAGCATAGCTACTTAACTATTTATTTTTTACTACGCATATATCAATAATATAAATTAAAAAGAAACTAGGAAAACAATATTTTGTTAGCCATATTTTAACTATTAATCATTTAAGTTACAATTTAAATTTGCGAAATTGATTACTGTTAGCAAATTAAAAACAAACATTAATTAAATTATGAGTGAATTTAGTATAGGATAGAAGAAATTCTACTTTTCCAAGTTTATCGTATTATTCTGCACCCTTAAAAGTTTACGGTACTAAATGATCCAGTTTCAAAGTTCGGGGTAATAATATGTGCTTTGGCCAAAACAAAATACGCTATATTTAATTTGAGAACGACTTGTTAATAAATTGCATCTCCACATATAGTTGTTGGAAAGACCATAAAATAGAGTCAACATTTATGAGAAATGTTTGTTATAGCGGCATGTGATCATCAATAACATCCTGTAAAACATAACATACTATGTATCAATGAAACTTGGCTATAACACGGTTAAGGCTAAGTGTAACAAGCGTCATATGACGTGCTAAGGACAAAAATTACATGACTTTTCTAAAACACCACCTTCATTTGGCACGTTTCTTTAATCCAACTAATGAGAACTCGTTCGTTCAGACGACTTAGTTGTGAAGAGAGAGCATTAATTTATATTTGTATGTGTTAGTATATTATGTGATATATTCTTAGCTACATAGAGGTTCAATAACAATAAACAATTTGTCACTAAAGGTGTCCATGGGTGTTAGCTAGATAAAGAGTATTGGCTAAAAAATTATGTCCGCAACACCTATATATTCTCCCCTAAAGTGAGTGCGAATATATTTAAGAACGGAAAAAGCACATATTAGTACCCCGAACTTGATAAACTAATTCACTTAGTATCTTAAACTTTTAAGGTTGCATAATAGTACCCTAAACCTGTCAAACTGAATCATTTAGTACCCTGAACTTTTAAGGATACAGATTATTACCCCGAACTTATCAAACTAGAATTAATAGTACCCTATTCTAAGTTACTTCAATTACTAATCATGTTTTCTATGCTAACAAATAAATTTAGTAAAGCCTAATATAAGTGATTTGTATTTATATCTTGGATAATTGTATGTTTTCTTTTGAAAAATTTTGTTACTTTCTTTACTCTTTTACTGTAAGTTAAAATTTTATTTAGTTATTAGGAATATAGATATCTTTTACACAATATCTTATGGAAAACGAAGTTACAAAAATAAATTTGTGATACAAATATCCATATTATATATAGATGTTTGTTTCAAATAATTTTTGGAGCATAGCTACTTAACTATTTATTTTTTAGGGCAAATGATAAAAAAAAAATATTATACTTGACACAATTTGCTCTTGTCGGTAGCAAACAAATTTTATTGCTTTTGTGGGCATTATACTTTCAAATTCATCCTATTTAGGGTATTTTATAAAGTTTTTGAACATTTTTGCCCCTCTTAGCTAATAGAAAATGTTTTTCCCCGAAGGACAAAAATGTCACATAGTACCCTAAAGAGGATGAATTCGAAAGTATAGTACTCACAAAAGCAAAAAAAATTGTTCGCTACCCACAAGAGCAAATGATGACAAGTATGGTACTTTTTTTTTTTGGTCATTTGCCCTATTTTTTAATATGCATATATCAATAATATAAATTAAAAAGAAACTAGGAAAACAATATTTAGTTAGCCATATTTTAACTATTAATCATTTTAGTTTCAATATAAATTTACGAAATTGATTACTGTTAGCAAATGAAAAACAAACATCAATTAATTTTTGAGTTAATTTAGTGTAGGATAGAAGAAATTCTACTTCGCCAAGTTTATCGTATTATTCTGCAACCTTAAAACTTAACGGTACTAAATGATCCAGTTTCAAAGTTCTGGGTAATAATATGTGTTTTGGCCAAAACAGAATACGCTATATTTAATTTGAGAACGACTTGTTAATAAATTGCATCCCCACGTATAGTTGTTGCAAAGACCATAAAATAGAGTCAACGTTTATGAGAAATGTTTGTTATAGCGGCATATGATCATCAATAACATCCTTTGAAACATAACATACTATGTATCAATCAAACTTGGTTATAACATGGTTAAGGATAAGTGCAACAAGCATCATATGACGTGCTTAGGAAAAAAATGACATGCCTTTTCTTAATCACCAAATTTACTTGGCGCATTTCGTTGATTCAGTTCTGAGAACTCGGTTGTTCGGACGACCGAGTTGTGAAGAGAGAGCAATTAATTTATTTTTTTGCGTGTTAGTATATTATGTGGTATATGTTTAGCTACATAAAGGTTCAACAACAATAAACATTTTGTCACTAAAAGTGTCCATGGGTTTCAGCTAGATAAAGAGGTGTGTCTAAAAAATGATGTCCGCAAGAGCTATAAATTCTCACCTAAAAAGAGTGGGAGTATGTTTAAGAGCAACAAAAACACATATTAGTACCCCCGAACTTGACAACCTGAAATATTAAGTACCTTGAACTTTTAAGGGTGTATAATAGTACCCTAAACTTGTCAAACTGAATCATTTAGTACCTTGAACTTTTAACGATGCAGATTATTACCCCGAACTTATCAAACTAGAATTAATAGTACCTTATTCTAAATTACTTCAATAACTAATCATGTTTTCTATGCTAAAAAATAAATTTAGTAAAGCCTAACGTTATATAAGTGATTTGTAGTTATAGGTTGGGTAATTGTATGTTTTCTTTTGTAAAATTTAGATAATTTCATTATTCTTTTACTTTAAGTTAAAATTTTATTTAGTTATTAGAAATATAGATATCTTTTACATAATATCCTATGGAAAACGAAGTTACAAAAATACTTTTGAGATACATATATCCATATTATATATAGATGTTTGTTTCTAATAATTTTTGAAGCATAGCTACTAAACTATTTATTTTTTAATACACATATATCAATAATATAAATTAAAAAGAAACTCGAAAAACAATATTTAATTTTTTAACTATAAATCATTTAAGTTACAATTAAATTTACTAAATTGATTACTGTTAGCAAATTAAAAACAAACATCAATTAAATTTTGAGTTGATGTAGTATAGGATAGAAGAAATTCCACTTTTCCAAGTTTATCTTATTATTCCTTAAATGTTTACTGTACTAAATGATTCAATTTCCAAAGTTTAGGGGTAATAATATGGGTTTTGCCCAAACTGAATATGGTATATTTAATTTGATAACGACTTCGTGATAAATTTCATCTCCACGTATAGTTGTTGCAAAGACCATCAAATAGATTCAACGTTTATGAGAAATGTTAGTTATAAGGAAATGTATCAATCAAACTTGGTTATAACATGGTTAAGGCTAATTGTAGCAAGCCTCATATGATGTGCTTAGGACGAAAATAACATGCCTTTTCTAAAACATCATCTTTACTTGACGCGTTTATTTGATTAAATCGGTGTGAACAGAGAGCAATTAATTTATTTTTTTGTGTGTGCGTATATTATGTGGTATATTTTTTAGCTACATAGAGGTTAAATGACAGTAAACATTTTGTCACTAAAGGTGTCCATGTGTTTTAGCTAGATTAAGAGTTTTGGCTAAAAAATGATGTCTGCAATACCTATATATTCTTACCTAAAAATAGTGGGAATATGTTTAAGAACGGCTAAAATACATATTAGTACCCCGAAGTTTACAAACAGAATCATTTAATACATTGAACTTTTAAGGGTGCATAATAGTATCCAACTTGTCAAACTGAATAATTTAGTACCTTAAACTTTTAAGGATGCAGATTATTACCACGAACTTAACAAACTATAATTACTAGTACCCTATTCTAAATTACTTCAATAACTAATCGTGTTTTCTATGCTAAAAAATAAATTTAGTAAAGCCTAACGTAATATAAATGATTTGTAGTTACATTTTGGATAAGTATATGTTTTCTTTTAAATAATTTGGTTACTTTCATTATTCTTTTAACTTAAGTTAACATTTTATTTAGTTAATAGCAATATATATATCTTTTACATAATATCTTATGGAAAACTAAGTTACTAAAATAATTTTGAGATACAAATATCCATATTATATACAGATGTTTGTTTCAAATAATTTTTGGAGCATAGCTACTTAACTAGTTATTTTTTCATACGCATATATCAATAATATAAATTAAAAAGAAACTAGGGAAACAATATTTAGTTAGCCATATTTTAACTATAAATCATTTAAGATTCAATTTAAATTTACTAAATTGATTACTGTTAGCAAATTAAAAACAAACACCAATTAAATTTTGTGATAATTTAGTATAAGATAGAAGAAATTTGTTAGGATTTAGAAAATCAGGTAGTTAAAGACTCGGTCACCTCAAGTATATGTATTCGTTAGAAAGCTCATACTCGTAGTCATTTAGTAATAGTTAGTAATTAGGTAAGTAACACCGTGGAGGACGGACGGGTCTTTACCCACTGTATGCCTGATCCACAGCCCGTAGGTGGCGTTTCATGTAAGATACTATAAATACCCTTTGCCTCCCAAGACAAAGGATTGAAGCTTCAATATACATTTTTCTTTGTCTCACTAGAAGTTCCCAACTCTCTTCACTTTCTCTCTCTAAACTCATCTCATTCGATTCTCATGTGTTATTTATTGTATGTTTGTGAAAACCAATATATTACAATTGGTATCAAGAGCCATGGTTTTCATAGGTTTTTGGGTTTGAATGAGCTTTGAGTAGTTTTCATCATTTGGATCATATCTAGTGTTAAAGTTTGAATTTTGATAATACTTTGGTGTTTAGAATCATCATAAGTGTTTAGGTTTTGATTTAGAAGGCTTCAATCATCCTGGTTGTAGTGATTTAGATTGGAAAAGTTTAGTTTTTGAAGAGTTTCATCTAAGCGGTTTGTCTCTCGAATTCGTTTCTTGCATGCGATTTGATCAAATTTGTATGCAGTTTGATACGTGTTTTTATGCGATTTAACCTAGTTTGCGTATGCGATTTGATCAATTCCTTAAGCGGTTTGATCCCTATGCGGTTTGAGTGTTAAGACAAAGAGACAAAAAGGACAAAGTAGTGGAAGTACTTGTGTTCCCTTGAGGTTTGTCAAGATAAGCGTTTTGTCCTAAGCGGTTTGGTCTAAGTGTTTTGATTTAAGCGTTTTGTTCTAAGCGGTTTGTCCTAAGCGTTTTGTCCTAAAGCATTTTGAACTAAGCGATTTGTCTTCTGTGATTTGAACTAAGAGGTTTGATTCAAAATGACTTGACATCAAGCAATTTGTAACTAAGCGGTTTGATACAGCGGTTTGATTCAAGAGATTTGACATGAAGCGATTTGTCTTAAGCGGTTTGTCTACAGGTGAGTTTTGACTTAAGAAAGTTGTCATTGTGCGGTTTGTCTCAAAGCGATTTGATCCAAAGCGATTTGATCTAAGAGGTTTGACAGGAAGCGGTTTGACAAGAAGTGGTTAGAGTTAAGCGGTTTGTCTGTTTGCGATTTGACTGAAGCGGTTTGTCAAATTTGCGACTTGTCTTTTGAGAGTTGTCATTTCTTCATGTCAAGGTTTATGGTTTTCTCTTGATTTAATCAAAGAGTAGTAAAATCTCGTGTACTTAGGAATCATGTCTACAATCACGTCTTCCGTTGCTGACGGCGTTCAAGCTGCAGGATTAGATACTCGTCCTCCTATGCTTGATAGAACTGACTATGACTCGTGGACACAGAGAATCAGATTATATTGTCTGGGCAAAGAGAATGGTGTTAATTGATGAAGGACCATATCAAATTGGAACTACCAGAGATATTCTTGAAACTGCAACGGATGGAAATGTCGTGTTAGGGTTGGATAGACCAAGAATGTATAATGAGCTTGATGAAAAGAAGAAGAGATATGATGCAAACATCAGAGCTTCAAACATTATACTTCAAGGTTTACCTAAAGACATTTACAAGCTGATCAATCATAATACTGAAGCCAAGGCAGTATGGGATAATGTAAAGATGCTTCTCTCTGGTTCAGAACTGACTAAGGAAGATAGGGAGTCTCAGTTGTATGATGACTTTGAGAACTTTAAAATGAACCCAGGGGAAATTGTCACTGAATATCATGTGAGATTCCACAAGCTTGTGAATGATATGAGGAATATCAAAATGACAATGCCAAATATCCAGCTCAATTCCAAGTTCGTGAACAACATGAATCCCGAATGGCACAAGTTTGTCACTACAGTCAGACTGAACAAAGGACTAAGGAACACCAATTATGAAGAACTTTATGCTTACTTACTCCAACATGAGAAGCATGCTGCATTTGAATGGATGATCATGGAAAAGATCAATACTAATGCTGCTGCAAGCTCTTCAAATGATTCAACTGCATTCTTCACAAATGTGGGGATAAGTACCAAAGCATCACAAGTTATACCTATTGGGGATCACAATCACAAACTTATTCCGGATTCAGGGTATAAGCCATCGGACATGTTCATGGAACACTTTGCAAATCAACTGGCCCTAATGGTCAAGCAAAACTTAAACCTCACTCCCCACACCAACAATCATCTCAGAACTGCATCTAATCTACACAATCATACTACTTTTAAAGATGGAAGGGTTGTAGTGCAAAATGTGCAAGGAAGGTAGAATGCTTATCTTCCACATAATGAACAAGGGAATGTAGGTGCTGGAACTGGTTATGGGAATGTGGGAGCTGGAGCTGGTTATGTGGGAAATCAGAATCGAGGAAGGATTGCGGCTCAGGGTCAAGGGAAGCCAATCAAGTGTTACAACTGTGGAGGGGAAGGACACATAGCTAGGAACTGCAATCAGCCAAAACATCCACAGAATGCAGAATACTTCAGGGACAAGATGCTGCTAGTGCAAGCTCAAGATAATGGAGCTATGTTGGATGAGCAAGAGTTGTTGTTTCTGGGTGAGGGGAATGCCAAAACATATGATGCAAATGTTGATGAACAACCGGTGCATGGTTTGGCTCAGAACAACCCAAATGGCTTCCAAGTTGCAGATTGTGATGCATTTGACTCTGATGTGGATGATGAACCAACAACACAGACCATATTTATGGCAAATATCTCACCAATGGTTTCTTTACCTCAATCAGTCGGACCCTCCAAGGAATCCATCATATCAGAGGTACTAAAACTGTACGATGTGGTTGATGTGCAAAAGATTCACCACAAAGTACAATCAACAGAAGTATTTGAATTAGATATTGAAAATATGGGAAATATCAATGTTGTCCCATCTGATCAATATGTGAAGCAAGATGAAAGTATAATTGTACCAAGTGATGCATCTTCTGCTATCAATGATGAATGTATATTTGATGAATACACTGAATATACACCTGATGACTCCATGACCACTGAACTAAATGCCTATAAGGAACAAGTTGCCATATATGAACAGCGTGCTAAGTTTGAATTGACTACCCGTAAGTAGGAGATGGATAAGAAAATGCGTACACTTATAAGAAAAAACAATTTTAGGGAAGAAACATTAAAACAAGAGTTAAATTCCTTACAAGAAAAGCTTAACAAAAGTGTTAAGCAAAAGCAAGAACTTCAAGAAAATGAAAAAAATGCTTAAGCAGGAATTCAATGCTAAGGAATCAAAACTTTTAAATGATTTTTCCAACCTAAAAACTTTGAAGAACAAACTTGAAAATAAGTTGTACATACAAGGGAACACCATTCAGACTGCTCACATGGCCACTAAGCATAGAGTATTAAGTAATAAGCAAAGTATCGCCCTTGTGGAGGAACCCAATCCTGAGTATGGTAAAATAGCAAAGGCTGCTCAAAAAGTGGTTTATGATGGTAATGAGATTCTTAAGCCTAGAAAAACGCCATCATGTATAGAGTGCACTGAAGAGGATATAGAGTTAGAAGATGCCTCTAGAGAGAAAATGGAAAAGAAACTAAAAGATCCTTGGTGTGTAGAGTATAATATAACGTTTAAAACCCCCAATTACACTAAGGAAAATTGGATTGCCTTGAACAAGTTTAGACCTCAAACTCAATTAACCCCTGAACAAGTGTTTTGGAAGAAAGATATTGATAAGAAGAAAACTGATAAACTTATGGAAAAGAATCCTCCCCTTAGGAAATTGCCGCCAGCTACTATGTATCTTCCAAATATACCAATGGATTTAGTGCCTATATGTAGTTTACCAACTATTCGTTGATTTTGAGAAAATGTGTAAGAAGAGAATCACACCAACAGGGATTACTGAAGGGGAAAGGGGTTTTGAACAAACAAAAGAATGTTATTCAACTGAGGTCATGCCATTCTTTAAACAACTAAAAGAACAATTTGAGAGTCTTAAAAAGGCCATAGATAGAGAGATTAAAGAAATGAAAAGAATGTTTAATGATATGAAAAATGAGGTTAGAATGAATGAATGTGAGCTTAAGAGCAATGAGATTGAGAGGAAGAACATATATTCACATCCTTAACGATAATTTGATTTCTATATGTATTGCTCTAGATGTGTTCTATACTGTTATGAATTATTCCATTACTGCTTCTCAATTTCATGAATTGTCTATTGCTTTGAAAGTCTCCTAGGATCGTGTAATTGAGCTTGAGACCAAAAATTCAAAATTGCATGATAAAATCGAAAAGGATGATCATGATAACATGGTCAGGCATTTTTCTAAATTGGAAGTTGATTATCTTGATTAACTATTAAAATATCAACATCTTAAAGAAAGTGTTAAAACCTCAAATGCCAAGACATCTTCGGATGCTCCTGAGTATGATGCAGTTTTTGAAATAAACAAACGTGATGAACATATTTGAGCTCATTGTAACACGATCAAAAAATTGAAAGCTCAAATTTCACAATTGAAGCGTGAAAAGAATGAAGTGACTGGCTCCCATATGCATCATCCTTTAGATTCTCAGAAGTTCCATCTACAAAACATCATTAATGTATTACAACATGAAAATGAGTGTTTTCTAGCAGAAAATGAAAAGGTTAAATTGCATTTCAAAGAGTTATATGAATCAATTAAGGTCACTCGTGACAAGAACAATGAAAAGATAACGTCTTTGCAAAAAGAAATTCAGAATCTGAAGCGTTAGGTAAAAGAGAAAATGCCAATCAATAGTGTTGAAAATGTTGCACAAAAGGTGCCTGCTTGTTCTAAATATGCTGTAACTATGAAATATATTCCCCCTCATCTTCGGAACAATGAATTTTCATATCAAACATATCTTTCGTACCTTAAGGATAGTATAGAGTGTCTTTGTGAAATTGTAGAAGATGATAAGATAGAGAAACCACTTGATAATGCGGTGGGGCATGCATGTTTATATGCCAAACGATCTCAAGAACTCTTAGAATGTGTAATTGCAGCATGTCCTAATTCTGGTACTAGGAAAGATAGAGAAGTTATGCCTTGTTCTATGCCTAAAGTCAAGCATGTGACCTTAGATGTGCCCCCTAGAGTCTCAGATCCCAGCACTTCTAGACCAGATATGCAAAAAGTAGTAAAACCAACTAATATTCCCGTCGTTCCTTATACAGGAGTAATCAGTAACACTAAGGTTAGCGGGTCAAAGCCTTCAGGCAATACAAAGCAAGATAGGACCATGCGAGCCAAGAGTGTTCAAGAGAAGAAAGTAGAAGAACACCCTAGGAAGAAAAAGTTTGAGTTGAATAAAATGAATCGTGTTGATTCTAATATTAGCCATAACCGTACTGTAATTAATTCGAATTCTGTGTCACACCCCCAAATTACCTGTTTTGCAGCGGAATGGAATTCCTGGGGATTGACTGTCATAGCATCACAATCACAGTTATATTGAACGACCTAAAGTGTCGTTTGGAAAATACATCGTTTGATTTAATAAAACAATCAGAGTTTACAAAGTATAGGTCCCAAATGAAAATCAACTTGTGCGAAAATAATTTTGTTACAATTCAAACGATATTTTAAAGTGCGTAAAACCCAAGTGAGACGAGTCGTCACCGCGACTCCATGATGTGTCCACATGCATGCCATGAAGTGAATGCCTTAGATACCTGAGATAAAAACATGCTAAAAGTGTCAACACAAAGGTTGAGTGAGTTCATAGAGTTTGTGTTGAAATGTAAAGCCTTTCAAAATCGTTTATGCAGCAAAGGCATTGTAAATCCACCCAGTTCCAAGTTCCGCCCATACAAAACTTGCAACCTGTGTGTTCACAACCCACTGCCAAAATGTGTATAGTTTATGTTCAAACACTTGATGTCAAATGAAATTCACAATAGTACCTAACTCGACGTAGAACAATAGAGCTAAATCAATAGGACTAGACTCAATGTATCAGTAGTCAACTGATTTAGAACATTATACGACGATGTATCAGTAGTCAACTGACATAGAACTTTATACGACGATGTATCAGTAGTCAACTGACATAGAACTTTATACGACGATATATCAGTAGTCAACTGACATAGAACTTTATACGACGATGTATCAGTAGTCAACTGACATAGAACTTTATACGACGTAGAACGATACCAAACAAACAAGAACAGCTAATATAGTACAACATTCAGTTTGAAACAATGATGATCATGATAGAAGTTATCCTTAAAAAGATAAAGTACTTGTGAAAAATAGTTAAGCATGTATCTCCCCCAAAATAGTTCAAAACAATTGAAAATGGGGCTATGAAAACTCACCCGTTGCAATGATTATGATGACAAAAGTGAGTACACTGAAATGTAGCGTGATCTCGAAACTGACTAGTTACTTGATGAGGTGATAAGGACAAGGATTAAACCTAAAAACCCTAGGTTTTTATTTCAAAACCTTTAATAAGAGTGTAACTAGATTGTGTTAAACTTGAAAATGGAAAAACTTGGATGATTTCTTCTTAACCTTAAGGAAGGCCGGTTTATGGAGAGGAAGAACAAGAGAGAAAACAACTTTTACTAACTTTGAATAAATGAGAATGAATGAGTGAAGTAGTTTGGAGTATAGATCTATACAATTGAAAAAAACTTACCAACCCAATAAATGCATACCCCCCTTGGTCGGCCAAGGGGGGAAGTATTTCACAAAAATACTTTTTTTTTTCTTATCTATTGTGTATAATTGTTTGTAAGAAAATGTAGTTAAGTAAAATTTGTTGTAACTTGTATATAGTTGTGAAATTAGAGTAGTATGGACTAAAAATAAGTTTTAAGGGATCAAAGTAAAGTATATTGTAGTTATAAAAATTGTAAAAATACATTTCTTGTAAAATTTGAGTGATATAATAATTATCGTGTAGTTTTTAAGAAAAGTGTCGTAATAATATAAATTTAACGATTTATATACAAAATAAATTTAAAACACTAGGTAAACTCAAAATATCATTTTTATAAACTAAATGTAAGTATAAAATATATTGGGATCATTTTTGGAAGTATCGGATTAAATGTTCAAAATAATAACTTACGCGATAACGTTTATTTAATATGAAATTTACGCGTTTAAGGTGAAATGTAAAATCATGAATGAACTAACATGATGAAAATGATGCTAATGAAGTGTAGACTAAACTTAGTCTATATGAAATGTCCGTGATGATATGATCATGAATTCGCCGCTAAACCATTAAGGTTACGCGAATTTGGAACACGCAAACCTAGTTTACGATAAATGATGAAATTGTGAAGCATGAATTGTTTTGAGAAATGACCTGAAAGTACGAGTTGTCACATTCGCCCATCCAAAAAGGAATTCAGTCCCTGAATTCAGTTCGTGTTAGTCTATCGAATTTTGAGTTTATGATGAATATCGAGGAGAGAAGACATGGAGAAGTGTCGTTACGGTTGTCGATGATTGAGAGCGTACAAAACATCGTAGTAGAGAAAATAGCGGATGAATCTCTCATAAGTAACACTTTGAATTGGTACATGTGAAAATTTTGCTTGCACTAAGATTTATAAGTAACCGCTCCCAACATAACATGATCCCTCCAGAATTAGACATAGTTAGCTAGGCTATGTATAATTAAGGAACGATGACGTGACGTTCGGTTTAGTTGTTATAACTCTCAATGTTTAAAAGGATTTAAACCGTGTCGTTAAAATGGTAGTTAAAGTAAAAAGAATTAAAATTCTCGTACATGATATCGAATCGAAAGGAAATAAAGTACGATAGATGAGAATATTTTACAACGAGTGGTTTATCAAACAGTAATACATCTTAAGTCATAAGATCCGAATACGATGGAAGACATAAACTTAGTACAACATAGTACATAAAGAAAAATAAGACTGTTAGTTTCCGAACTTCTTCAGTCTTCCGCGTTGTTGAAATCCTGTTGAGCTTTGCCTCCTTCTAACATGTATGCATTCCCATGAGCACCTTCAACTTGTTGATCTTGGTTTTGGGGACATTGGTTCCGATAGTGTCCTTGTTCCCCACATCCGAAGCATGTGACTACGGCTTTGCCCTTACAGTCCTTAGCAAGGTGTCCTACTTTGTGACAGCTAAAGCATATACCACATGGACCATTATGATGTAGCGTGCATTGGTGGCATCGCGGTAAGTTTCCTGTATAAGCTCTTCCCTTTGTTGGTGCAGCAACATAGACCCTGGCGACTTCTTGTCTTCTATTCTGTTGTTGATGATGGTTAGTGTTACGGTTTTGGTTGTTGTTGTTATAACCTCCTTGGTCGTTTTCCCATTTCCTTTTGTTGTTGTTGATTTTGTTATCGTCGTTGTTGTTGTTGTTTTGGTTATTGTTGTAGTTGGTGCGGTTGTTGGTATTGTTGTTACGGTTGGTGTTGGTGATGTTGCCCCTCTTTACTACTTGTGCCATAAGCTTCTGAGTCACTCTAATAGATTCCTCAATCGTTTGTGGATCAAAAGAAGTCACATCACCTTGAATAATCTCGGGAAGTCCTTCAATGAAAGCCTCCAGTAGCTTCTCATTATCCGAAACCATAGATGGGCATAACACGGCCAATTCTTGAAACCTTCGAATGTAAGTATCAATGTCATACCCAATAGTTACCAACTCATAGAATTCGGTCTCCAACTTCTTCACTTCCGTACGAGGAGAAAACTTCTTTGTTACCAAACCTTTGAATTGCTCCCAAGTGAGCTTGAAAGCATTTTCCATTCCCATCGGCTGAGCATAAGAGTTCCACCACGACAATGCTCCATCAAGTAGTGTACTCGTAGCAAACTTGACCTTGCTATCATCCGGGCAATTACATAACAAAAACACGGACTCCAATTTCTCGAACCATCGAACCATGGCAGTGGCTCCTTCGGTACCTCTAAACTTCGTGGGATCTCCACTTTTGAAATCCTTATACGAACAGCTTTTAACTCCGGACCCTCCTGCATTTCCTGCAGCAGCAGCAAGCCTAGCGGCTTCGGCTGTAGCCGCGGCCTCAGCAGCAGCAGCAGCCACCGTTTCCCTTTCAATCCTTAGAGCATCGGCTATGCTATCCCTTACCAACTTTTGAATAGCCGCTTGTGTCAATTCGGGTGCAGCTTTCTTCGGCGCCATATCTTCTTCAAAATAAAAGGAAAGGTGAGATGTAGCAAAGTCCGATGTCAATAATAAACGCTCCAAAGAGATGTGATATGAGGTGATAAGTTTGAGGTTATTTTTCAAAATGATCGACGGTTTCCTAAGAAATGGGTTATGAGATGTCGTAAGTGCTTCAAATGTATAATGGTTTAGTGACTTAATGTGTGAATAACGTGTAACTCGACATGTTAGTGGTGAAACAAAGGAGTGAGAGTGACTTTGCCGTATTTAAAGGTTTATCTCGGCATTCGACGTTATCGGTGATGAATCAGCTGATATTAAAATTGCGATAGGGAATGACAAAGCATTCACCACATTAGAGTATGAGGAAAGGATAATGGAATGGGTATTTAAGGGCATCCATGTGACAATCGATTTGAAATGAAAGTAAATAACTCGAAAAATGTACGTATAAATCGCATGTAAAGTGAACATGCACTTATGATGAAATGATGAGATGCTATGATGATGTAGTTATAGTCTAGGGTCAATGATGCAACCTAGTTCTCTATAACTGAAGCTCTGATGCCAATCTGTCACACCCCCAAATTACCTGTTTTGCAGCGGAATGGAATTCCTGGGGATTGACTGTCATGGCATCACAATCACAGTTATATTGAACGACCTAAAGTGTCGTTTGGAAAATACATCGTTTGATTTAATAAAACAATCAGAGTTTACAAAGTATAGGTCCCAAATGAAAATCAACTTGTGCGAAAATAATTTTGTTACAATTCAAACGATATTTTAAAGTGCGTAAAACCCAAGTGAGACGAGTCGTCACCGCGACTCCATGATGTGTCCACATGCATGCCATGAAGTGAATGCCTTAGATACCTGAGATAAAAACATGCTAAAAGTGTCAACACAAAGGTTGAGTGAGTTCATAGAGTTTGTGTTGAAATGTAAAGCCTTTCAAAATCGTTTATGCAGCAAAGGCATTGTAAATCCACCCAGTTCCAAGTTCCGCCCATACAAAACTTGCAACCTGTGTGTTCATAACCCACTGCCAAAATGTGTATAGTTTATGTTCAAACACTTGATGTCAAATGAAATTCACAATAGTACCTAACTCGACGTAGAACAATAGAGCTAAATCAATAGGACTAGACTCAATGTATCAGTAGTCAACTGATTTAGAACATTATACGACGATGTATCAGTAGTCAACTGACATAGAACTTTATACGACGATGTATCAGTAGTCAACTGACATAGAACTTTATACGACGATGTATCAGTAGTCAACTGACATAGAACTTTATACGACGTAGAACGATACCAAACAAACAAGAACAACTAATATAGTACAACATTCAGTTTGAAACAATGATGATCATGATAGAAGTTATCCTTAAAAAGATAAAGTACTTGTGAAAAATAGTTAAGCATGTATCTCCCCCAAAATAGTTCAAAACAATTGAAAATGGGGCTATGAAAACTCACCCGTTGCAATGATTATGATGACAAAAGTGAGTACACTGAAATGTAGCGTGATCTCGAAACTGACTAGTTACTTGATGAGGTGATAAGGACAAGGATTAAACCTAAACACCCTAGGTTTTTATTTCAAAACCTTTAATAAGAGTGTAACTCGATTGTGTTAAACTTGAAAATGGAAAAACTTGGATGATTTCTTCTTAACCTTAAGGAAGGCCGGTTTATGGAGAGGAAGAACAAGAGAGAAAACAACTTTTACTAACTTTGAATAAATGAGAATGAATGAGTGAAGTAGTTTGGAGTATAGATCTATACAATTGAAAAAAACTTACCAACCCAATAAATGCATACCCCCCTTGGTCGGCCAAGGGGGGAAGTATTTCACAAAAATACTTTTTTTTTCTTATCTATTGTGTATAATTGTTTGTAAGAAAATGTAGTTAAGTAAAATTTGTTGTAACTTGTATATAGTTGTGAAATTAGAGTAGTATGGACTAAAAATAAGTTTTAAGGGATCAAAGTAAAGTATATTGTAGTTATAAAAATTGTAAAAATACATTTCTTGTAAAATTTGAGTGATATAATAATTATCGTGTAGTTTTTAAGAAAAGTGTCGTAATAATATAAATTTAACGATTTATATACAAAATAAATTTAAAACACTAGGTAAACTCAAAATATCATTTTTATAAACTAAATGTAAGTATAAAATATATCGGGATCATTTTTGGAAGTATCAGATTAAATGTTCAAAATAATAACTTACGCGATAACGTTTATTTAATATGAAATTTACGCGTTTAAGGTGAAATGTAAAATCATGAATGAACTAACATGATGAAAATGATGCTAATGAAGTGTAGACTAAACTTAGTCTATATGAAATGTCCGTGATGATATGATCATGAATTCGCCGCTAAACCATTAAGGTTACGCGAATTTAGAACACGCAAACCTAGTTTACGATAAATGATGAAATTGTGAAGCATGAATTGTTTTGAGAAATGACCTGAAAGTACAAGTTGTCACATTCTGCTACTATTTGAAAAACATGTAATGATTGTTTGGTTGCTGGTATTTATTACGAATGTGTTGTGAATGTGTTAGGTCACCATTCTATCATGTGAAAAACTAGAAGGGGGGGGGGTTGAATAGTTTGGCCAATTAAAACTTCATTTTAATCTATTTAGATCGACTTATGTCAATCTATTTGGTTGTGTGTGTTGGATGTTGATAAACAAGCATATAAAGATATGTAATGAAAGATAAGAGTAAGAAGCACAAAACCACAACGCGAGTATTTATAGTGGTTCGGCTATAAGGACACCTTCCTTGCCCTACTCCACTCCCCGAGTCACCTACTCGAGAGTTCGTAAACACTACACCAATCTCGTTATGGCGGATAAGCCTTCACAACGTCGCTTAACCTTTTTCCGGTACAAAGCTAGATACCGAGTTCTTTCACACCAAGGCGAACCACACCTACACATGGTCGCCTACCCTTTATAAGGTACTAGGATAAGTACCTAGTTCTTTCACTCCAAGGTGAACTACACCTTCACAACGTCGCCTACCCTTTATAAGGTACTAGGCTAAGTACCTAGTTCTTTCACTCCAAGGTGAACTACACCTTCACAATGTTGCCTACCCTTTATTAGGTACTAGGCTAAGCACCTAGTTCCATTGCAATGGAGGAACTACTACCACACTACACCAACGACTAATCCCAAAGGAGATATAGTCCTTTACAACATCATCAAGGATATCAATATCCTTGGATCTAATGCTAGTCTATCTTGTACATCGAAACACAGCATATCGAATGTACATCTAAGGCACCTTTCACTAATACCTTTGACTAGATCTACAAGACACCTTTCACTAATGTCTTGTGTCTTCACTTCTAAGCACCTTTCACTAATGCTTCTAGTCTTGACTTCTAAGCACCTACCACAAGTGCTTATGATGTAGACGATAGATACCCTTCACTAATATCTTCATCTTGACACTTGAGACATCTTTCACTAATGTCTTCAACACTACACTTCTTACAAGAAAGAAAGGAATCATCAACAAGAAGACTTCAGTAGCCTTGATGATGAGGAAGCATGGCAACTCATGGACTTGAGCTTGCTCGACTTCAAAGGTGGTGATCTTGCCTTTAAGAGGAACCTAGAAGATCACACAAAAACAAAACTACAAAAATAGATCTCTTGGATCTGAGGTTAGTGAGATTTAACTCAGGGGAGAAAGTGTGTTAGAAAGGGGGTAAGAAATAATGAAGAAATGGCTCACTATTTATAAAGGAAAAACTCTAATGTTCCCTGGATCCCACGGATCCCTTCCACAAGGGATCCGGCTAGCACAAAGCTAGGGATCCGTGGGACGCTCCTCTTTGCCCATGGGTATTTTTGGTTATGGGTCATGGGTTATGGGTTGATCCATGGTTTTCTTTCTAGATACAATGTATCTTAAGGATACAATGAACTTGGTTAAGTGGTATATATAAAACCATGAGTTATGGGTCAAAACCATTTGCTAGTTTTTTTACCTATTTAGTATATACTTGTTTTTATCTATTTTAGTATATACTTGTTTTTACCCATTTTTGTATATACTTAGTTAAGTATATGTTAGCCCAATATGTAAACACTAGTTGTTGTACATATGTATATCTAAAGCATAAAATCACTTATACTTGTTTTAGTGTTTTATGTGAAAATGTAAGTGTGTTAGAAAACTATTAGTTCAAACCATTTACGTATTTTATTTGTTTCGTTAAAATAATTTTACGTTTGTTATCGACAAAACATTAGAAGATCGTAAAATATAAATAAACGTTTTTAGGCTTATTTGTATTAACATATCACATCACAACATGTATTCTACAGAGAGAAAGTTTTAGAGAGAGAAAGTGGAAGGAACTAATTAAGTGATTATGAAAATGATAATTGCAATTAGAACCAACCCCTTTCCCTTCAAGGGAGGGGGTATTTATAGTGTTTACATGAATAGGGGCGTTTCCCCTTGGTTCTAGAAGAACCTTCTATCACAGCTCATGTGTTTACTACATGAGCTGTAAATTTAATTACAAACATTTATAAACCATAAATTGTTAACAACCTATTACAAATTAAATGACCTACACTTCATAATAAAACATGTTCCTAACAATCTCCCCCTAAGTGTTGGTCATCATTTGTTGTCTTTCTTAGGTTTTTTGACGTCTTGAACTTCTTTGGCGTTCATAGCTTGTGACGTCTTGGATTCATTGCAACTTCGTTCTTTGTTCTTGTCGTTGTGATCAGTTGTGAATTCTGCCTTTCATCAACATCATAGGTAAGGGTGTCTTTCTGTCTTTCTCCACCATACGCATACTTCTTTAACTTTGAATCTCCAATTTTGTGTAGTTCTCAATTCTTTAAACTTTGCAGATTCTTTGACTTTGATGTAGAAGCGTCTTTAACTATGTGTTGCTTTTGACTTTGGTGAGAACTTTCTTTTGATACGATACTGGTATGAGTAGGTGGAGACGGTTATTCCTCCAAGAGACTATCATCAGTACTTGCAGGAATATGTTAGTTTAAAATGCCAATCGATCATGGTGGATTTTTCTTAAAGAATTAACCACTACGATTGTTTTACTGATGAATGTCTTGATTCCATTCATCTTGGTTGGGCACATCAGCCGTCCGAATCCCGTTGAGGGACAATTATCATTACATTGAATAAATTCAAGTAATGACCTACGTCTTCAGGATTCGATTCATGAAAGGAATCTCTTTGGCAGGATTTCCAGCACTTACAAGTTCGAATGTCGAAGTATTAACAGCATAGTGTGAAAACACATATCTAATTCTTTCACAGGTTGTTCCTAAATTGCAGGCCCTCAAGAAGGCTAACAAGATACACCGAAGTGTATCAACAATTCAGGTGAGTCGCTGAAGTATACTGAATCATCACTCCACGACTGTAGACCATTTGATACAAGTAACCACACTAAGCGTAGCCCACAACGGATTACCGAAGTGACCTGCTGTCAGGGCTGTTTGATGTTAACCCTGGCAGGAATTTCCATTCAATCACTGAGGATCACAATTGTGAATCCCCTCATAAATGTTCAGGCAGATTGCTAAGATCTGCGTAGGACTCTGGAAATGTCACTTGTGTCCTCATTGTTTGAACAATCAAGTGATGAAATATTAGGTGTTCCTAAGAGATCTTTTGATGAATCTCATGGCTCTAGACTCGATTAGTGTGCTTTGATTTTCCTAAGCGGAGACAAGGGAGAGGGTCTCCTTCTTCAATACCAACAATCTCTAAGAGAGAGTCGATAGATTACGTAGGGTTCCCTGTGAGAATGAAACAAGCTCTTTTGAGAGAACTTGAGTGGCTTAGAAGGTTTAGTGCATTGCGTCACTGGGTCCATGACGACTTTGTCTTCAATACCGGTGTCATCTTGTGGCAACCAATAGTATATGAATTGAACCTGGTGTCTGCCCTAAGTTGAATAATTTGGAGTGCTATTTCTTTTCACCCTTTTCTTTAACTTTTCTTTTTAATTCTTCAACTCCTTCTTTCTCCGATTCTCATTTTCTCCCTTTTCAATCATACCTAAGGACTTCTAAATACTAACTATTTGTGGGGTCCTTGGGTAGATCCCTCCGGCTTTGGCGGATCATAGGACGTTTATTCCTAAACTTAGTCACCTTATAACTCCATGACTATCCTATGTTGCCATAAAACCATTTACTTTGAAAATCTCTCAAGGTGTTTATGAATAAAAACATGTTTTGTAACACCTTGAGAGTTTTGAATTTTTCAGAAATACTCCCCCTCCACATGTGCTTATGAGTTTTGACTGAAATCTGCACAGTGAGGGTAGAGCTCGCACTTTTGAATTGATCGACTCTTGATAGACAATTCCCCGCGAGACACGGTTACATTGTATAGTTAAAGAGTTCCATTATCAGCTTTTAGGTGACAACTAGCTCTAATAACTACCTTGAAGATGTAAACTCTCCTAGAAAAGGAGGTTAGACCCGTCAAAGTTCATGTCAATCAAGAGTGTCTCGGATTGGTACATTCTACTAAGACAAGTTTTATTGGAAACAAGTCTTTTCGAGATCTGAGTCGAGCACATGATGAGATTCCACAACTTCTTGATCAATAATTTTAATCACATTTCTCCCCTTTAAAAATAGCATATGTATGATGTTTTTGAAAACATGTTGATTAAAATATGCTTTTTTTGAGATGTTTGAAATTCCTTTGGGATGAAACGGATTTCAAGAACATTTGATTTTGAACAAAGATTTTGTGTTGCAAACAGTTAAGAAGCTTTCGCTCCTTTCATTAGGATTGAGGCACTGAAGCGTACCACAGGGTCCTTTCGTGGAATTAGATTTTGTTTTCGTTAAACAAAAGTACTACCCCTCAAATACGGAAACATATTTGAGAGATAGCCTTCATGAGCCGAATTGTAACCATATTATTACGTTAGGAATTTGAAATTCCATAGTGAAGTGTTGGTCACCCCATCTATAGTCTAGCATATGTTAGCTCATAGACATATCGTTATTTACTGTTTTATTAGTTAGTTATTAGCCTAGTTTAGCGTAGTGTAACACCGTGGAGGAAGGACGGGTCTTTACCCACTGTATACCTGATCCACATGCCGTCAGGAGGTCGTGTAGTTTGTAAGTATAAATACCCCTTCCATCCTTGGAAGGGGTGGTTCTTCTCAATCTAACATTTTATTTTTTACAAAGCAAGTCTCTAACAAGAAACACCCTCTCACTCTTTCTCTCTCTAAAACATGGCTTTCTTGTATCACCACCATCTTAGACCACCCGAATCATCAAACACAATAATATTTACGATCCTAAAAATGGTACCAGAGCCATGGTTATTGTGTTATTTTGATTTGTGTGGTTTTTTTCTTTGAAATTTGTTAAAACTGTTCTGCTAACTTTATGGTCGAAATTATTTTTTTTCCTATGTTTTCTGGTAAACAGTTTTGACAAGTTTTCATGTATTTCTTTTGCATAAATGATGTCCTGTGGTCAATACATGTATACATTTATGTCTTGTGTCATGTTTTTGGTCCAAACAATCATGCTAACAATATCATTTGTTTAGACACTTTTTATTTCCAAACTATGAACAATATGGTGATCATTATGTGGTCAAAATGGGTCAAACTGAAGCATTTTCATATACTTTTTTCTGGGTTTGCTATGAATATGGTCGGAAAACTCATCGGAAAAAGTCAAATATCCAGCTAGCGACTTGTCTTTACAAGTTAGCGATTTGTAAAGAAAATGAAGTAGCGACTTGACTATTGAGTCAAGAGGCAACTTGTCATAAAGCTTTTTAGCGACTTGGAGTATTTGAAATGACTTAGCGACTTGTTATTCTTTTTTTGGTAGCGACTTGTTATTTAACAAGTAGCGAGTTGTGTGACTAAAAAGATATAGCGACTTGCCAAGTAGCGAGTTACCATGTAGCGAGTTGTGTTTTGAAAATGGTTAGCGACTTGACTCCATAACATGGTAGCGATTTGACTCAGTATGGTAGCGACTTGACAGAAACAGAATGGTAGAAGAAGATTTGACCACAAGACCATGTCCACAAAACAAAAACCATATACCAATATCAGACCTCAGTTTCATATAGCATCATTAGTCCATGTACACTCCAAAGAAATTCAACTTACCACATTCAACCTCTACTCTACACTAAAAAAGCAATATCATTCAATCATCACAAAGTCTAACATGAAAAGAAGATCTCAGGTTGTACTCTCTTAGTATAACAATGACACATCAAGACTTTTGAAAGTCTGGAATCGAGAGCTACAATTCATCATTGATCCCACAAGACTCGACTCTTACATTAAGGAAAGGACTAATACACATAATGATTTCAGTCCATCATTTTTTGTGTGATACTTTAAAGTATATGTAAGACCTTTGGCCATACACTCCACTGAATGGACTTTTCATCGATCTATTGAATAGAATCATAACTATCTGATCTCAGCGTTGATTCATGTATTATACAAGATATTTCAAGAATATCGTAGGTCTATAAACACAAATCTGTTTTCCTTCATTGATCTATCTCTTATAAGTATAATCTTTTATACGAATCTTTTTGAAGGAAAAACAATAACAAGAGTGTTATCATCTATCCTTCATGCTCGAAGTAGAAACAAAATCATGAATCAATATACCTACCTTGAACTACTTGGTCAATTCTTTCTCGTTGCCATCTCTGTGGCTGTCACATAACAACATCAAACCATCCCTGTGGTGATGTGCGCGTGATTACATATGACTCATATGCGCGTCTTGATATGAGGCAGAAAAGGAGCAAATGGTTTTTGTTGGAATGTATTGACTGATGATAAGTATTAAGAAAGAGGCGCCCTTTTTCTGAGAATGAGATGGCGGCGGATTTTGTGAAGTTGTATTAAGGTTTGAGCTGAGACAAATTAGGGATTGTGAGGTTATTTATATTCTCTAACTAGGGCATGGAACAGATATAATTTTTTTTGGATTTGATGGATATGATCGTTGATGGGCCGTGAGGAGTGTTGATGTGTTCATGGGCCTCATGTGTTATATTGATATGGGCCGAGAATTATTTTTAACCGGTTTATGAGTAATTAGGCCTTGTGTGTTATAACGTATCTGGTCATAAACATGGTGAACCTGACGTGAACAGTTTCTTTCATAGGTCGTATTATCTTATATGATATGTGATATCAATAATATGTGGTAATTTTAAATTTGTATGATTGTCTTGGTCCCGTGAAATATCAATGGCTCGGGTATATGAGTTGTGGTTGAACCGAACTTATTCTCCAAATTAAGCTTTGGTGCGATATTGATTAGCTGAATTTATTTAGATGAGCTGATTTACTGAGGAGGTCGGTGAATATTATGATGGACTTTGTGGACAAATGAAACTATGTTTGGTCATTAACTTTCAACAAATGATACATTTGTTTACGGCTAATGTTGGTATTTTATTTGGCTAAAAGGTTGAGACTTGATGATGATGAGATCTGGGTATGAGGATTGATACTTTGATATATACATTTTTCACGGATGATGTTATTCCACGGCTTGAATTGTTTATTGAACAAAGTTGACTACAGGGATGATTGTTCGGTATTTCTTATTTTGAAGTGAGTTTTTTCGGGCGCGTTTACTTATTTTGTCTTCTTTCTTTCTACCCATCCGCAAAGATGACTTGTTTGGGCATTTACAGAGTGTGATAAAGACTTGGCTATTGAGTTACGGTTGTGATTCTTTCTCGCTTAACCCACAACGTAACTATCACTTCGGTGTCTCACGCTGTTGAGGATACGTCAAGAGGTTTTGTACATTGGTACACTGTTTCTTCTTCACAAGGATTAGTACAAGTTTAAGTAACAAATCTGGGGAATTTCTCTTCATGATCAAGTTTGGCATACCGGGTTTACTTCACCATGTTGTCACTGCAATAGCCGACAAAATGCGTAAATGTTGTGTTTACCAAAGTGTTTATTGGATGGTTGATGTTAGTGTTGATGTTGGATAATGAACAGCTGAAGAACCGCTGCATGTTCTCCTAAAACAGATATTCACCGTAACCAAAGTTGTCATAACACATTCAAGCTGACACTGTTTACGGTTTTGTCTTGATTTTGTATATTCCCGTGAAAGAGTCTATTTCTCGGTTTAAATCATAGACTTGTAAAATCCCGTGACAATGGAAACATCTTGGTAATTGTAAAGTGCATTTCCGGATCTATCTTACGGTTTATTCTTGGTTTTGTAAAATCCCATGAAAGAAACTATTTCTCGGTTTATACCATAGAGATGTAAAATCCCGTAATGATGGAACCATCTTGGAGAAAGGAAAGTGTATCTCGGGATCTTTTCTGATGCTGGTGCTACGGTTTCTGCTTCGAAGAAGGGATACAAGGGTGTACTTCATGAATTGGATGTGTGTTTGGATATTCGTCATGGTAGTTTGGTTATTAATTGGTTTTACGAGGTTATGTGCTCTTAACCATGGTCGGGATGAAAACCATTATCGTCGTTCACTTAAAAAGTCAAAGGAGGCTAGATTTGAGCTTTTAACCAGAAGATGTGACAACGGGGTTAATTCACTATTATTTATTTGAGGTTGAAGTGAAATATCACGGGCGAGTATACTTAGTATCTGAAGGTATCGGGGATGGTTGGATGAAGATTCTTCAAGATCCTTGTTCAAGCTTATTATCAAAAACGAAGACATGGAAATCTAGTTATTGTTGGGTGACTTTTTCCTTTTCTTTTACCACTTGGGGGAATCGTGCTCTTACCACCACAAAATAACTATCACTTTAAGGAGTTACGTTGTAGTGCTCAGTGTCACATTCAATTGTGAATTTTCAAAAGGTGATGTACGTCTTATACTTGATGGTTGGTTGGATGAAGAGTATAGAGTACTTAGAGATTCAATGGTGGATGAAGTCTCGGCACCGCTCTTTGTTATATATGTGCAAGTTTAAGTCACGAGTTCGGGTTAGTTTACTTCAGGGTCAAATTCATCATATTGGGTTTTCTCCATCAGCTGTCACAACAAAGAGCCTATTGAATGATAATGGGGTGATTACATGTTTTGCCAAGAGAGTTTGAAAAGAGAGAGATTATGACGTTTGAATACTTCAGTTCAAATCTCGTTCTCTAAAGAAAAGAAAAGTGTACGTTTCAGTGCGCTTTATCTTCGAAAGAAGAGAATTCTTCTTATGACATTTGAACACAACAGTTCAAGCCTCGTACTCTAAAGAAAAGAAAAGTGTACATTTCAGTGCGCTTTATCTTGGAAAGAAGAGAAATCTTCTTATGACGTATGAGCACAACAGTTCATGCCTCGTACTCTAAAGAAAAGAAAAGTGTACGTGTCAGTTCGCTTTATATTCTGAAGAAGAGAAATCTTCTCACTAATGACCATTCTCATCAACATGCTTCATGCTTTTTCCAAGCGCTTCAGTCATCAAGTGAACCGAACTACTGTTGCTTGTCTTTTTATTCCACTTGCTCAATCATAATGAAGATGACGACATCATGTGCTAATTTTGCGGGGGAGAAGTGTGAATAGAATACATTTGGATGATAATCACTTGTTTAATCAAGAATGGCATCTCCGTATGCAATTCTTGAGGGGGAGAAGAAGTGTGAATTTTCTGCATGGTTGATTGATATTTGAGAATATATGGTCAAATGGCTCCTAACTCATGTAAGAACCGAGCTTCTTCTTATCGGGTCATCTTTACATGGAGTTTCTTCTATGAGCCGTTGGTTGACATCTTCTCACGGACTGATGAGTTTAACGACAAAGTGCTTCCAGTTGCGAGGCTGATTTCCTTGATGAACATCTTTCTGTTCTTGTTTGATTGGGAGGGATTTTATTTAAGGAGATTTGCTACATATAAGGTAATTGGAACGCATTTGGTGAGATGAAGATGTTAACTTTCTATTCCCCAATTGGACAATCTTGAAGAAGGTCAAGTCTACAGTCGCTTCTAGATTTTCTGCTACATGTTAGAAGACTAAAGACGAGTTGCATTTAACGATCTAAAGACTTCTTCTTAATCTGGGTATTTATCAAACAGATTGTCGGTTTAAGGGAAAGCACTAATTGGGGGAGAGTGAAATGTCGAATTTAATCCCCAATTAGACTTGCTCATATTCTTCAGCAAGTTGATTCTCACAAGAGCTCAAGTGTTCTTCTCATCAGATTTCTAGTATATGGGCTTACAATGTGTTGCTGATTCTGAAGTATCAAAACCAGCAAGGGGGAAGGAGACACGTATCTAAACGCGAGTAATCTTGATGAACTTAATAATTCTAAGTGATTGAAGATATCCCGGGAAGACTATTGTCATTACCGCAGAGAAACTCAAGGTTTGACTCATGGCGTTTAGTGCTCTTATTCCAACTATGTGGGGGAAAAGATGGAAGAGTTAGTTTCTGGTGATAAAAGAGGTACACAAGTATGTGATGATTTCGATGCTATCGCAATCAGCAGAGGAGAGAGATTGTGTACATTGGGGACGCTTAGTTGTTTCACTTGAGTGCTTAATCAGTGATTCAGAGATATAATCACTTATTCCGGAGTTGAAATCCGCAGTGATAGTCCTCCGCAGAGATAATTAGTGATTCAGCCTGCTTCTTCAATGTTATCGGTTATTCTCTCTTTGGCATTCAAGTACTTCGGGTTCTTGAGCTTCATACACTTTCTTTAGGGGAGAGAAAAGTATACATCGGGGTTATTCTTTGGCTATTGGACTTAATCTGTTACTTCGATGGTATAAGTTTGTCTGTCTTCGGGTATATGTGTATTCGGGTTTGTAAGCTCTACTCTAAAAGACTGACTGCATCAATTCATCTACTTGGAGGAACTGTTCTCTTGACACGTTTTTGGAATGGATCGCTTCAGACTTCAGTGGTCATGAAATTTGAGAAGATTATTTATGAGTGGGATGATACGTTGCTGTTCTTGTTGATGATATAACCTCGAACGAAGAATCACGATGATTATTCTTAAAAGGAGCAGCGGGATTTATGATAATGGTGTGCTTCTCTGTGCACCTGGCTAAGGCAAGCTTGAAATAGAGCTTTGAATCTGCTCATCTAATGGATCTTCGGTTTGGGGGGAAGCTGCCAAAGTCTCTCTCTCTCAAAGGCTCATGTTCTATCTTCTATTCTGGAGCCTCGGAAGCTTTGGTGGTGGAAGTTTAAGAGATGACGAATTCTATCTTCTACGACGTGCTGCTCGATATCCTTATCTCGGTACTCATATCATCATCTTCTTTAACTATGTCATCTTCTCTATCTGTGTATATATTTATCAAAAAGAAAATACAAAAATATAAAACCAGCAAAACAAAATAGAAAAATATAAAACCGACAAAAACCTATAAAAATCAAAAAGTTTGAAAAGTACCAAAAATATTGTTTTCAAACACATGCCTTCTGGTATCGATAACATCTGCGGTCTTAGAAATATCATTCAATAATGGCACAGGACCATAGATGAAGTTCGAGCAGGAGGTGTAAATATTTTTTTTCAAAACATGTCTAAAACTATGGCTTACAGTTATTTCAGACTGTAACCCGCGCTTCAAAAAAAAATGGCTTGCAGTTACTTCAGACTTTAACCCGTACTTAAAACCATGGCTTGCTATTATTTCAGATAGCAACCCGTTCTTCAAGAAAGGAAAGTGTTGCGCTAAACCAATTTTCAAATATTTCGTGCACTTATCCTAAAACAAAATGAGGAAAGTATGTCGAAGGATTACTGTTCCTACTCAAATATTTTTCCTTCTAAAATTCTTCAGAAAAATATTTGTTTTAACAAAATGGTGGTAATTGAGTTGCTTGCAAATTAATCAGTTTCAGAGTCTTCGTAAAAATTGAAAACTCAATCAATGACTTCAGCGCTTTTAAACTTTTCATAAAATGAGTCATTGATTGAGGGGGAGAATGTTTTCAAATCTATATCATCTAACGGGCTTATCTAATTATCCTATATACTTAAATGTAAAATGTTGTTAACCTACGTTGAAGGACTAGGTGCCTAGGATAAGATTGTTAGGATTAGATGATTAGAGTTTGATAAACACGTTATTCCCATGCTTTACATGATCTGATTGATATGTTGGATTGACTTTTATTAGTCGATTGATGTTTGGGTGATGTCGACCATCATATATCTGTATGTGTGTTCACTAACGTATGCAGGTATATTGGTATATAAGAATATTCCCGATCTGGATCCCACAATTGAAGATGATTGGATGCCGAAAGGAAAGGGTAACTATATCTTGGGTTGACAAATGAAGGAACGAAGCTTAATTTGACTTCTATGGAGAGTTGGCATGAAATGCAACGTAAGAGGTCTCACTGCATCAGCAGATGGTTTTCTTCATCATCAAATGAAGAAACGGAGCTTAATTTGACCTCAGTTGGCATAAAAAATGCAACGTATGAAGTCTCACTGCATCTGCATATGGTTTTCTTCCAACCCTCAGCAACAACAACAAAAGCTTCTCAACCACCTAACGTATCTTTGTGCAGGGATATTAGTGATGATACCATTTTTCTAAAACTTTGAAAAATATTGTTTTGAAAATGGAAAAATATTGTTTTTGAAAATAAATCGGATTCAAAGTTTTGAAATCAACCGGACTTTATTTTGTCAAATCTTAAGTGATTTCAAATTAAATATTGATAACATCAAATTAGCCTGATCTTTTATATATCAAATTCTCGTGTTTATGGCCTCATTTATATTAATATGGTACTTAATTGGTCTATATTCGTTCATATTTGCATTTCAGGATAAATGAGGTGCTGGAGCGGAAAAGAAGTGATAAAAGGCCAAGAAATACACTCTGAAGATAAGTTACGACGTAAAGGGTACTTTTGACTACGTCGTAACTAATACAACGAAGGCCTGACAATTATTTGTGAAGGTTACGCCGTAACTATCTAATAATGTTACAGCGTAAATAGGATGCTTTGAAGGATACGGCGTAACCATCTCTTTTGGTTACGTCGTAATTATTTTTATGAAGGTTACGGCGTAACATGGAATTAGTTACGCCGTAGAGATTATTTCGGATCGGATAAGTGTGAGATTAAGAAGGCTTACGGCGTAACCCGATGTTTAGTTACTCCGTAATTTATTACGTGGGCGCAAAGTTTCGAAGGCTACGACGTAATTATAAAATAGTTACGCCGTAACTAATTAAATGCGGATATTTTACTAGAAATTTGTAGTCCAGGAGCTGAAGTCGTCAATATTACAAGATGATATTACACATTTTAATGTGTGGATGAAGGAAAAATGATGAAAAGCTCCATGTTATAAGTTTGTGAAAGAACAAGGACTGAAGTTGCAAAGTGGCTAAAGTTATACATTTTAAATACATGACACAATTGTCATTCATTTGGCATCTTTTGGGTTCCTGTGAAGTGCTGTACGACAGAAGCAAGAGAAGAAAAAGAGGCGCAGCCTCTATTTGGTTTTTATGGGGTTTGCCCCGGTACTCAACTAAGGGATCGATAGCATTATCCTTGGCACGATATGTAATTATTTTTCAACTCATTTAATTATTTTGGTTTCTTTATTCAATTTTAATTTTGATTCTAATTTAATTGTTGGACCATCTTTATTTATTGTGTTTTAATTGATTATCTTTTAATTTATTAATTGTCAATTAATTAATTGATGTTATGTCTTTGTTTATTTATTGTTTTACATGGTAATTATATTTGTCATCCCACTAGGGTATTTTAGAGATGTGAAAATTAGGTCTTGGCCTAGTTTAGATTCTTTTATTATTAATGCTTTTGCATTAATGAATTGTTTCTAGTGTATGCATGCATAGTTTATTGGTAGCTACCCTTGTTTCGGTAGTTTTGAATGGCAGTAGAGGCTAGTTGCCTAGGAGATATGACCAACTGACCCTAGGTGAGTAGACTGAGACGAGAAGGGTAAGATATGACCAACTGACGACCCTTTCTACTTGTACGATTTGACCAACTGATCACCTACCGTTTGGATGAACTTAAGAATTAGGGGGTGAGTGTCTAAGTTCATAACGGCCGGGCACTCACTATTATAAATCTAGCATGTAGCGGAACTTAATGACTTGGCTTAGGGGACCAGGAATAACAGGACTTATGACGGTGCGCCTGACTTCTCCTGTGGTGGCATCTTTGCTGATAGGTTAAGGCGAATTGACCAAATGCTGTCCTCTCGACTTTAACCCCACTTGAAACAGGAATCTAGTGACATTTAGAACCCATGTATTGCGATAGTAAACCCCCAGCTCTTAATGACTGCTATTAGATTTCCGAATGATCCCGGGTGACCTGTTCATCTTGGTGAGGATTCTAAGAACCATAGGGTAGGTGAATTGACCAAAGGAGTCTATCGACTATTGCCACTTGTGGAAGAACTAGGTTTAAGAATTGCATCACTATCGTTCCCATTAGCATGTTTACCAGAGAACCAACCCAATTGATCACGTGACACCTTAAATATTATCAATCTATATATTAAAACTTATCTATTTGACTAATTTAATTAATTAGACAGTTAGGAATCAACCGTTTTTGGGACGACCTCGGTCTTACCATTCCCTCACTACATGCGACTGGGTACAATGCCCGTTAGTGCATTAGGTAGGCCATAGGTAGACGAGTTACTATAAATGTAAAACCTGGTCAGTAAAACCTGCATCAAATATTTTCAAACGATATTTCATATATCAAGTCCGCTTGTACGAATTAAAGTGGTGATCTAAAGATTTAATGTTATGTCATGGTATCATGTTCTTTAAAACCCAAAGATCTTACAAAACGAATTTTTTTCTGTTCTTGTTTGATTGTGAAATTGTTTTATTTTACTTAAAGATCTCTTAAAAACTATCATACCTGACACTAACAATCTTTAATGTCTTATATTGATCCTTATCCGTCATTTTTCAAAATCAAATCTTGCCACGTCTTTCCCCAAAATTTTCTAAATGATTTAAATCAATTGGGATCACAAATTTCAATTGGTTTAAAATTTTGATCGGGGGAGAGATCGTGATTTAAATCTCAAATTTGTTTAATGGAATTGGTTTTAGTCCTTCAAAGGCACTCCTGCCTCCATGTGCCAAACGATTTCAATATACATAATGCACATGTTGAGGGGGATCATTTATCCAAAAACTAGATGAGTTTTTAAATCAGGCACATTTTCTCCCATGTTTTCTAAACCTTATTAAATCACTTGGGATCCAAAATCTCAAAGGGTTTGATATTTTTGATCGGTGGAGAATTTGTGATTTAATATGAAATCTGATAAATAATGATCGTTTTGATTCAAAGTGCAAGTTCTCTTTAATATGTGCCAAACTCTTTCGTATATCGATGCACATATTGTGGGGGGAGCGAATGGTTTCTATTGGCAATCTTGAAAAGTACTTTAAAGAACTCTTGCCTCTATGTGATAAAATGATTTCAAATATCCAAAGCACATATTGAGGGGGAGAATTTACCAAGAAAATCAAATGGCTTTTTCTACGGAAATTGTGATCAAGAAATTATTTCAAAGAACTCTTGCCTCCATGTGCTAAACAATTTCAAGATCATATGCACATGTTGAGGGGGAGCATTTCTAAATGATCAAAACTATTAAGGTACAAAATGCTTTGATTTTATATCACAAGTACCTTGATTGATTTTCCAAATGATTTTTTAATTGGTTTTAAGGAAGAATGAACTGTACCAAAAGACCGACCATTTTACTTTATGCATGGTGTTATAAGGATGGTTAGGTTAGGTATTCGTTCCCACGATCCCGCCAGAGCCGGAGGGATCTACCAAGGGACAATCCACTAGATAGTGTAGAGTCCTTAGGTATGATGAAAAAGGAGAAAAGTGAGTTATGGGAAGAGTGCGGACTGAGACAGAGCTAGTACTGGAATAAACCCAACAAGGTTCTAGTTATGAAGTCTCGGTAAGCACTGAAGGGGTAGAAGAATGAAAAAGAATTAAATGTGAAAAGGGTGAAAAGAAATAGCCCTCCAATAATTCAACCTTAGGGCAGAAACCGGGTTCAATTCATATGCTACTAGTGGTTACCAAAGTAACGCCGGTATTGAAGACAAGACGTCATGGACCAAGTGACGCACTGCACTACAACTTCCCAAGCTACTCAAGTCTCTCTTTAAAAGGGCTTGTTTCATTCTCACGAGGAACCTACATAATCTATCGACTTTCTCTTAGAGATTGTTGATATTGAAGAAGGAGACCCTCTCCCTAGTCTCCGGCATAGGAACCAAATGTGCACAATTGAGTCTAGAGCCAGGAGATCATTAAATAAATCTCTTTAGGACACTATCAATGAAGACTCTCTGTTTCACACAATGTGGAAAGAGAGATTTTATCTTATGAGTCCTACGTATTATCCTTGTGGTATTGCCAGAACATCTGAGTGATATGTAAATATCACGATGAAGATGGAAATCCTTCTAGAGCCAACATCAAACAAGCTCTTGGTGGGTGACATGTGAGATCTTTCAAAAGATCAAGCTTGTGACAACTGGATAGAAACAATGGGGAGATTCATTATTGAATCAACCTTGGTCCAGGAAATGGATTGACGGATACCTTTGAAAAACCGGTCGTTGTGCTTAAAATTCTTTTCTCTAGCACATCGACTGTGTATCAATATTTCAAATATACAAGGTGTTTATGATTGATAATTGATTTTTCTCAAAAACCCTCGTTGTATTGCAAAAACACTTTATTGAGCAGTACTCGATTGTTTTTCAAATCTCTTTTCATCAATTAGTGAATCTCAAATTCGTTGGTTCACTCACACCATGTTGTCTTCTTTGAGACGTTTCGGTTTGAGAACAGCTAGAGCAGCTGCAAAACCCTATCAAGGAGATTCTTCGGAATTATACCTGATCACAAGCAGTACTTGTACTGATCAACGGGGAACCGTGGGCCGTGTACCTCAACTCAACGAAAGTGATCAAAGACACTTTCGTGTGATTTATTGCTAACTGTTGTTTGCTGGTACATTTGGATGGTTGCAGCTGATCAGAATTGAGGAGTCAATCCAAAGCCGCATGCTCACAGCATCCACTCTTAATTGAAGAAATCATGACTTGTGCTTCTCTACATAACCTAGCTCTAATATTTTTATACTATGCTTCTGCTACGCTGCTGAAAATATCATGAACCAGTAAAGCTTCCGCTACTCTGATGAAAAGATGTCATGATCCAAAAGTGTGAGCATGTCGGTCCGAAAGTCACAACATCACATGAAGGCAACACAACAAAGGGTGATACAGAGATTTACTGTGGCTGATGATCTCAATGAAAGCTCAAAGATCATCAAAGATGTGGATCAGTTAAAGACCTCCACTGAAAGTACAAATCATTCAGACTATGAAGAGTCACTGCTAAAGCACAAAGATTGCTGAACTTGAAGAATTAAAGTCTACGAGCTCAAGAACAGAAGACAAATTAGAATGCTAGGATTCGAAATGTAAAACATGGGGTGACCTCCCTTTGGGGGAGATTGTTAGGAATTGGAAATTCCATAGTGAAGTGTCGGTCACCCCATCTATAGTCTAGCATATGTTAGCTCGTAGACATATCGTTATTTACTGTTTTATTAGTTAGTTATTAGCCTAGTTTAGCGTAGTGTAACACCGTGAAGGAAGGACGGGTCTTTAACCACTGTATACCTGATCCACAGGCCGTCAGGAGGTCGTGTAGTTTGTAAGTATAAATACCCCTTCCATCCTTGGAAGGGGTGGTGCTTCTCAATCTAATATTTCATTTTTTACAAAGCAAGTCTCTTACAAGAAACACCCTCTCACTCTTTCTCTCTCTAAAACATGGCTTTCTTGTATCACCACCATCCTAGACCACCCGAATCATCAAACACAATAATATTTATGATCCTAGATATTAACTGTTATTGTGAAAATGCATGTGATAATTCGAGCTCAAGGTTTGAAGAAAAACGCAATCAATGAATGTTATTTGAAAATTTCAACATCACAGAAAAATTTATTGTAACTCACAAAAATTCTGAAGTCACAAAACACTTTTAGTAACTCACAAGAATTTCTTAAGTCACAAAATTATTTTATTGTTTGAAATGTTCAAGAAAAATGAAACATATTTTGAAGACGAAAAAAGTTGCACATCATTTTTTTATTTTATTTTGTAAGTAATAAATGGAAAATCTTTTTGGATTTTTTAAAGATTTTATATTTTTTACTTTGATTTTGAAATATGAATTTACAAAGAAAGATGATTTGGTGTTTGACTTTTTAAGAACGTTTGAGTAAATTTTCCAGATCTTCTGGAGTCAAACACTGCATGCCAATTTGATGGACAAGCTCAGTAAACCTTGCAGGTAGCAAAGCTTTGGTGAACAAATCTGCCAATTGGTATTGAGTACCCACAAAGTATAATTCAATTGTACCCTTTTCAAAATGCCTTTGATGAGAATGTGTGTATGGAGCATAAGCAAAGTGACGTTGTTGTTGATAAAAAGCATGATTGGACTTTGGGTACGGATTCGGATAACCATGTGCCATGAGAGCAATCTGATCAGCAATCGGTGGTGGAGGGAAACCGTGTGTGCCACGAGCTTCTTTATCCTGGAGAACCTCATATTGATGATGTTTCAGATAATCATACAACAACCCATACTTAACATCATGAAGATCCTTGACTTGTCGAACAAAAGTAACATAATTATGCCAATCTGGTCCTAATGAGTTCAGAAACTTTCTGTTAATAGCAATGGTTGGAAGATCAATCTTGTGTCGGTGCAAATCATTTACCACATTTGTGAAGCGATGATAGTATGATTCAAGTGATTCCCCAGGCTCAATGGTAAACACATCAAAATTGTGATACAGTTTAGACTCTATGTCAATCTTATTCAGTTCAGTGCCTTCCATCAAAAGATGAATTTGTTCCCACATAGCTTTTGCAGTTGTCTGTGCATCAATACTTTTGTAAATTGGATTAGGAATTCCAAGAAGTATTTGATGCATAGCAAGCTCATCGGCTTCAAGATGAAGTAGTTGTTCTGGTGTTAAATGGCTCAGTGGAACAACTGAAATAGTATCGGGTCTTGGTGGAACAGTTGTAGGATCTCCGGGAACAGTTTCAGTTGGCATTTGAAACGATCCTTCTAGTATCACCTTCTTCAGATACTTACCATGAGGTTTCTTGAGCTCCATATACCTTAGAAATCGACTTGCCCATTGCACATAATTTCCTGGTGTGAGAATTGGAGGACGAGTATCCGAACCAGCTTCATGAATTGATTGCTGACTTGTAACAGCTTCACACATTTGAGAAAACCAAGTTTGTTGTTGAGGGATTTGTGGAACCATTGACATTCGTTGTTGAACTTGTTGAGGAGGTTGTTGTGGAGGTTGTGGAGGAGCATGTTGTGGGGGTTGATAAGGATAATATGGGTAATGGGGATAATACGGATACGGTGGTTGAGACATAATTGTTGTTGATTGATATAGTGATTTTTAATTTTCCCTCCAAAAACAATTATGAAAAAATTTTCTTTCCCAAAATTTGAAATTCACTATAAAATGTAATTTTAAGGTTGTAAGAAAAATTTGAGGTTTGACAATTTTGACGCCAAATTTGACCCGAAAAATTCGAATTTGGGCCCAAAAATTTGAAATTTTGACCAAAATTTTCACAGTTAAACCAAAATTTGAATTTCGCGTAAAAATTGAATGTTTAGTCTCCCCTAGAAATTAAATTTTACTCAAACCAAAATTTGACAATTGTTTTTTAATGAAATTTGTGTTGATGATGTGTTATGGATCTTTAAGGATAATTAAGGTTGGTGTTGTTTAGGTTTAGGTAGATTATTATCAAAGTCCAGAAATCCAAACTTGCAAGATTCTGAAAAACCAAACTTGCAAGATTCTGAAAAAACAAACTCGCTGGATTCTGAAAAACCAAACTCGCAGGATTCTGAAAAACCAAACTCGCAGGAACCAAACTCGCAGGAACCAAACTCGCTGGAATCCAATCTCGCATGAATCCAAACTCACAGGAACCCACTCGCAGGAATCCAAACTCGCAGGAATCCAAACTCGCAGGAATCCAAACTCGCAGGAATCCAAACTCGCAGGAATCCAAACTCGTAGGAATCCAAACTCGCAGGAACCAAACTCGCAGGAATTCAAAAATTTCAAACTCGCAAATTTCTAACTCGCAGGATCCTAACTCGTAGAAATCTGGAATTTGATAACTCGCAAATATTCAAACCAGAAATCCTAACTCGCAAATCTTCAAGTCTAACTCGCAAAAAATCAATGCAAACTCGCAGAAATTCAAGACAAACTCGCAAAACATCAATGCAAACTCGCAAAAATTCAAGACACACTCGCAAAAATACGTATTTCAGTCCAAAAAATCCATAAATTTCAATCTAAAACACGTTTTTAAGCACGGATTTCTATTAGATCTATATCAATATTAACCTAAACTATGATAAAGTATCTCACTTTTTAGATAAAAGTGATTTCGAAAAAAAAAATTAAAATTTTCTAACTCACTAAAATTCATAAATCTAAAAACATGAAATTTGATCTTTATCACAACCAAAACAATCCCTTGGCTCTTGATACCACTTGTTAGGTCCCAATTCTATCACATCACAACATGTATTCTAGAGAGAGAAAGTTTTAGAGAGAGAAAGTAGAAGGAACTAATTAAGTGATTATGAAAATGATAATTGCAATTAGAACCAAGCCCCTCTCCCTTCAAGGGACGGGTATTTATAGTGTTTACATGAATAGGGGCGTTTCCCCTTGGTTCTAGAAGAACCTTCTATCACAGCTCATGAGTTTACTACATGAGCTGTAAATTTAATTACAAACATTTATAAACCATAAATTGTTAACAACCTATTACAAATTAAATGACCTACACTTCATAACAAAACATGTTCCTAACAGAATGATCTGAAAAAATGTTGGTAAATCTCTAGTTAAAGATGTTAGAAGTGCTAAACAGGTTAAAGAAGTATGGAAACCTATTAGGAAAAGGTTTAGTAATTATTGGAAGCCTACAGGAAAAAAATTCAATAATGTGGGTTATCAATGGAAACCCACTGGCCGTAAATTCAAAGTTAATGAATTTTACCCTAAAAAGTATAGATCTATGCCCACTAAGGAATGGAAACCTACTGGTAGGATCATCCTCTTAAGAAGTAGTCATACTTCACATAGGCCCAGTGCTTCTACTAGTCTTGCTTCCACCACTAATGATGTCATAGCTTCTAATATTGATGTGGGTGTGATAAGGATTTAAAATGTACCTTTTTGAGGGGTCGTTTAAGCCCTTATTTGATCACTTTTGTATCCGTTATTGCTTATATCGTTCCTTTTCACTTTTTAGGTCTCTTGAAGGCAAACTGCTGTAATGGCACTTATTTGGACGAAAAGGCGCGGAATTAAGAAGAAAATGACCAAAGTCAAGAATCAAGAAACTCAAGCTGCTAAATTACAAGGGGACGGCATCACTGCTTAATCTGCGACGTCGTAGGAGGAATTTGTGACGGCTCAGAAGAGAAATTGCTAGTTTTGAAGGACGGTGTTGGGCTTTAAAAGAGTAGGCCGTCGCAACTCAGACGGCCTAGATTCAATACAGACGGCGTCAGAAGCTAAAGAGGACGGCGTCACAAGCATAAGGTGATGCCGTCGCAAGATTAACTTGGCCAAGACGAAACCCTAATGACGGGGACACGACGGCGTCAAAAATCATAAGGTGACGCCGTCGCACATGTAATCTTATATATAGAATCCAAATTTTTCAGTTTTAGGTAGTAGTCTTTTGGGTAAACTTTTGGAGTAAAACCAAAACCAAACCAAGGTCGTATTTGGGGTTCTAAACCCTATCTTACACCAAGATAAGTTGTTTACTTCATTAATTTAACTATGTCTTCAATTATTTGTGTGTATGCTTGCATGTTCTCCATGTCCGGCTAATTTACTTGTGTGTTTGCTTAGGGAATATGAAACTTAATTATTGAATATTGATTGGTTGTTTCTTATCTTAGTTAATTAATGATCTAGTAATGTGATAGGTCATTTGATTAATCTTTGTGAACCTTAGGTTATAGCACCTTGAGTTGTTGTAAGCTAAACTATCCAAAGAGGCCTTAGAGTAAGAGTTTATCATCCCTTGTGGGTTTTGTAGACGAGACCCTTTGGTAACTTCAAAGAGTTAGGGAGAAACGCATACCCTACAACTTTAGACACACAACGCAATTAGGAATAAGGACGTGACAATTCAACCACCAATAGGAGATAATTAAGGAGTAGTAAAACCTAAGTAAACACATCTTTAAACTATCATACGAGCACACAATAATTAGACATAGACTACCACCACCTTAGTTTAGATAATTAGATAATAGTAGAGTAATCGGTAGAAATACCAACCCCCCAAATCCAAACCCCGAGATTCGTACTTTTCCTTTTCTAAAAAACATAAAAAGATAAAAAAATAATCTTCCTCAACCCCAACCTTAGTGTAGTAACTTCTCACTAGCATTCCTATTCCCCTAGAGAACGATATCAATTCCCGTGGCTTACCCTAATACTACACTACAACGATTAGGTTCACTGCCTAGGGTGTTGAAAAACTTGCTCGACGAAAAGGAAGTTCCTTTGACCCCGAACGACGTGTGTAGCGTTATCAAGTTTTTGGCACCGCTGCCGGGGAATAGAATAGCTAGTTAGTAGTCCACCTCGTTTAGTTTTCTTTGCTTAATTCCTATCAAGTAAACTTTTTTCTCATTTTTAGCTTTCTTTTAGTTTATCCCCCTTCTTCGTGACCTTTGTTCGTAACCCATCACTTTTCATCATGGAAGGTGAAAACCCCCCTCAAATCATTGTCCCGCCAAGAGACCGTACTCTTGGTGAATACTCGAGACCTAGCCACCAAGGCTATAGGAACACCATTGAGCTTCCTGACCAAGCCCAAATTACGGCCCTGCGATCCGACACCATCCAGTTGGTGCAAAATGGATGTGCATTCCATGGACTTCGTTCTGAAGATCCTAATCAGCATCTTAAGGACTTCCTTAAAATTGTCGATTCTATTGACCTTGATGCTATTACTCGGGAGACCACGTGTCTGCGTCTCTTCCAATTCTCTCTACGGGACCAAGCTAGTAATTGTCTTGAGCGACTTCCCGCCGGCTCCATCTCAAGTTGGGATGATCTCACCACTCGTTTCCTTGCTCAATTTTTCCAACCGGGGAGAACCACAAAACTTAGGAATGACATCTTGATGTTCCAACAACATCAAGGTGAATCTCTCTACGAAGCATGGACTCGATTCAAGGACTTACTTCATAAAGTCCCTCATCACGGCATTGATCTTTGGCTCCAAGTCCAAATCTTTTATGATCATGTCAACTTCCCCACTAAGCGATCCATTGACCAAGCGGCCGGTGGAAAACTTAGTGATCTCACCGCGGAAGAATCATGGGGTATAATAGAGGACCTTGCTCTCTATGACAACGAAAGTTGGAATGACCCCCGTGAGTTGCCCAAAACCGTTAAGGCAATCTCCTTGCCTCCAATTGACTCACAACATTCCGACCGTAGGATGCTTGAACTTAAAGATCAAGTAAAATTCCTTATGAGCTCTTACGAAAATCCTAAGTCTTCACGCCATGTGAACAAAGTTTCCTCTTCGTGTGAGCCGTGTAATGATCCTCATAACACGCGCACTTACACCCGATCCCCAGAACATGCTTCTGTTGACTACGCATCCTCACGTGTTAATGGAATGGGAGGAAGATTCCCTGCAACACCCAGACCTAGGACTTTTAATGACACCCGAGAAGCATGGAAGGGCAAGCCCGACTTCTATTGGGGACAAACCAAAGAATTCACTTATAATGATTTCTCATTACCCCTATCTCATGGCCCTAGCCAAAACATTGAAGGAATGTTGCAACAACTTGTCGCATCCCAAGAAGCCCAAATAGCTAAGCTCTCGGACCGTTTCAACCAACAACAAGCCGATATGGATAGGAAGATAGATAACCTTTTGAAAGCCATAACCAATAGTGATAGGAAGGTTAATTCTATCTCAACCCCCGAAACTTCCGGTGTAGAGATCAAGGACCCAAGTAAGTTGGCTAAGCATGTCCAATTCGTCAATACCATAGCTTTAGTAAAACCTAATAGAACAAATGACAAAGCGAACCATGAGATGATACTTGATGTTAAGGAAACACCGACGAATGAAACGACCAAGGGAACAAATGAAGTAGACAATGACTATTTCAATAAGTTTCCTACGGAAGGAGAGCTATCCCACCACCTTCACTTAGTGCGTGACCTCCGTCACATGTATGTTAGGAAAAGCCCTAGAATCAAGTTTGGGAACCCTTGGAATCTTAACATACCATGTTGCATAGGACACCTTTTGTGGCAAAGGCCTACATTGATCGCAAGTCCCCAATCAACATAATGACTAGCACCTACTAAAATTGGATATTGAAGAAGCCTATTCCAACTAGGCAAGACCCCAATGATCTTAATGTTAGTTGCAATTTTCTTGGAAGAATTAAGGGATTGCCTGTTTATATAGGTAGTTTCACGTTTCCTACGGACTTCATAATTGTGGATGATATTAGCACGGCCATAGACCCTAGCTGGTCCCATGTTATTCTAGGAAAACCTTTCATAGAAAGCACCGGGATGACCTATAATCCCTCGTCAGGAGTAGTGCGATTCAAGGATAAGACCGATGACATAGCTTACCAAATGCCGTTTAAGATTGAGAAGTTTTCATCACTCTCTAATGATGAAAAGGAACTTAAATTGTCGGTCTATTATAGGAATGATGAGGATAGGGAGAAAGGAGTAGATTATGTTATGGCTAAGATTTTCGGATTCTATAAGGATTGCTTGAGCCTAGGATCGGAATATAGGACCGATTGGGGAGAGGATGAAGTCTTAGAGAAGTGCATTATAGGGCACTTATACAACATGGAATACGGTCAAGGTGGCGGTAATGAAGTAACGTAGGGACACGACTACGAGTCTAGCTACAAGACTCTTAAATAAAGAAAAGCGCTTCGTGGGAGGCAACCCATGTTTAATTGTTTGCTTGTTTGTGTCATATATCTTTTATTGATTGTTTAATCTCATGTTTAAATTTGTAAAAATGATTTATTTTGTTTTTAACCTCGTCTTAATTGCATATAAAGGTATTTTACATAAAGGATAAGTGTAGTGAGGATTACACACGTTTTCATAAGTTTCACACCCCCAAATTACGTGTTTTACAGTGGAATGGAATTCCTGGGGGATGACTGTCATAGCATCACAATCACAGTTATATTGAACGACCTAAAGTGTCGTTTGAAAAGAACATCGTTTGATATATTAAAAACATTCAGAGTTACAAAGATAGGTCCTAAATGAAAATCAACATGTGCGGAAAATAAGTTTGGTACAAGTCAAACGATGTTTTTAAAGTGTATAACTCCCATGTGAGACGCGTCGTCACCGCGACTCTATGATATGTCCACATGCATGCCATGAAGTGAATGCCTTAGTTACCTGAAAATACATTGCTAAAAGTGTCAACACAAAGGTTGAGTGAGTTCATAGAGTTCATGTAAAACGTTTTATACGACTACCACAAGTATAGGCCATGTATGACAAAAATGTCACATAAAAATGTTACAATTGCTATAAGCACATGACACCGAAGCTAGACTGATCATGATGTTCGCCCCAACAGAGTGTTTTGCCAAACAACTCAAATAATGATATTAAATGAAATGCATCCGTTTGAACAGTTGGAATCCACCAACCCGAATGGAGGAGTCACCCTCGATAGATCTATCCACTCACCCTCGCTTACCTAGTAATTAACGGTTCATGATTTCTGATATGGGGACATTCAATTGGCAATGAAGTAACTTAAGCGATGTAATGAATTTGATATACTTGGTATCGTAATAAAAATGATGTGCAATGTATTCTCTCCCGCTGGTTTGAAATAAAGTAAAAACTTAAAAAAATCGGGGCTATGAAAACTCACCATAGAGTGTAGTGACATAAGTAATGCAACATTGTCAAGAAGTATAGCACAACAGTATAAAGAAGTACAGCGCAATGATACGGAGTCGGTGTAACCTAATGAATAGAAACTCGTCTCAAAATATAATACGCAAATAGTAATCGATGCGTATAAGTTTCAAAAGGTAATACGTTTTAGTTTTCGTGGAAGTTTCGTATCAACGTTTTTAAAATGTTTAGTTTCATCATTCGTGTGGTGGTATGAAATCATAGACTCAAGACAAAACACACGCCAAAGTATAATAATATATATATAAAGCACATATATATTATGCTTAATAGTCTAATAAGAGCCCAATAGGCGATTGTCCGATATCATAAGTCTGTCATAAGTCTAATATATGTCTAAACAATATCTATTTGATATAAGTCCAAGTGATTTGAGTCTTAGTCTAATGTGTCTAAACGATGTCAATCCAATATACATATAGTCCAATATATGTCAACATGTCCAAATGATATGATTCATTATGTATTAGTATAGTTCGATAAGTAATCAAATATAACAAGTCCATATGTATTCGTTATGTCCAATATGTCCAAGTCCGTTATATTTTCCGAAACATACCAATATGCCAAAGTTAAATCAAAATAAATTATGTTTGATACGTAGTCCAATGTGTAATATAAGTCCGATAGTCTAATATCAATAGCCTTCGTCTAACGTCCAATGTCATAAATGTACATTTATATATTGTGAATCCGATATAAGTCTAATGTCCAAGGTGTCAAATTCACAATCCATATTATCCAAATCCGTTAAGTATTAGGATAGTCCGATATCGTTATATAAATAGTCCGGTAACTGTCTAGCCCGTTAACAAATTATAGGCCTAATATGGTTTAACTTCAACCCAACTCTTTCAAGCTCAGCATTAATAATCCAAAAGAAGAGTTTAGTATACAAGTAGTAGATAATTATATTCATCAACAATAAGCAGTTACAAAATAAACAATATCCCATATAGACTGCTCAGGTATGTTAGCTTTTTATGTGTCTAATCAAGGACATGTCCTTCCATTGTATGAGAAACTTGAAACTAATATACTGATTTGTGTACAGGTGTGTGTATATGCTCTCTCTTGAGCTTGACACAAATAGAAACAAAGACCAATGCTAATATGATTCTAAAGCTACTTTGTCCAAAACAAGAATATATAAGAAAGTCAAAAGACTTATTTCACAGGTGTTTGGGTTTGTGATTTGAAATGGATTACCTCGTGTCCTGGTTATTGCAACTTATACTCACAATAATAGGATTTATAAATTTGGATAGCTTATAATACCTTAATAAGTTATAAAGAAAAATAAGTTATAAACATCAACAATCAAAAATCAAAACCACATGGGTTTTCTCCTTTACCCGAGACCGAAATGAACAAATACAATACATACCCCTTCTGGGTTTTGCTTGATGAACCGAGAATTAAACCAGGCGCACCCTTCTGTTGGGTCGCGGTATGGGTCGAGCACAACAACCAAACACCCTTGTGGGTGTGGTTTACTGTTGGCTCGTATGTACAAGCAAAACAAAGACCCCAATTAAGTTTCAAATAAGCATATCATAAGCACCCTAACGGGTGTCTCACGTTGAACCGACAATTAAAACAATCGAACCACCCTCTTGGGTGTCTCTCGTGAACCAAGTCATCAACCACACCCTCTTTGGGTTGGTGCTATGAAACAAGATAACTCATACGACCTTTTCGAAGGTTGCGACACCCACAGGCCAAACACCTTATGTGAGTGAGCTACGCTGGGTCAAAACACGAACCAAACCACACCCTTGCGGGGTTCTTTTGTTGACCGAGAATCAAACCAAACGCAACTCCTGGTGGGCTCGCGATGATGGTTAATAAAACCAAACACACCCTTGTGGATTAGGCTGTGACACACAAACAGCAGACAACAATAACAACAGCAAACAAACACCCTCGAGACCTGACTAAAACCCAAACGGGTTCTTGACCCGACCCGCATCCAAAATAACAATCCCAAACACCACTTTAATGATTGACACCACACGATATTAATATCAAAAACATGTTTTTAATTAATCTTTCATCCACGAAAACATTAATCAGTTACTTATAATCGAGTTAAAAAAAATAAAGGAGTAGCAAAATAGATATAGGTCTCGAAATACCTATGAGATAGAGACACAGGGGTGGCGGTGCAGCTATGATGGTGGTGGTGGTTGTGCTCGTTGGTGCTGGTGGTGCCGTATGCTAGAGAGAGAGAGGAGAGTGGCGGTGTAAGAGAGTGAGGGAGAAGGAGATGGATATCTTTGAGAGAGAGATAATGATAAGATAGATATTGTGTACCCCGTGTCGCGTTGAGCTAAAATGTAAAAGCGATATCTTGGATTGATAATTGCAAGAAATATTTTCCCGTAAGTGTTATTATAAAAATAGTATGTAAGCAATATTATTGATTCCGAAAAATAGTTATCGGGATTAAATCATAACTAACACGGTGTCAGTTACGCGATATATATATAGCTTCTCACGTTTGATGAAGTAACTTTTTGTTGAATAAACAGAAGTGAATGGAACATCCAGTAAGTATTAATTTTGAAGTAAAGTGAATTATTTAACTTAGAAACTTATAGGTTAACTACCGGTTACAGCATTGTCTTTTACGTTATGATGAAAGTCAAATAGTCAACAGTCAAAAGGTAAGATAGTCATTTTATCTTATGAAAATTTATGTCACATTAGTTAGTTATTGTGATCGGGTAAACTGATAACGTTTAATGTTAATTTAATAGTCGTAGTAGTACGGGTGGTTATATAATTATTGTATCGAAATTACGTAAACCGTCGTAAATATATATATATATATATATATATAACAATATATATACAAAATAAATTCAAAACATCGGGTAAACTAATAATATAATTTTTATAGTCTTAAATGAGTATAAAAATATATCAATATAATTGTTGTAAGTGTCGGATCAATTTTTCAAAATAAATGATTATGCGTGTAAAACCCTAAAATCTAAATCGCGTGAAATGACAATTTTGCCATCAAACTAAAAATTATAAAAAACTCGGGAAACACTTCAACATCGTTAACAAATTATCTCATTAATAATATATGCACATTATGAAGAAATAAACTTATGATATAAATTAAATGACACATGAATGATTAAGTCTATGTAACAATTAAAAGTATCATAATGTACCCATATTCACTTGAACCACAAAGAGGACTAAGTGCATGATTTTGAGATAAGTTTGGAAGTTACATTTTGGTCTCCTCTTCCCCCCCTATAACCGGCCTAATGAGTCTCCTCCCCATTAATTCCTCATTCAATTATATCAATCCCATTTATCATTTTTATCTTCATTTCAAAATATCAAGAAAACCTAAAACTATTTTTCTCTCATCCATAAGTGGCGGCCATCCCTATTCTTCATCATATTGATCCGAAAATTTTACAAACAAAAGGTTCCTTGGAGGCTCGTGATAGTGTACGATCGATTGGCGGACGTGGTGATTGTGTTGGGTTCGGAAAAAGGCTAGGTCGTGGGTTGGTGTTTTGTAGCCGTGGGTATTGATAAGCCTAGGAGGTGTGGTTTTGATTTTGGTGCTTTGATTCTTGTTCCTTGTCACGTTCACGCTACGAGGGTATCGTATCATCATCACTCATCTTTTCCTTTGTGTTTTCCTTTCCATTCGTGGCCTTTGCAATGATTTCTAGGGCTTGTATTTTTGAATTATAAGTCACATAAAATCATGAATATAATTGTCACATGAAATGATAACATAACTATACATAAAACCTTGATCTTTAATCTATGTAATTCGAAATGATATATGACATGAATATGATTGTGAAACTGATTTTGGGAACCTCCTTATGTCGACATATGTTTATTGATTTAAAGGGTTTAATAAGCTCAAGAAAATATGATTATACGTATGTGATTAATGGATTCGTTAATGAATGAATTATGGCTTGTTTTGATTTAATAAGGGGCGTATAAAATTGATCTTGGGGGAGGGTGGTTCGAATTAAAATAAGATCACATAAGGTGTATATTAATCTTGTAATAATCGAGTTAGAATGGTTTAAAATGGATACGTAATCATAACCTAAAACTAGGGTTTTGTAATTCATGATTTAATAAAGTTAAGGGATTGTTTTGTAAATGGTAAAATTTGATGGATTAACATGTTAATATTCTAACTAAATGGATTAAATGAGTAAAATGAGTAAACTTGCTATATTTACACTTTTAACCCTATACTTTACACTATTGACATTTTAAACCCTAAACTTTTGTAACCTGTCATAAATGATCCTTAAATCATGATAACACTCATTTTCATTATTTAACTATAGATAAGTGACTAAACTTACTAATTATGGAAACCTGCTAAATATGGAAACCTGCTAATTTTGGAAACCTGCTAATTATGGAAAGTTACTAAAAATAGAAACCTGCCTAAAATAGAAAGTTTCCTAAAATAGAAAGTTACTTAAAATGGAAAGATTACTAAAACGGGAAACTTACTAAAAATGGAAAGCCGTCTTAAACGAGTAATCTGATTCTTATAGAACGTTATTTAATTCATATAGGTTCCGGGCGGCGTGATTGATCTCATTTCTTGACTTTACTTTCATTGTTTGCTTGCTTCGAATAAGGTACAGATATTCTGACCTTATCTCTTAAGGTTTCTCGTGATTCTTATACATCTTTTGATATTAGCTTGAACTGTTACGTTGTACTCTAAGCCTCATGATTAGGGCTTCCCTATGACTTTGCTATGCTCCCTTTGATATGAACCTTTGATATGAACCTTTGATATGAAACATTGATATGAAACTTTGATATGAAATATGATATGAACCCTTATGATATGTATATGCTTTGACCCTTCAGTCTGATACCCGAGCCAAAATATGTTTCCTAGTCAGGAAGGTAACCTGACCGTGTCATTGATGCACCAATGGCATGACTTTAGTGTGGTTGAGTGATGTTCCACACCGTCCCCATTTTGATATGATTATGAGCTCACTATATGTATATGATCTGGCCATTATATGTTTTGGGGGGCGTATGGATGCATCCTAGATTTGATATGTTTCGAGGGATTTAATCTGATTGGAGCTTTGTTTGGTGAATGATGTCGGGTGCAATCCGCGTCTTCACATTTTTGGTAGTTGATCACTCTATTGTTACTTGAGGTCTCCCCTCTTATATATGGTATTGCGAGGTCACCCCTCGGGATACAACTGATATGATATGATATGATATGTGTTTGATATGATATGGGCTCGTGGTTGAGGACTGACCTTTCATTTCCATTTTTATTCGTTATCCTTTGTTATACCTTATGATATTCCCATTTGCACATTATGATTATGATACCTTCGTTACTTACCCTTCGATTATTCGTTTGTATTATATATCTGTTCACTGGGCTTTTTAAGCTCAGCCGCGTTTTCTTTCCATGCGGCAGGTAATTAAGCTAGGTGCTGGGATTCTTAGCTATGGGTTTGAGTGATGAGCGGATATGCGGACTTATGGCTTTAGTCATCTTAGTTTCTACTTCATTATGTTGACATTTATTAGACTCGGATTATGCTTATTTATGTCTTGGACTATTCCTTTGATTTCCTTTGAACTTATGTAATGTTTAAACCGTGTTGGCTGGATTTTCCTTTGGTTATCTATATAAGACTTCCGCTGCTTTGTTATGTTCATTTTGTATGCTTTGATATGACACCATTTTGTAATACTTCTACCCTTATTGGGTTGGGGTGTTACAATTATGGTATCAGAGCCCAGGTTTACGACTTGTAGTCAGGACCTGTGACATATGGACCCTAAGCGTTATCCGTAGAGCTTAAGTTTTGACTGGTGAGCTTTGGGTAGATTCTAGGTTCATTTTCATCGTTTTCGTTCATGATCTCCATCTTATTTCCTAACCTTTGCTAATCGTTTAATGAACTCTTCAGATGGTCCAAACTCGAAGGAACGGCGACGACAACGGGGATGGAAATCCTAATTTCGAAGCTTTGATTGCACGCGCTCTAGCCACTGCTATGCCCGAGCTCATTGCTACCATCACTCAGAATGTTCGAAATGGCCCTAGCTCTTCTGGTGGGGGTAATAGTGGGGGTGATAACCTACCTACACCCATTCATGTATGGATCGAGCGCTTCAACAAACTTAAGCCAATCCCTTTTCGCTCGGCAGCTTCACCTAATGAGGCAGAGGACTGGATCACGCACTTGGAAAAGCTTTTCAATGTGCTGGGTTGTGGTGATGATGTGAAAACCCGACTTGCTGCCTTCAAACTCGAGGGTGATGCCCTAAACTGGTGGAAAGCTTATCTCTTGTCCAAAGAAGAGAACTTTCTTGATACTTGTGCTTGGGATACCTTCAGAGGCATCTTCTACAAACAGTATTTCCCTGAGTCAGAACAGCTTCGATATGAAAGGGAGTACGAAGCCATTCACCAGTTAGATAAGGAAGATTCTCACGAGTATATGCAACGCTTTATGAGGATGGTTGGGTTTGTAGGTGCTACAGTTGCTGGAGATGCTCGTCGTCAGGCTCGTAAGTTCAAATGGGGGTTAAAGAAGTGGGTGCTAGACAGGATGATCAACCATCAGTATACTGAGGTGGCTGCGGTTGCGGATGATGCCCGCAACATCGAGTTATTGCATGAGGAGCAGGGTTACAATAAGAGGAACAGGGATGGTGATCGTATTCATCCTCGGGGTCGACAGGACCAGACTCAGGAGTTCAGGGGTAGACATGACCGTGGTCACGACCGTGGGCGTCAGGATACTAGGGCACATGGTTATCAGAGGTACGACAGATCGGGAAACGACCTTCAGGGTCGTGATGCTGGGGGTCAACGTCAGGTTAGGGACTAATCTTATCGTGGTGGTCAGCAGGACCGTTCTTCTGGTTCATCATATCAGCGGAGGCCCGCTGAAGTTTTGCCTCCTCCTCCACTTTGCAACACTTGTGGTAAGCCCCATCCGGGCGTTTGCTTCAAGGCCACAGGTGGTTGCTATTCATGTGGGTCTACTACTCATCGGGTGAAAGATTGCACTCAGGGGAAAGTGACTACTCCGGGAAACACGGCCAAACCAGCTCCGACTAAGGGCCGTGTGTTTTCTGTTACTCGGGATCAGGCAGCGAACACTCCAGGTACCATTACCGGCATTATTCATATTGGTGATATTTCTGCTTTTACTCTATTTGATACTGGCGCTACGCATTCTATGATATCTACTTCATTTATAAGGAAGTTAAATATGACACCCACACCTTTGTTAAACCGAGTCTCTATTTCCACCCCTATGAAAAACCAAGTACTTATTGATCGTGAGTATGTGGATTGTCCCCTACGTTTCGATGATGGTATTCGTTCGGCTAATCTTCTTCCTTTGGATATGTTTGATTTCGATATTATTCTGGGTATGGATTGGTTGACCTTGCATAGGGCTACCATTGACTGCTATGCTCGAATTGTTATCTTTGGTAATATTCACCAACCTGATGTCATTTATCACGGTGCTCAACCGCCTAAGTCGGTTAAGATCATCTCGGATATGAAAGCTCGCACTCTCATTTCGCATGGTTGCCTTGGTTTTCTGGCATCCATTAAGGATACTTCTCTTGAAGTTCCTACCATTGAAAGTCTTTCTGTTGTACGTGATTTTCCCGACGTTTTCCCTGATGAACTCCCTGGTATTGCTCCGGCTAGGGAAGTTGAGTTTGGCATCGATTTGATTCCTGGTGCCGAACCTATATCTAAAGCTCCTTACCGTATGGCACCGATCGAATTAAAGGAGTTGAAGGAACAGTTGCAGGAACTGTTGGAGAACGGCTTTATTAGGCCCAGTGTTTCACCTTGGGGCGCACCGGTGTTGTTTGTTAAGAAGAAGGATGGTAGTATGAGGTTGTGTATTGACTACCGTGAGCTGAACCGTATCACTATCCGTAACCGTTATCCCCTTCCACGCATCGATGACTTGTTTGATCAATTGCAAGGTGCAAAATTCTTCTCTAAGATTGATTTGAGGTCTGGTTATCATCAGTTACATGTGAAGGAACAAGATGTTCCTAAGACCGCGTTTCGTACTCGCTATGGCCATTATGAGTTCTTGGTTATGCCGTTTGGTTTGACGAATGCACCTGCAGTTTTCATGGATCTTATGAACCATGTTTTCCACGAGTACCTCGATAAATTTGTAATCGTCTTCATCGATGACATCCTTGTGTATTCTAAGAGTGAGACTGAGCACGAGTAGCATCTTCGTATAGTATTGGAGACTCTTCGGCAGCAGAAGTTGTATGCAAAATTTTCTAAGTGTGAATTCTGGCTGAGTCAAGTTGCTTTCCTTAGTCACGTTGTGTCTGCTGATGGTATCAAGATGGACACATCTAAAGTCGAGGCTATCACAAAATGGCCGAGACCTACTACCGTGACGGAAGTAAGAAGTTTCCTGGGCCTTGCTGGCTATTACCGTCGTTTTGTTGAGGGTTTCTCTCGATTGGCGTTACCTTTGACGCAATTGATGAGAAAAGGGGAAAAGTTTGAATAGACGGAGGAACGTGAAAAGAGTTTCGAGGAGTTGAAACGTAGATTGGTTTCTGCGCCTGTTTTGACACTTCCATCGGGTTCCGGAGGTTTTCAGATTTATAGTGACGCGTCAAAGAAAGGGTTGGGTTGTGTGTTGATGCAGCATGGTAAGGTGATTGCCTATGCTTCGAGGCAATTGAAATCGTATGAGGAGAATTATCCCACGCATGATTTGGAGTTGGCTGCGGTGGTTTTTGCCTTAAAGATTTGGAGGCATTACTTGTACGGTGAGTCGTGTGATATCTTTACTGACCACGAAAGTTTAAAGTATATATTCACACAAAAGGAGCTCAATATGAGACAGCGGAGATGGCTAGAGCTTCTTAAGGACTACGACACTAACATCCAGTATCACCCGGGTAAGGCTAATGTGGTTGCTGATGCATTAAGCCGAAAGTCGGGTATGATCGCTAGTTTGGAGATTGAACCCAGGGTTCTTCACGATCTTGAGCTGATGGATGTGGAGTTTTGTTTTCGGGGTTATGATGGTTATTGGGCGAGTTTGAAGGTTGAGTCCAACCTTATTTTGCGGATTAAGGAAGCTCAGAAGGATGATGGTGAGCTTTGGTCTATAGTTCAGAATATCGAGGCGGGTAAGTAGACGGACTTCAGTGTTGATGGTTTCGGCGTTGTATGGTATGAGGGCCGACTTTGTGTTCCGAATGATCCTGCTTTGCGTGAGACTGTTTTGTCAGAGGCTCATAGTTCCCCTTTCACTATTCATCCTGGTTCTACCAAGATGTATCGGGATCTTAAGCAGCATTTCTGGTGGAATGGCATGAAACAGGATGTGGCTTTGTATGTTTCTAAGTGTATGACTTGTCAGCAGGTCAAGATAGAGCATCAGCGGGCTAGTGGTCTACTTCAGCCATTGGAGATTCCTACTTGGAAGTGGGAAGAGATCTCTATGGATTTTGTCACCGGTTTACCTCTCACTCGTAAAAGACATGATGCGATTTGGGTGGTCGTTGATCGGCTAACCAAGTCTGCTCATTTCTTACCCATTCGTATGATTGATCGTGTTTGTAGATTGGCAGAGATTTTTCAGCAATAAATTGTTCGACTTCATGGTACCCCAATAGCGATTGTGTCAGATAGAGATCCTCGTTTCACGTCTCGTTTTTGGAAGAGTTTGCATAAGGCTTGGGGCACTCGTCTTAAGTTCAGTACGGTGTTTCATCCGCAGACAGATGGTCAGTCGGAGAGGACCATCCAGACCTTGGAGGACATGTTGCGTGCATGTGCTTTAGAGTGGACCGGGAGTTGGGATGAGTATTTATGCTTGGTGGAGTTGGCCTACAACAATAGTTGGCATGCTAGCATCAAGGCTGCACCTTATGAACTGTTATATGGGAGGAAGTGTAGAGCACCTATTTGTTGGGACGAAGTAGGTGAGCGTTTGATTGAGGGACCTGAGATTATTGAGGTCACTAATGAGAAGGTGGCAGTTGCTAGGGAGAAGTTGAAGGAGGCTCGTTCACGGCAAAAGAGTTATGCAGATAAACATCGTCGTGATTTGGAGTTTCAGATTGGTGATCGGGTATTTCTGAAAGTATCACCTTTTCGGGGTGTGAAACGTTTTGGAATCAAGGGCAAGCTCAGTCCTCGATTCATCGGACCTTTTGAGATTCTCGAGCGCATTGGGGAGGTTTCCTATCGTCTAGCTCTACCTCCTCAGTTATCTCATGTTCATGACGTGTTTCATGTATCTCTGCTGCGGGGATACAACTACCATCCGTTACATGTGGTTTCCTATCCTTTGGATCAGATTCAGCCAGATATGTCTTTACCGGAGGAACCCGAAGCTATTTTAGATCGACGAGATCGAATCACGAGAACCAAAGTAATTCCGTTTGTTAAGATTCTTTGGAAGAATCACCCAGAGCGTGAAGCTACCTGGGAGACCGAGGAATCTATGCGAGCTAGTTATCCGCATTTCTTTTCATCATCGGGTATGTCTTCGTTTATTGCTTCGTTTCCTTTTCAATTTTCGGGGACGAAAATTTTCTTTTTAGAGGGGAAGAGTTGTAAAACCCTAAAATCTAAATCGCGTGAAATGACAATTTTGCCCTCAAACTAAAAATTATAAAAAACTCGGGAAACACTTCAACATCGTTAACAAATTATCTCATTAATAATATACGCACATTATGAAGAAATAAACTTATGATATAAATTAAATGACACATGAATGATTAAGTCTATGTAACAATTAAAAGTATCATAATGTACCCATATTCACTTGAACCACAAAGAGGACTAAGTGCATGATTTTGAGATAAGTTTGGAAGTTACATTTTGGTCTCCTCTTCCCCCCCCCATAACCGGCTGTTGGGATATGAAAGTGCTGAAGATATCAAAGTACTGAAGATATGAAAGTACTGTAAGCTGCAAAGTACTGGAAGAAGTCAAATAGTCAAAGTACTGCTAAAGACAAAGTCAAAGTACTGCAAGGTGAAGTCAAAGTACTGCTAGAACAAACAAACTATTATATTCGTTTATGGAAAGTATTGTATTCCATGTTTAGATTACTTGTCGTACAAGGTTATCAATTGTAAACCGACTAGGATATCCTTGAGCCTATAAAAGGACTCCTAGATTGGCATTAGAAGCACGATTTCAGAAAAAGAGTTTTAGAGTTTACGAATTAGAGTTTAGAGAAAAGTTCGATTATCTTAGAGTTGTATTAGAGTATCTGCATAATAAGCAGATTTAGAGTTTGTTAATAAAGTTTTTCTTCTTAGCTTTGTTAAGTAAATTCTGCGTACTTGATAAAGATTGCTCAGTGTTTCTTTGTTAATAACTTAGGATTTATCCGAGGTTATTAAACCTTAACAAGCTAGTTAAGTTAGTTTGATTAAAGTATATCGATCCAACAAGTGGTATCAGAGCTTGTGTGGAAACTCTGACTAGGAAGAAACCCTACAATATTCAAGATGTCGACTGAAGCTGTTCCACAACCCTCAATCACCTCACTCAGAATTCCAATTATCAAGAAGGGAGAATATGATCTCTGGTGCATGAAGATGAGGCAGTATATTGCCATTACAAACCATGCTCTGTGGAAGGTAAGTGTGAATGGGAATGAAGTTGTTCCAGAACCTGTTCAAGTCACTGGACAACCTATAGCACCAAAGGCAGTTTTACCAGCAGCAACCCTAAGGAATCAAGAGAAGGCACTTAACATTCTCTTGTCTGCCATTCCAGATGGTCATCTTCTCAAATTCCATGATGCTAAAGATGCTAAGCAGCTCTGGGCTGCTCTCAAGACCAGATTTGGAGGGAATGAAGCCTCTAAGAAGATGCACAGAAACTTGCTGAAACAACAGTTTGAAACTTTTACAGTTAGAGAAAGAGAGAGTCTTGATGTTGCATATGATAGGTTTTAGAATCCCCTCAATATGTTGGAATTATACAAGGCAGAAGTATCAGTTGAGGATGCTAATTTGAAGTTTTTAAGGAGTTTGCCATCTACATGGCATGTGATTGCTACTATGATCAGAGGACAACAAGGATTGGATGTTATGGACTTTGATGATCTTTATCATCAATTGAAGGTGTATGAACATGAGATGAGTGGTCAACCCAATTCCAAATCTCACAGTATTGCTTTTCTATCAACTGAAAAGAAGAGCAGTACTTTCAAAAGTACTGCTTCTCCTCAAAGTACTGTTTCTCAAAGTACTGCTGTTTACAATCCCCCATCATATGCTCAGCAGGCCCCACCATCTACCACTTTGAACTCAGATGAAGTTGTGTGCTCCTTCTTTGCACAACAAGCAAGCTTACCTGTCACTTATGAAGAAGATCTAGCACAGATTGAAGAAGATGCACTTGAAGAAATTGATATCAGGTGGCAAGTTGCTTTGATCACTGCAAGGATCAAAAAGTACATGAAGAAGACAGGCAAAAATATTGATTTCAAACCAAAACAAGGAATAACTTTTGACAAATCTAAAATTGAATGCTTCAATTGTCAAAAGACTGGTCACTTTGCAAGGGAGTGCAGGTTTGCTAAGTATCAAGCAAACAGAGCATCTGAGAAGCCTAAACTTGAGCTCAAGGAAATTCCAATAACTGAAACAAAGGCTTTGGTTGCTCAAGAGAAGTTATCAGAAGTTGACTGGAGTGAAGAGTTTGATGATGAACCGGTGACTTACTGTATGTTAGCAGTGGAAGATGCAGTTGAAGACACAGTGGAAGCATTGGACTGGAGCACTGCTTTTGATGAAGAATCTGAACATGCTGCTTTGGAATCTGATGATGGCTTTGGAGGATTTGATTGGAGCAAAGAAAGTGAAGATGATCCTGTTCTTCTTGCTATGGTGGCTACTTCACCAACTCAGTCTCCTATCTCTGAGGTATGCTCAAACTGTTATGAGTTTTATCAAAAATTACTTAACAGTTATGTGATTGAAAGAGATAATTGTATTAGGGCTAGGTCTGAGGTAGCAGGTTACCAAATCACTTTAGAGTCTATAGAAGCTAAAATCATAACACATGAAAATAATGAAATGGCTTGGGCTGAAAAGTATGAACAACAGGATTACCAGTTAAAACTCAGTGAATGGAAACTAAACTGTAAAATTGCTGAAATTGAGAAATTAACTAAGGAAAGAGATGATTTGTTAGCTAAGTTTGCTGCTTGGGGAGAGTCTGGCTTGTCCCATGTTGCTTATGTTGAAAAACAGAGAAGGGCTTACATTAGAACAGGCTTAGGATTTGGAATGGACTTTAGTAATGTAGATGAAAACCAATCTAGTGATCAGGATGATGGTATTTTTGAGGACATAACCACTAGTGATTATGAGCTCATTAACTATGTAGATTCATCTAGTAATGAGGGCTCAGTAAGTGAACCACCTCCTGAATATAAGAAAGACAATGGTTATCATGCTGTTCCTCATCCCATTAGTCATCACCCCTCTAGGCCTGATGTTTCTCGTTATGGTGTTGACAGTCTAGAATTTAGGAAGAAGCCTGTTGCTCAAGCTAGGTCTGAGAAACCCAAAGAAACTGTTGAAAACAATGTTCAAAATCCAGCAGTACCTTTAAATCAAAGTACTGCTCAACAAGCAGTACCTTCTGCAAAACCTTTTCAAAAAGGTACTGCTAAACCTTTTTGGGATAATTTTGGTCAAAACAAATTTTATCAGTCCTCAAGAAGGCAAAATAATTTTGGGCATAGACATAGAAGAAATCACTTTGGTCATATGGGTCAAAAACTGTGTTTTGTGTGTTATAGTCCTACTCACTTAATCAAAGATTGTGACAAACACTCAGAATATCTAAGCAAGTTTCCAAGGAATAAGTCTAACAATCAGAGACCTAGAGAGCACAAACCAGTGTGGACTAATTCAAATAGGGTTAATCACAGAAACTTTACACCAGATCATAGATACCCACATCAGAGAAGACCTTCAGTATCTCACAGTACTTTCCAAAGTACTGCTCAGAGATAAGGTACTGAAAACCATACTTGGGATAGAAATTCTAGGAGATCTCACTATCAACCTAGAAGGTATCACAGTTCATATAAGGGATCTAGATCACAGGAACCACCTGTTAAAACTGAATGGGTTAAAAGGGAAAGTACTGTTGGGAGACATACAGTACGTTCAACAAAAAGTGAATCAGATGTTTTTGTGTCAAAAGAAAATGCTAATAATCTGGTGAAAGAAATTTATGTTGAAAAACCAGAGAGTTTTGAAAATCCACATGCTACAAAGATAATTTTGGATCATAATTTGAGAGATAGTGAGAATTACATACTCAAAGAATTTGAGTTTGTAACTTCTCAAGGGGAACACAAGTCAGTAATGGCTTGGGTTCCTAAAAGTTTCTAACTCTTTTCTTTGTGTCCAGGGCAACCCAGAAGAGGAGCTTAAAGATCATCTTATTGTGGATAGTGGTTGCTCTAGAAGTATGACAGGCGATAAAGAGATCCTGTCTGATTTTAGAAGTATTAGTGGAGGAAAAGTTGCATTTGGGAATGATCCCAATGGAGGAAAGATTACAGGGAAAGGAACAATTAAAGCTGGAAGAATCGATTTTGAGAATGTCAGATATGTGAAGGAGCTTAAGTTCAACTTGTTGTCAGTCTCTCAAATTTGTGATAAAAAGCATCATGTGTTATTCATTGACACAGAATGTCTTATCCTTTCTTCTGACTTCAAACCTGTTGATAATGACTTGGTAGTACTTAGAGTACCAAGGACAAATGATGTGTATAGTTTAGACATGAAGAGTCTACATTCTTATGGAAGAGCCACATGTTTGGTGGCTAAAGCAACATCTGAAGAGGCACATCAATGGCATAGACGATTGGGCCATGTGAATTTCAAGAACATTAACAAACTGGTCAAAGGCAATTTAGTTAGAGGTTTACCTTCAAAGACTTACAAGAATGATCAATCCTGTCTGGCATGCAAGAAGGGTAAACAACACAAAGCTTCCTGCAAGAAGCTTGATGAAAGAAATATTAGAGAACCATTGGAGCTATTACACATGGATTTATCTGGACCTGTCTCTGTGGCAAGTTTAAATAAGAAGAAGTACTGTTTGGTTGTTACTGATGATTGTAGTAGATTCAGTTGGGTTTTCTTTTTGGGCTTTAAAGATGATACCTTTGATGCTATTCAAACTCTTATAATAGCACTTGAAAACCAATTAAGACTCAAGGTTAGAGGTATTAGATGTGACAATGGAACTGAATTCAAGAACAAGCCTATGGATGACTTTTGTGCTAATAAAGGCATAAAGAGGGAGTTTAGTATTGCTAGAACACCACAGCAAAATGGTGTTGCATAGAGGAAGAATAGGACCTTGATTGAAGCAGCAAGGACCATGTTAGCTGATTCTCACCTCCCTATTCAATTTTGGGCAGAAGCTGTAAGTACTGCATGCTATGTACTTAACAGGGTCTCTGTCACCAAACCCCAGATGAAGACACCCTATGAATTGCTAATGGGCAATAAACCCAACATTCGTTTTATGAAGCCTTTTGGATGCCCTCTTACTATTTTGAACACCATTGATAATCTAGGGAAGTTTGATGGCAATTCTGAAGAAGGTTACTTATTGGGATATTGCACTAACAGTAAAGGCTTTAGAGTATACAACAGAGTTACTAAGAAGATTCAAGATTGTCTTCATGTTGAGTTCTTAGAAGATCAAGACAATGAGAAAGGTAAAGGTCCTGATTGGATGTTTGATCTTGAGATTTTATCTCCTTCAATGAATTATGTTCCTGTTAGAGAAGAAAATCAACCTTTGCACACTGAAGAAGATATTCAATATGTTGTTCATGATGTTCATATTCGACCTGATGCTATTCCTACTAAAGATCCTGTGAGTCCAAAACAAAGTACTGATGTTCCTAAGCAAAGTACTGATTCTCCAAAACAAAGTATTGTTGCACCACAATCCTCTTTATCTGCAGAGGATCAATCTATTGAAGAGGAACTTAATCAGATGCTTCTTCAAGATGTATTAGCACATTCTTACACTGATGAACAAAGGAGAGCTTATGAAGAGGCAAAGAAGAAGAACAAGACTGCAGAGTACTCTTACAGTACTTTGGACAGTACTTTCAACCAAAGTACTGCTGCACCTGTTGACAGTACTTTAGATGATTTGGATGATCCTACCATGCCTGGGTTAGAAGAAACTGATGATGAGCTTGAAGATGAAGGTATTTTCACAGATTCCAATGAAGGTGCTGATTATACTAACTTGGATGATACATATGCAGTTCCACAGTCTCCAATCTTACGAATTCATAAGAATCATCCAACTGATCAAATCATTGGTCCTTCTACTTCTGGAGTAATGACAAGACACAAAGCTAAGGGTTTCACAAAACCTCACAATGCTTTACTTAGCTTTGTGTATAAACAAAACAGGCTAAATCATAAGGACCATCAAACCTGCTTATTTACTTGTTTCATCTCTCAAGAGGAACCCAAGAATATTGCTCAAGCTTTGAATAAAGAAAGCTGGGTTGAAGCTATGCAGGAAGAACTCCTTCAATTTAAACTTCAGGAAGTTTGGGTTTTATGTGATCTTCCAGATGGGAAGAGAGTTATTGGAACCAGATGGGTTTTTAGAGTCAAAAGAGATGAAAGAGGCAATGTTATAAAAAACAAGGCAAGATTAGTTGCTCAAGGTTATAGACAGGAGGAAGGGGTAGATTATGATGAGGTATTTGCTCCTGTGGCAAGGATTGAAGCTATTAGAATATTTCTTGCTTTTGCTTCTTATATGGGTTTTCAAGTCTATCAGATGGATGTCAAGAGTGCCTTTCTTTATGGCACTATTACAGAAGAGGTGTATGTGAAACAACCTCCAGGTTTTGAAGATCCTAAGCATCCAAACAAAGTCTATAAGGTGGTTAAGGCTCTATATGGTCTTCATCAGGCACCTAGAGCTTGGTATGAGAGGCTCTCTACATTCTTATTACAACATGGATACAGGAGGGGAGCAATCGACAAGACTTTGTTTATCAAGAGAGACAAGAAGGATATCATGTTAGTTCAAGTGTATGTTGATGATATTATCTTTGGGGCTACCAAACAGTCCATGGTTAAGGAGTTTGAGCAGCTGATGCAGAAGGAGTTTCAAATGAGCTCAATGGGAGAGTTAACATTCTTTTTAGGACTTCAGGTTAAGCAGTCCAAGGAAGGAATTTTCATTAGCCAAGACAAGTATGTTACAGACATACTTAAGAAGTTTAATTTTGATGATATAAAGGCTGTTACTACACCTATTAAATCTATCAATTCACTGGGAAAAGATGAAGATGGACAGCCTGTTGAAGTCAAGTTATACAGATCTATGATTGGCTCTCTTATGTATCTTACTGCATCAAGGCCTGATATCATGTTTGCAGTATGTTTATGTGCCAGATATCAAGTTTCACCAAAGATCTCTCACCTGAATGCTGTCAAGAGAATTTTCTGTTATTTGAAACAACAACCTAAGTTGGGATTGTGGTATCCTAAAGAGTCACCTTTTCACTTAGAAGCTTTTTCAGATAGTGACTATGCAGGTGATAATTATGATAGAAGATCCACAACTGGTGGATGCCAATATCTTGGAAGAAGGTTAGTCTCCTGGCAATGCAAGAAGCAGACAATTGCAGCAACATCATCTACTGAAGCTGAATATGTAGCTGCTGCAAGTTGTTGTGGTCAAGTTTTGTGGATGCAAAATCAACTCTTGGACTATGGATTCAATTTTAAGAATACTCCTATCAATATTGATAATGAGAGTACTATTTGTATTGTAAAGAATCCTGTGTATCATTCCAAGACAAAGCATATTCAGATTAGGCATCACTTTATCAGAGATTGCTATGATCATAGGCTCATTAATGTGGTTAAAGTTCACACGGATGACAATGTAGCTGATTTACTCACAAAAGGTTTTGATGTGTCACGATTCAATCACTTGGTCGTGAGCATTGGAATGATTAACTACTAAGCTTTGTTTAAGGGGAGGACTATAAGATGTTAGGTATAGTCCTGTGTATTGCTTGAGGGGAGGATGTTAGTTTATACTTAGTTTATATGAAGATTTTTGGCAAAGTACTGTATTTCCTGAAAGTACTGCTTGGGAAAGTACTGCTTATGTGGAAAGTACTGTTTGTCGTATTAAAGTACTGTTCCAACGGTAATATTGATGGGTAATTGGTAGTAACGGTAACTTTGTTATTTAGGCTGTGATTTTTCAAATCTCACCTATAAATAACTACTTTCCGATTTTCCCTCTCATATTATTACTTCACATCTTTTCCATACTTATCTTCCAGTTACCATCTCTTTATTATTCGATACAATTTATATTGTGCTCACTCTTTCAACAATGGTGAATCGTTTAACTGTTTCGAAGCACAATATGGTGGCTAATTTGGATAAGACTGAGGCGAATGTGGCTTTCTATGATATAATTGATTATCTTATTGGGTCGCCTATTAGCTATGCTCTTTTAGTTGAGCCTGATATAATTGAACCATGGATTCAAGAATTTTGGGCTAATGCTAGAGATAATATGGAGGAGGATGAATATTATATTAGATCCTCAGTTGCTGGAAAGACTATCAAGATTACAGAGGCCTCTATTCATGATGATTTATTATTTGGTGATGAAGATGGGGCTATTCGATTCGATAAGCAACTGATTTGGGATACTTTTAGCAATCTGGGTTATGAAGGTTCTTTGACTGAACAAACTTTAAGAAGGCCTTATTCTGTCCTCAATGGAAGTTTTTGATTCATGTCTTGCTCCATTGCATAAGTTCTAAAAGCACTTCTTGGGAGCAGTTTGGGTCAAATATAGCATCTGCAGTGGTTGGCTTAGCTACCGACAGGGTGTTTAATTTTTCACGGCTTATTTTGGATGGGATGCTATCGCATATATCCTCTGGGGCAACTTGGTTGATGTATCCAAGGTTTATACATGTTTTCTTGAACAAGCAATTGGCTGATGTTCCAAAACCTGCTGCTTTACTACCTGTCATTGTGCAACAAGCCAAAATCTATACATTCATGGCTAAGAGAAGCAATTTGTTCAGAGGTGGAGATATTCCATTAACAACAACAATGATGGAAGTTGTACAAGCTGTCCGTGATGCAGCTGGAGAGGATGAAGAAACACAAGGTACTGCTTCACAAGGTACTGCATCTGCAAGTACTGCTTCTAGTGAAGGTACTGCATCATTATAGGGTGATGTTTCTTCAGGTCCTGAGGTTCAAGTAGAGATTGAGAGAACACCTACTCCATCTCCACAACGTTCTGTTTCAGAGGCTCATTCACCACTTCAAGGTGCTGATCCTACTATACCTCGTGAAGGTTTAACTATGGATAACTATGCTTTGACAAGGGCGCTAGCTAGGTTGAACAAGACTGTTGCGCGTCAAGCTAAAACAATTAGGAAGTTGAAGCGTAACTATTTCTGGTTGAGGAATTTTGTTAAACCTTATATTCAAGGATTCAACTTATGGGTAAAAGAGGAAAACAAACGTCGCAAAGCTCTTCGAAAGGAATTAAAAAGAAAAAAGGTTCCTCAATCATCTTCTGTCAACTTGGGGAGGAATTCAGAAAAGGATAATTTGAAAGAAGATGTTATGAAGAAGAAAGAATCTGTAAGTACTGCAGAAAAGATTATTTCAGAGGAAAAAGAAGAAGTACAAGTTCAAGGTACTGATGATCAAGGTACTGATGTTCAAGGTACTGATGATCAAGGTACTAAACATCAAAGTACTGTGTTTCATGATACATCTAGGCCAAAAGCAATAACTCCAAGGGTTTTGAATTTTGAAGAAGAAGCTGGTCCTTCTACAACTATTATAGAAGAAGAGGAGGAACCTAGATTCAAACCTATTCATTCTGCGAGTGATGATGAATTAGTTTCTACAATTCTTGATTTGTCACAACCAAGAGGAGGAGTTACTATTAGAGAAGCACAAGAAGAAGAACAACCAAGAACTGATCAACCTGCAATTGATCCAAAAGACAAAGGGAAAGGTATTTTGGTTGAAGTTAAGAAGAAGAAACTTACTTTGGCAGAGCTTAGAGCATTTGAAGTTGCAAGGAATGAAGCTGCAGCTAGAAAAGTTCAAGAAGAAATAAATGCTAAAGATAGAGAAGAACAAGAAGCTCAAGAAGCTCTGGATAGAGAAGCAGCTCAAAAGGTGCAAGATGAATTGGATGCTGAAACTGCTGAACCTTTACAGTCTCCAACACCTGTTCGATTTATGTCAAGAAGACCTAATTTAGCTAAAGAAAGGAATGCAATGATGGCATACTTAAAAGGCAGAGGATTTAAAGGATTGCAAAAGCTAAATTATGTGGATATGAAAAGATTATATGATGCTGAGAGAGAAGCTTATAAGAAAGATGTTGCAGGCATTAAAGATTTTAGAGAAGAAGCTTATTGGACTGAAGCTGAAAGGAAGAAGAGCTTAAAGAGAAAAAGAAAAACTGATGCTACAGATGTTCAGTTTTCAAAGAAAGAAAAGGTTGAATTAAGATCTGAGACTAGTGATGAATTGAAGAATTATCTCAGGGTGGTAGATTTTGATTATACCAAGGAAGATAATGACATGAAGATGAACAGATCAAAGATTAGTGTTTTCAAAGTTGAGAAATCTAAGAATGGAGATTACATGGTTTTTCACAAAGCAGATGAAAGTTTCAAAGTTTTTAAAAGGCTATGGGATTTGTTGCATATAATAGACAGAGTAGATCTATTCTACTTATATCATGTTGTGAAGACTTATTTTGAAGATAATCCATTAGAAGGGATTGGATTGGTTTTACATGGGGATCTCATAACTATGTGGGAAACTGATGAAGAGAGCACTGATGATATCTGGAAGGATCAAGAAAACTGGGAAATAGTTTGCTGGAGATTCTTTGAAGAATCTGGAGTTCATGTCTTGGAGCTAGAAAATGGAACAATGATTCACATGTTTGCAGAAAGAAGATATCCTCTTACAGTTGATCTAATGAGAAGAATGCTAGAGCATGGATTGGAAGTAGAAGAGGCTGATGAAACTGCTTGCATGGTGATCAATTTGTTTATAGACTGGACTACAATTGCTGAGAATGATCTATAACTGGTATGACTTTTATTTGAAAAAATACTTTTTGATATATCAGTACCTTTATTCAAAGTACTGCTTATCAGACAGTACTTTCATCAAAGTACTGTTTGTTGTATTAAACCAGTTAAATGACTTTTAAAAGAAACCTTTTGCTAAAGTAATAAATATTTTTGAAATAAAGGTTGAATAAATGGTTTTTGTGATGATAACATCAATAGGTTATCAATCCACCATGGTTACAAAAGGATTGACTAATCCATGAGCAAACGGCTCTGGTAAAGATATATCAAATCCGTTTTTAGTTGACAACTTGCTAATAAGTTGGATGGTCATCAACTCACCATATCAGTAATGTGAAGAGTTGGCTAGCCCACAAGAAATGGCTTGTGGTAAAGGCAGTGGAAAAACCATTATTGGTAATTAGTTCACCATTAGATAGAAGAACTAACTAGTCCAGAAGGGTACAGCTTTTGGTAAAGACAAAACAAATCTGTTGATAGCTGGTGATTTGCTAAAAATCATATGGTTATCAATGTACCATGGTCTTACACACCAAAACATTTGGCTACTCCAAAGATAATGGCTTTGGTAAAGAGTTCTAAATCCATTGAATTTTCAATGATTCACTTAGATGTGATGAGAATAGTATGCAACTTAAATTGAATTATTGTACACATTGTCATATGTTGCTGTGTTGCTAAAAAGATGGAGATTGCTGGATGCTGCTGTAATGAAAACAATTCTAAGAGATACTTTGACAAAGCACATATATTACAGAGATATAATCTAAATACTAAAGAACAATCCATTTTTTAAAGATGAAGCTGTTAAAGATATATTCACAAAAGAACTTGAAGTCAAGCAAGTAGAATTCAAGTTAGGGGAGGATTGTTGGGATATGAAAGTGCTGAAGATATCAAAGTACTGAAGATATGAAAGTACTGTAAGCTGCAAAGTACTGGAAGAAGTCAAATAGTCAAAGTACTGCTAAAGACAAAGTCAAAGTACTGCAAGGTGAAGTCAAAGTACTGCTAGAACAAACAAACTGTTATATTCGTTTATGGAAAGTATTGTATTCCATGTTTAGATTACTTGTCGTACATGGTTATCAATTGTAAACCGACAAGGATATCCTTGAGCCTATAAAAGGACTCCTAGATTGGCATTAGAAGCACGATTTCAGAAAAAGAGTTTTAGAGTTTACGAATTAGAGTTTAGAGAAAAGTTCAATTATCTTAGAGTTGTATTAGAGTATCTGCATAATAAGCACATTTAGAGTTTGTTAATAAAGTTTTTCTTCTTAGCTTTGTTAAGTAAATTCCGCGTACTTGATAAAGATTACTCAGTGTTTCTTTGTTAATAACTTAGGATTTTCCGAGGTTATTAAACCTTAACAAGCTAGTTAAGTTAGTTTGATTAAAGTATATCGATCCAACACCAGCCTAATGAGGCTCCTCCCCATTAATTCCTCAATCAATTATATCAATCCCATTTATCATTTCTATCTTCATTTCAAAATACCAAGAAAACCTAAAACTATTTTTCTCTCATCCATAAGTGGCGGCCATCCCTATTCTTCATCATATTGATCCGAAAATTTTACAAACAAAAGGTTCCTTGGAGGCTCGTGATAGTGTATGATCGATTGTCGGACGTGGTGATTGTGTTGGGTTCGGAAAAAGGCTAGGTCGTGGGTTGGTGTTTTGTAGCCGTGGGTATTGATAAGCCTAGGAGGCGTGGTTTTGATTTTGGTGCTTTGATTCTTGTTCCTTGTCACGTTCACGCTACGAGGGTATCGTATCATCATCACTCATCTTTTCCTTTGTGTTTTCCTTTCCATTCGTGGCCTTTGCAATGATTTCTAGGGCTTGTATTTTCGAATTATAAGTCACATAAAATCATGAATAGAATTGTCACATGAAATGATAACATAACTATACATAAAACCTTGATCTTTAATCTATGTAATTCGAAATGATATATGACATGAATATGATTGTGAAACTGATTTTGGGAACCTCCTTATGTCGACATATGTTTATTGATTTAAAGGGTTTAATAAGCTTAAGAAAATATGATTATACGTATGTGATTAATGGATTCGTTAATGAATGAATTATGGCTTGTTTTGATTTAATAAGGGGCGTATAAAATTGATCTTGGGGGAGGGTGGTTTGAATTAAAATAAGATCACATAAGGTGTATATTAATCTTGTAATAATCGAGTTAGAATGGTTTAAAATGGATACGTAATCATAACCTAAAACTAGGGTTTTGTAATTCATGATTTAATAAAGTTAAGGGATTGTTTTGTAAATGGTAAAACTTGATGGATTAACATGTTAATATTCTAACTAAATGGATTAAATGAGTAAAATGAGTAAATTTGCTATATTTACACTTTTAACCCTATACTTTACACTATTGACATTTTAAACCCTAAACTTTTGTAACCTGTCATAAATGATCCTTAAATCATGATAACACTCATTTTCATTATTTAACTATAGATAAGTGACTGAACTTACTAATTATGGAAACCTGCTAAATATGGAAACCTGCTAATTTTGGAAACCTGCTAATTATGGAAAGTTACTAAAAATAGAAACCTGCCTAAAAAAGAAAGTTTCCTAAAATAGAAAGTTACTTAAAATGGAAAGATTACTAAAACGGGAAACTTACTAAAAATGGAAAGCCGTCTTAAACGAGTAATCTGATTCTTATAGAACATTATTTAATTCATATAGGTTCCGGGCGGCGTGATTGATCTCATTTCTTGACTTTACTTTCATTGTTTGCTTGCTTCGAATAAGGTACAGATATTATGACCTTATCTCTTAAGGTTTCTCGTGATTCTTATACATCTTTCGATATTAGCTTGAACTGTTACGTTGTACTCTAAGCCTCATGATTAGGGCTTCCCTATGACTTTGCTATGCTCCCTTTGATATGAACCTTTGATATGAACCTTTGATATGAAACATTGATATGAAACTTTGATATGAAATATGATATGAACCATTATGATATGTATATGCTTTGACCCTTCAGTCTGGTACCCGAGCCAAAATATGTTTCCTAGTCAGGAAGGTAACCTGACCGTGTCATTGATGCACCAATGGCATGACTTTAGTGTGGTTGAGTGATGTTCCACACCGTCCCCATTTTGATATGATTATGAGCTCACTATATGTATATGATTTGGCCATTATATGTTTTGGGGGCGTATGGATGCATCCTAGATTTGATATGTTTCGAGGGATTTAATCTGATTGGAGCTTTGTTTGGTGAATGATGTCGGGTGCAATCCGCGTCTTCACATTTTTGGGAGTTGATCACTCCATTGTTACTTGAGGTCTCCCCTCTTATATATGGTATTGCGAGGTCACCCCTCGGGATACAACTGATATGATATGATATGATATGTGTTTGATATGATATGGGCTCGTGGTTGAGGACTGACCTTTCATTTCCATTTCTCTTCGTTATCCTTTGTTATACCTTATGATATTCCCATTTGCACATTATGATTATGATACCTTCGTTACTTACCCTTCGATTATTCGTTTGTATTATATATCTGTTCACTGGGCTTTTTAAGCTTAGCCGCGTTTTCTTTCCATGCGGCAGGTAATTAAGCTAGGTGTTGGGATTCTTAGCTATGGGTTTGAGTGATGAGCGGATATGCGGACTTATGGCTTTAGTCATCTTAGTTTCTACTTCATTATGTTGACATTTATTAGACTCGGATTATGCTTATTTATGTCTTGGACTATTCCTTTGATTTCCTTTGAACTTATGTAATGTTTAAGCCGTGTTGGCTGGATTTTCCTTTGGTTATCTATATAAGACTTCCGCTGCTTTGTTATGTTCATTTTGTATGCTTTGATATGACACCATTTTGTAATACTTCTACCCTTATTGGGTTGGGGTGTTACAATGCGATAGCGTTTATTTAATAGGAAAATAAACTTTAAATAAAATATGCAAACCCGTGCATAAACTAATATGAAAATGATGTTACTGATGACATGTAGACTAACTCTAGTCTATGTGTAATGTTCTCAATGATGTTTCATGAATACGCAGCTTAACCTCCAAGGTTACGCGTATTTGATACTCGTAAACTTAGTTTACGAAAAATGATGAATAGACTCATGAATAGTGATTTTCTCCGGGAATGAATAGTATTTCGTGAATAGTAAAATTTTGAAATATCCTTTCAAAATATCAAATCGACTTCGAAAATGGTAAATAGTAAAATATTGAATAGTAACCAGTGAATAGTAAATTCCCGAGATGAATAGTGAAATTTTTAATGTTTGTAAAATCACCTGAAATTACGAGTTGTCACATTCGCCCATCCAAAAAGGAATTCAGTCCCTAAATTCAGTCCATGTTAGGTTCTACAGTGTTTCTTTGTAAAAAGGTGAGGATATTTGAGTCGCATCGGGTCGTCCAATTTTTTCTGAATCGTATCACGCCTTTCCAAGACGGGACTTTCAACATAACTCTGTTGCCAACTTGAAATTTTTAATGGTTTTCTTATGGATCATATTTCCAATATTTTGCATCGTATATCGACGTAGCTTATCTAGCTATTGTTGTTACTTGTAACTGATTCTTGATTTGTATGATTTCTTTGTTGTTTCATGAATAAGTCATGGACTAGTGAGTTGAACTTTCCTGATTTTGACCAGTGAATAAGTGATTGACACCTAAACCATAGAGTGCCTCAATTGGTGCAGTCAATATGTTCATGTAATAACTATTGTTGTAAGGAAACTGGTTCGATGAAAAATGATTTACCCAATCATTTCCAGAAACAATCACATATGCTTCGAGCATATCTTCTAAGGTTTGAATTGTTCTCTCGCTCTGACCATTGAGCTGAGGATAATAGGCGGTACACATGTGTTAGTAGGTTCCATGGGAATCTTGAAATGATTGTCAGAAGTCTAAGGTGAATCGGCTACCTTATATTAGGTATAATTGAAATTGATACCACGTATCTCGTGCCAAATTTCAAAATGTCAAGTCTGTCAATAAGGACATTATTGAAAAGAATAGATCATGGGTAACAGTTGTGATTCCTCATGTTTCTAGTTCTAGCGAATATCATGACTTGAGTCTTACTTGCCTAAGGTGCTTAGTCTCCATTACCAAAATGTTTATTGCTTAATGGTGTCTCTCTTAATTTCTCTTATCGAAATCTTTCCATGCTCTATGTTGTAAAGTCACAAAACCTTAAATATTTAAGTGATGTGGTTGATTTTTCAAGATTTGTTCCGATATTGAGTGTTTCTAAAATAGTTCATCACTGAGATTGTTATCATGTTAGCAAAAACATAGATATCAGTTCATACTATGTCGAAGAATGTTTGTTCTAATTTCACTTGTAGATGGAGAGTCATTGATTTTCCGATATGTTCAAACCTGTTGCATCTCTTGATATAGAAGTGAGGCTACTTGGAATTTCTAGAGAACACAATGCCTTAGGGGAAGTTTATATCGATAACCTTAATTTAACCAAATTTTCCTTTAAGAGAAACTCATTGTAGGGAAGTTCACATATTGTTGAGGCCATGTTTAATGGAATGTTTTGCAGTCTCAGCTAGAAGACTTGGTTGATCCCTATAGTGTTGCTTAGTGTGTATTCGCTTTGTACTAAATCTTGTAACTCGGTCTAACTGATACTTTTGAAATGATAGAATTTGGCTTCTAGTCCAAAGATAGTGGTTCGGAATGTCTCGTGATGTCTTAAGCTTTTTGTTAGGTTTTGAAAGATCTCGCTACCTACTTCTAGTCCTTGTTGGTAATTCTGAAATCCTTTCATTGTTTTCTTGTATCGAGGAATCCTCCTCGTAGATGGTATAAAAAGCCTTTCCTAGAAAGGTCACTGGTTAAAATTTCAACTTATCGGTTGTGTGAGTGACGAATGGCGTAGGTATCTATATAGTGTTGACAAAAGAGGTGTTTATGAGCAATTTATCTGATTACGAATCCTTGCTTTTGAGTGAAGATTGTTTTAAGAGATTTGAAATGACGCTTGTTACTTTCGTGACATAATTCTTCCTGAATTATACATAGGTGATCAGGCTATGTATAATCAAGGACAAATGATGTGATGCCTGGTTTTGATGAAATGGTATTATGTTCCTCCGAAGTTTTTGATGGTATTCAACATTTTGTTTTGTGAGACAATGGTTCAAACAATTTTTCAGAGTAATATGAAAATCGTTTCGCATGATGGTATTAAATAGTTGATAAAATGACTGAAAACCAATTGATAGGGTGGTAATAAAACAACTTGTTTTAGAGCTTTGTGAAACAATGTTTCTAAGATGGTGTAAAATAGCTTGAGATAAAATTAAGTGAAATAATTTCATGAAATGGTAGCAAAATAACTTGGAATAAAATTTGTTGAATGGTTTGTAGGATACATGGGAGAACCTCATAGAGTGGTAATAGTCTCCTAATTGGTCAAGAATAAAGTTGGCCTAACTCCTAGTAAGATAGTGAGGTATTGTCGCGAAATAATTGAAAATTTGGCAATTGGAATAAGGAATGAAATAAACAAAGGTTGTGATTATCGTGGAGATAATAAATGATAAAGATTACATTAGCTAGAAAGATACTTATCATATGTTCCTATTGATGGTCTAATCATGTCTCAAGTGTTGGAGCAATAGGTTGTCTAGCAGCAACAGCCCTAGAACTTTCACAGTCCTCAAACCTATAAGATAGTGTAGTTTCTGTAGTCTTAGTGGTAGATGGTAGTGGTGTGTCAAATCATGCACGCTTTCCAAGCGGCAAATCAAATGTATGACTAATAGGTCCACTAGGACTAAGCTTGTAAGTCCTACCAAATGGTATGATCTGTCCCAACAGAATGATAAAAATTGTCCTGATCCTACAGTGAATCAATGGTGATCGTGATGGTGTAGGTGCAACTTCGTCCTCCTAAAAGGGTTCGGTCTCATCATCTGATGTTATCGGTGTTGAATCAACTGATGTTAAAATTGTGATAGGGAATGACAGGGCATTCTTCATGTCAAAGTCTGATGTGAGTATAATGGGATGGGTATCTGAAGGCATTAATGTGACAATCTATTTGAAATGAAAGTAAATAACTCGCAAAATGTGCGTATGAAACCGCATGTATAGTGACTATGCACTTATGATGAAATGATGAGATGCTATGATGATGTAGTTATAGTCTAGGGTCAATGATGCAACCTAGTTCTCTATAACCGAAGCTCTGATGCCAATCTTTCACACCCCCAAATTACCTGTTTTGCAGCGGAATGGAATTCCTGGGGGATGACTGTCATAGCATCACAATCACAGTTATATTGAACGACCTAAAGTGTCGTTTGAAAAGAACATCGTTTGATATATTAAAAACATTCAGAGTTACAAAGATAGGTCCCAAATGAAAATCAACATGTGCGGAAAATAAGTTTGGTACAAGTCAAACGATGTTTTTAAAGTGTATAACTCCCATGTGAGACGCGTCTTCACCGCGACTCTATGATATGTCCACATGCATGCCATGAAGTGAATGCCTTAGTTACCTGAAAATACATTGCTAAAAGTGTCAACACAAAGGTTGAGTGAGTTCATAGAGTTCATGTAAAACGTTTTATACGACTACCACAAGTATAGGCCATGTATGACAAAAATGTCACATAAAAATGTTACAATTGCTATAAGCACATGACACCGAAGCTAGACTGATCATGATGTTCGCCCCAACAGAGTGTTTTGCCAAACAACTCAAATAATGATATTAAATGAAATGCATCCGTTTGACCAGTTGGAATCCACCAACCCGGATGGAGGAGTCACCCTCGATAGATCTATCCACTCACCCTCGCTTACCCAGTAATTAACGGTTCATGATTTCTGATATGGGGACATTCAATTGGCAATGAAGTAACTTAAGCAATGTAATGAATTTGATATACTTGGTATCGTAATAAAAATGATGTGCAATGTATTCTCCCCCGTAGGTTTGAAATAAAGTAAAAACTTAAATAAATCGGGGCTATGAAAACTCACCATAGAGTGTAGTGACATAAGTAATGCAACATTGTCAAGAAGTATAGCACAACAGTATAAAGAAGTATGGCGCAATGATACGGAGTCGGTGTAACCTAATGAATATAAACTCGTCTCAAAATATAATACGCAAATAGTAATCGATGCATATAAGTTTCAAAAGGTAATACGTTTTAGTTTTCGTGGAAGTTTTGTATCAACGTTTGTAAAATGTTTAGTTTCATCATTCGTGTGGTGGTATGAAATCATAGACTCAAGACAAAACACACGCCAAAGTATAATAATATATATATATATAGCACATATATATTATGCTTAATAGTCTAATAATAGCCCAATAGGCGATTGTCCGATATCATAAGTCTGTCATAAGTCTAATATATGTCTAAACATTATCTATTTGATATAAGTCCAAGTGATTTGAGTCATAGTCTAATGTGTCTAAACGATGTCAATCCAATATACATGTAGTCTAATATATGTCAACTTGTCCAAATGATAGGATTCAGTATGTATTAGTATAGTTCGATAAGTAATCAAATATAACAAGTCCATATGTATTCGTTATGTCCAATATGTCCAAGTCCGTTATATTTTCCGAAACATACCAATATGCCAAAGTTAAATCAAAATAAATTATGTTTGATACGTAGTCCAATGTGTAATATAAGTCCGATAGTCTAATATCAATAGCCTTCATCTAACGTCCAATGTCATAAATGTACATTTATATATTGTGAATCCGATATAAGTCTAATGTCCAAGGTGTCAAATTCACAATCCATATTATCCAAATCCGTTAAGTATTAGGATAGTCCGATATCGTTATATAAATAATCAGGTAACTGTCTAGCCCATTAACAAATTATAGGCCTAATATGGTTTAACTTCAACCCAACTCTTTCAAGCTCAGCATTAATAATCCAAAAGAAGAGTTTAGTATACAAGTAGTAGATAATTATATTCATCAACAATAAGCAGTTACAAAATAAACAATATCCCATATAGGCTGCTCAGGTATGTTAGCTTTTTATGTGTCTAATCAAGGACATGTCCTTCCATTGTATGAGAAACTTGAAACTAATATACTGATTTGTGTACAGGTGTGTGTATATGCTCTCTCCTGAGCTTGACACAAATAGAAACAAAGACCCATCCTAATATGATTCTAAAGCCACTTTGTCCAAAACAAGAATATATAAGAAAGTCAAAAGACTTATTTCACAGGTGTTTGGGTTTGTGATTTGAAATGGATTACCTCGTGTCCTAGTTATTGCAACTTATACTCACAATAATAGGATTTATAAATTTGGATAGCTTATAATAACTTAATAAGTTATAAAGAAAAATAAGTTATAAACATCAACAATCAAAAATTAAAACCACATGGGTTTTCTCCTTTACCCGAGACCGAAATGAACAAATACAATACATACTCCTTCTGGGTTTTGCTTGATGAATCGAGAATTAAACCAGGCACACCCTTCTGTTGGGTCGCGGTATGGGTCGAGCACAACAACTAAACACCCCTGTGGGTGTGGTTTACTGTTGGCTCGTATGTACAAGCAAAACAAAGACCCCAATTAAGTTTTAAATAAGCATATCATAAGCACCCTAACGGGTGTCTCACGTTGAACCGACAATTAAAACAATCGAACCACCCTCTTGGGTGTCTCTCGTGAACCAAATCATCAACCACACCCTCTTTGGGTTGGTGCTATGAAACAAGACAACTCATACGACCTTTTCGAAGGTTGCGAAACCCATAGGCCAAACACCCTATGTGGGTGAGCTGCGCTGGGTCAAAACACGAACCAACCCACACCCTTGCGGGGTTCTTTTGTTGACTGAGAATCAAACCAAACGCAACTCCTGGTGGGCTCGCGATGATGGTTAATACAACCAAACACACCCTTGTGGAGTAGGCTGTGACACACAAACAACAGACAACAATAACAGCAGCAAACAAACACCCTCGAGACCTGACTGAAACCCAAACGGGTTCTTGACCCGACCCGCATCCAAAATAACAATCCCAAACACCACTTTAATGATTGACACCACACGATATTAATATCAAAAACATGTTTTTAATTAATCTTTCATCCACGAAAACATTAATCAGTTACTTATAATCGAGTTAAAAAAAATAAAGGAGTAGCAAAATAGATATAGGTCTCAAAATACCTATGAGATAGAGACACAGGGGTGGCGGTGCAGCTATGTTGGTGGTGGTGGCTGTGCTCGTTGGTGCTGGTGGTGCCGTATGCTAGAGAGAGAGAGAGAGGAGAGTAGCGGTGTAAGAGAGTGAGGGAGAAGGAGATGGGTATCTTTGAGAGAGAGATAATGATAAGATAGATGTTGTCTATCGATTTAAAGTGAGAAGAAAAGAAAGAAAAAAACAAAGGCGGCTGGTGTTTTATTAGTATATTGTGTACCCCGTGTCCCGTTGAGCTAAAATGTAAAAGCGATATCTCGGATTGGTAATCGCAAGAAATATTTTCCCGTAAGTGTTATTATAAAAATAGTATGTATGCAATATTATTGATTCCGAAAAATAGTTATCGTGATTAAATCATAACTAACACGGTGTCAGTTACACGATATATATATAGCTTCTCACGTTTGATGAGGTAACTTTTTGTTGAATAAACAGAAGTGAATGGAACATCCAGTAAGTATTAATTTTGAAGTAAAGTGAATTATTTAACTTAGAAACTTATAGGTTAACTACCGGTTACAGCATTGTCTTTTACGTTATGATGAAAGTCAAATAGTCAACAGTCAAAAGGTAAGATAGTCATTTTATCTTATGAAAATTTATGTCACATTAGTTAGTTATTGTGATCGGGTAAACTGATAACGTTTAATGTTAATTTAATAGTCATAGTAGTACGGGTGGTTATATAATTATTGTATCGAAATTACGTAAACCGTCGTAAATATATATATATATATATATATATATATATATATATATATATATACATATATATATATATATACATATATATATATATACATATATATATATATATATATATATATATATATATATATATATATATATATATATATATATATATATATATATATATATATATATATATATATATATATATAT
>BPTQ01000005.1:309556522-309579512 GCA_019973895.1 Chrysanthemum seticuspe
GGCAGGGGAACATTAAATCGTCGAACTCACAGAACTAAGAACTGAAACCGTTAAAAGAAGTATTAAGGCGCGGAAAAGCAGGTTTATTCACGGTAATGTCGTCAAACGGAAGTTCTCTGGATTTTTCACTTTTCCTTGTTATAATTCGTTATTGCCTATGTTTTCACTAGTTTATTCCCGAATTTGCTGGGGAGTTTTTCCATGTAAAATTTAGAAATAGTTTATAGGGATGTGAACCATAAACGAACAGGAGTTCGTTTACACGAAAATCGGTTAATTAAATATTCAATCCCCAGTACTTCGTAACCAAATTTTGTCAGGTGTTGTGTATATTCGGGGCGTTTTCAGTATTGTTCGTGCCTTTAATGTATGATCGTGGAGTGTACCCGAGAGAGATGTGAGTATCCAAACACCCCATGTGAGGTGCTAGTATGTAATTTCCGTGCTTGTTATGACTTTTGCGGGGCTTATATGTGTTGTGGACTGTTTTAAACCAATGCTTCATGACCCCTAACTTATAAATTAATTGGCTAAAAGCACATTTGCTTGAGGACAAGCAAATACCAAGTGTAGGGATATTTGATAAAGATTTAAAATGTACCTTTTTGAGGGGTCGTTTAAGCCCTTATTTGATCACTTTTGTATCCGTTATTGCTTAATATTGTTCCTTTTCACTTTTTAGGTCTCTTGAAGGCAAACTGCTGTAATGGCACTTATTTGGACGAAAAGGCGCGGAATTATGAAGAAAATTGCCAAAGTCAAGAATCAAGACACTCAAGCTGCTAAATTACAAGGGGACGGCGTCACTACTTAATCTGCGACACCGTCAGAGGAATTTGTGATGGCTCAAAAGAGAAATTGCTAGTTTTGAAGGACGGCGTCGGGCTTTAAAAGAGTAGGCCGTCGCAACTCAGACGGCCTAGATTCAATCTAGACGGCGTCAGAAACTAAAGAGGACGGCGTCACAAGCATAAGGTGACGCCGTCACAAGATTAACTTGGCCAAGACGAAACCCTAATGACGGCGACACGACGGCGTCACAAATCATAAGGTGACGCCGTCGCACATGTAATCTTATATATAGAATCCGAATTTTTCAATTTTAGGTAGTAGTCTTTTGGGTAAACTTTTGGAGTAAAACCTAAACCGAACCAAGGTCGTATTTGGGGTTCTAAACCCTATCTTACACCAAGATAAGTTGTTTACTTCATTAATTTAACTATGTCTTCAATTATTTGTGTGTATGCTTGCATGTTCTCCATGTCCGGCTAATTTACTTGTGTGTTTGCTTAGGGAATATGAAACTTAATTATTGAATATTGATTGGTTGTTTCTTATCTTAGTTGATTAATGATCTAGTAATGCGATAGGTCATTCGTTGTGTACTTAATGCTTGATTAATCTTTATGAACCTTAGGTTATAGCACCTTGAGTTGTTGTAAGCTAAACTATCCAAAGAGGCCTTAGAGTAAGAGTTTATCATCCCTTGTGGGTTTTGTAGACGAGACCCTTTGGTAACTTCAAAGAGTTAGGGAGAAACGCATACCCTACAACTTTAGACATACAACGCAATTAGGAATAAGGACGTGACAATTCAACCACCAATAGGAGATAATTAAGGAGTAGTAAAACCTAAGTAAACACATCTTTAAACTATCATACGAGCACACAATAATTAGACATATACTACCACCACCTTAGTTTAGATAATTAGATAATAGTAGAGTAATCGGTAGAAATACCAACCCCCCAAATCCAAACCCCGAGATTCGTACTTTTCCTTTTCTAAAAAACCTAAAAAGATAAAAAAAAATAATCTTCCTCAACCCCAACCTTAGCATAGTAACTTCTCACTAGCATTCCTATTCCCCTAGAGAACGATATCAATTCCCGTGGCTTACCCTAATACTACACTACAACGATTAGGTTCACTGCTGAGGGTGTTGAAAAACTTGCTCGACGAAAAGGAAGTTCCCTTGACCTCAAACGACGCGTGTAGCGTTATCAGGGTGTTCCAATCACATTTACTAACCAATTGGAACCCATTCTCTCATGGGGATCTAAATTATCCAGTCATCCATACTTGTCTGTGTCCAACTGCAGGTCGTACAAATCGTTCTGTAGTATTTGGACTCAAAAGCATATGACTGGAGATCGCTCATGGCTCAAGAACTTTGTGAATAAATTCATTGGGACTGTTAGATTTGGGAACGACCACTTTGGGGCAATTATGGGTTATGAAGATTATGTATTTGGTGACAGTGTAATCTCCCGGATATATTATGTAGAAGGTCTTGGTCATAATTTGTTCTTTGTTGGTCAATTTTTTGATTCTGATCTTGAAGTGGCTTTCAGAAAACACTCTTGCTTCGTTAGAGAATTAGATGGTGTTGAACTTTTAAAGGGAACTCGTGGCACTAATTTTTACACCATCTCTATCTAAGACGTGATGAAATATTCTCCAATCTGCTTGTTGTCAAAGGCGTCTAAAACAAAGTCTTGGTTATGGCACCGTCGTCTCAATCATTTGAACTTCGGCACCATCAATGATCTCTCTATAAAGGACCTCCTAAGAGGCTTGACCAGATTAAAATATGAAAAAGATCATCTTTGTTCTGAATGCCATTGGGAAAAAGCAAGAAATATGCCCACAAACCCAAACCTGCCAACTCAATTATGGAAGTTCTTCATACCCTTCCCATGGATTTGTGCGGACCCATGAGAATTCAAACAGGGAAGAAATATGTACAAGTCGTTGTTGATGACTACTCTCGGTTTACTTGGGTTAAGTTTTTGAGGTGAAAGGATGAAACTCCCCGACGTCATCATCAAACTAATTAAACAGTTGTAGGTTCGGCTAAATAAAACCGTTAGAATCATTCGAAGAGACAATGGAATTGAGTTTGTTAACAAAGAACTAAGTCAGTTTTATGAAAGCATTGGAATCAGCCATCAAAGAAGTGTTCCACGCACTCCTCAACAGAACGATGTAGTTGAAAGATGAAATCAGACTCATGTAAAAGCTGCTAGAACTATGCTCATATTTTCAAAGGCTCCAATGTTTCTCTGGGCGGAAGCCATTGCCACAGCCTGTTACACCCAAAATCGTTCCCTATTACATACACCTCATGGATAAACTCCATACGAACTAGTTCACAACAGAAAATCGGATCTTTCTTTCATTCGTGTGTTCGGAGCCTTGTGTTATCCAACTAATGACGGTCAAGATTTGGGAAAGTTGAAAGCTAAGGAGGATATTGGATTTTTCGTTGGTTATGCACCGAATCAGAAGGGTTATCGAATCTACAACAAAAGAACCCGAGACATTATGGAAACTATTCATGTCACGTTCGATGAGCTGTCTGAGCAAACGGCTCATATACAATCAAGTTCTGGACCCGCATCTAAATTGTTGTCAAGTAGACCCATTAGTTCTTCTCTTGTACAGAACCCTTTTCCTGCAGTTTCTTATGTACCTCCATCAGAAGAACATCTGAAGAAGTTGTTTGATCCTATGTTTGATGAATACTATGAACCTTCAACTGATGATAATGCTACACCAACAACTGCTGCTGTATCTTCTCCAATCAACACAAATGGTCCATCAGTCTCAATATCATTATCTCAAGAGGTACCATTTGCTGATCATTCATCATCATCTTCAAATCCTCAATCTTCTATTGTAGACGATCCCTCTGCAACTCCCGAAGATGCTCCATTTGTTAATGTATTTGCCCCTGAACCCATACCCGAAACATCTTCTCCAGGGGATCCAAACTCTGCTACATCAGTTCCTCAACAACAACCGCATGAATATCTCAGAAAATGGACACATGATCATCCATTGGATAATATCATTGGGAATCCTTCTCGTCCGGTCTCAAGAAGAAGACAACTTGCCACAAATGCCTTATGGTGCTTCCTCAACTCTGTACTATCAAAGATCAAGCCAAAAGATGTCAAAACAACAATGTCTGAGGACAACTGGTTTAATGCTATGAAAGATGAAATCCATGAGTTCGATTGTCTTGATGTATTGGAATTGGTGCCTACTCGAGACCGTGCTATGATTATTGCTCTCAAGTGGATATTCAAAGTGAAACTTGATGAGCATGGTGATGTTCTGAAAAATAAGGCAAGGCTTGTGGCCAAAGGATACCGACAAGAGGAGGGTATTGACTTTGAAGAATCATTTGCTCCGGTTGCACGAATTGAGGCTATCAGAATCTTCCTGGCTGATGCTGCTAGCAAGAACATGGTGGTTTATCATATGGATGTGAAGACGGCTTTTCTTAATGGAGATCTTAAAGAAGTGGTTTATGTTAGTCAACTTGAAGGTTTTGTGAATCCAGAGCATCCTACCCATGTATATCGCTTAAAGAAGGCCCTTTACGATTTGAAGCAAGCTCCTAGAGCATGGAATGATACATTGTCAAAGTTTCTTTTGTCAAATGGATTCAGCAAAGGAGCAGTTGATCCTACATTGTTCACCAGAAAGTTAGGCAAACACTTAATTCATGTTCAAATCAATGTAGATGATATTATATTTGCCTCGATTGACCCTAATGAATGTGACGGCTTTTCAAAAGTGATGGGCTCTAAATTTCAAATGTCAATGATGGGAAAAATGTCATTTTTCTTGAGATTACAAATTTCACAAAGTCCTTGAGGCATTTTTATTATTCAATCTAAATATGCTAATGAAATTTTAAAGAAATTTGGATTTGACTCTTGTAACCCTGTTGACAATCCTATGGTGGAGCGTACAAAACTGGACGAGGCTCACTCGGAGATCATGGTTGATCAAACGAAACATCGTAGTATGATTGGATCCTTGATGTACCTAACAGCCAGTAGACATGATATTCTGTTCGCTGTATGCTTGTGTGCTAGATACCAGGCTAAGCCTACCAAAAAGCACCTTGAAGCGGTTAAACGGGTCTTTCGGTTTCTCCAAGGAGCCATTAACATGGGACTTTGGTATCCGAAGGACACCGGTATGTCACTAACAGCCTATGCAGATGCTGAACATGCAGGGTGTCAAGATACACGTCGAAGCACGTCCGGAGGTGCTCAGTTTTTGGGTGATAAGATAGTGATCTGGTCTACAAAGAAACAAATGAGTACTTCTATATCCTCTACAGAGGCTCAATACATAGCCATGTCATCTTGTTGTTCTCAAATCTTAAGGATGAGATCCCAATTATCTTACTATGGATTTGTATTTAACAAAATCCCTCTGTATTGTGATAACAAAAGTGCCATTGCTCTCTGCTGCAACAATGTTCAACACTCAAGAGCAAAGCACATTGACATTCGACATTACTTCATCAGAAACAAGTAGAGAAGGGAGTGGCTGAACTATACTTTGTGAGGACTGAATATCAGCTAGCAGACATCTTCACAAAAGCTCTTCCTAGAGACCGTTTTGAGTTTATCCTTCCACGACTCGGATTGAAGAGTCTACAACCAGAAACACTCAACGTCTTCCGGAGGAAGATGAGTAGTAAAGGTGTTGTCTTCATGTATCATTGTATATAGAAAACTAGAAAATAGAAAACTAGAAAATTTTCAAAACCCATAAAAATCAGAAAATCTTGAAAATTTACAAAACGATTGTTTTACTTATCATGTTCTCTGGTTTTGATAACATCTACGGACGTAGAAATGTAATTTAATAATGTCACGGGTCTTAAGATGAAGTTCGAAAAAAAGTAACAAATTTTTTTAAATTGTTTTTCAACAAAAAAAAAGAATGAGATGGAGAAAAATGTTGGTTTATTGTCATTTCAGGCAGTAACCCGTTTTTTAAGAAAGGACAATGCTAAATCATTTTATAAAATCTCATGATCTGTTCATAAAAACAAAAGCTCAATAGGAACATCTGTCGCCAAAAAGACAAATGCTTCCTCACAAATGTTTTTCCTTCTAAAGATTCTTTTGAAACATATTTGTCTTGTAATGAAAACAAAATTTCTTTGAAAATAACTCGAGCTTAGTTTTGAAAATCATCTGGACTTATCTTTTGTCAAAATCTCTATCACTCAATCAACAACTTTGGTCATTGATTGAGGGAGAGAATGATTTCAAACATTTCAAAAAGTTATTTTTCATACAATTGGCATTAAACGAGCAAGGTCTATGTTTTGTTAAACAAAAAAGAATATTTTATCCACATTTGCATCAAGACCAAGCTAACTTGAAGTTTTCATACAAATGGTACACAAGCTGAAAGTTTTACATATGGTACCTTAGCATGTTTGATCAATGGAGTTTAAAGTTTAAAAATATGATCCTTATCAGTCATTAGTTTTAAAACTTTGTCACATCTCTCCTCAAAAAATTTTCTAAAATTATTTAAATCAATTAGGATCCCAAATCTCAAAGGGTTTAAAATTTTTGATCGGGGGAGAGTTCTGTGATTTAAATTTGACATAAACGGATAAAGAGGCAAATGTTTTAGAAAAGTAATAAAAGGTACTCCTTCCCACATGTGACAAACGATTTCAAATTTTCAATGCACATGTTAAGGGGGAGCATTTATCTAAAACAAAAATGGATTAAAATGTGATTGATTTGACTCAAAGTGCAGGTTCTTTCTAATATGTGCAAAAATCTTTTCAAATCATGAGGCACATATTGAGGGGGAGCATGTAAAAGAAAAACCACATCCTTCCCCAAAATGTTTTATCCAAAGTATATAAAATACTAGATTTTATCAGAGAAGTGATGATGATCATTTTAGAAAATGTTAATCAAGAATTGGACCTTTCATTCTTAATATAATATTTCAAAGACCTTACCTCCATGTGCGAAATGATTTCTAATACTAATTGCACATGTTGAGGGGGAGCTTTTCTAGAAGGATAAAAAACAATTAAGGTACAAAATGCTTTGATTTCAATATCACAAGTACCTTGATTGATTTTCAAATGGTTTTTCAATTGGTTTCGAGGTGGAAAGAACAATACCAAAGGAAAGACCATTTTACTTGATGTACTGGAGTTATAAGGATGGTGAGGTTAGATTAGGTATTCGTTCTCACGATCCAGCTAGAACCGGAGGGATCTACCTAGGGACAATCCACTAGATAGTGTAGAAGTCCTCAGGTATGATGAAAAAAAAAGAATGAGGAGAAAAATCAGAATAAGGGAAGAGTGCCGACTTTGATAGAGCTAAACTGGAATAAACCCAAAAATGTTCTAGTTATGAAGTCTCGGTAAGCACTGAAGGGGTTGAAGAATGAAAAAGAAATGAAATAAGAAAAGGGTGAAAAGAAATAGCCCTCCATTTATTCAACCTTAGGGTAGAAACCGGGTTCAATACATATGCTACTGGTGGTTACTAAGGTAACACTGGTATTGAATACAAGACGTCATGGACCCAGTGACGCACCGCACTAAACTTCCCAAGCTACTCAAGTTCTCTTAAAAGGACTTGTTTCATTCTCACATGGAACCTACATAATCTATCGACATTCTCTTAGAGATTGTTGATATTGAAAAAGGAGACCCTCTCCTTAGTCTCCGATATAGGAAACCAAAGTGCACAATAGAGTCTATAGCCAAGAGATCATCAATAAATTTCATTAGGACACATAAGTTAATAAAGGCTTGTTGTTTCACACAATGTGGAAAGTAAGAATATATTTTAAGAGTCCTACACATTATCCTTGTGGTATTGCCAGAACATCCGAGTGATATGTAAAATATTCACAATGAAGATGGAAATCCTTATAGATCCAACATCAAACAAGCTCTTGGTGGGTGACATGTGAGATCTTTTCAAAAGATCAAACTTGTGACAACTGGATAAAAATGATGGGGCGATTCACTCTTGAATCAACCTTGGTCCAGAAAATGGATTGACGAATACTTTTGAAAAAACGGTCGTTGTGCTCAACAATTCTTTTCTCTTGCACATCGAATGTGTATTAATATTTCAAAGTAAAAGGGTATTTATGATTGAAAATTGATGTTTCCCATAAAACCTTTGTTGTATTGCAAAACTCTTTCTATTAAGGAATACACGATTGTTTTTCAAATCAATTAATTATCAATCAGTGAATCTTAATTCGCTGGCTCACTCACTCCGTGTTGTCTTCTTTGAGATGTTCCGGTTTGAGAACGGCTTGATTAGCTGTGAAACCCTGTCAAGGAGATTCTTCAGAATTATACCTTATCACAGGCAGTACTTGTACTGATCAACGAGAAATCGTGGTTCTTGCAACCTCATTCAACGAGAGTGATCAAAGACACTTTCGTGCGCTTTATTGCTAACTGTTGTTTGCAGGAACACCCGACGGTTCCAGCTGATTAGAATTGAGGAGTCAATCCATAACGGCATTTTCACACTCACACTTATAGAAATCATGATGAGTGTATATCTACATAACCTGGCTCTGATATTTTCATACATTGCCTTTGCTACGCTGTTGCAAATATCACGATCCAAAGAAGCTTCCGCTACTCTGATAAAAGGATATCACGATTCAACGTTGTGAGCATGTCGGTCCAAAAGTCACAACTTCACATAATGGCGATACAACAAAGGATGAGTCAGAGATTTGCTGTGGCTGATGATCTCAAAGCTGGCTCAAAGAATCACCAACACGTGGATCAGTTAAAGACCTCCACTTGAAATACAACACATGCGAAATATGAAGAATCAAAGACTGTGAGCTACAAAGCAAAGAACTTAATCAAGAATTCAAGAACACCATAATGTAATATCTGTTTGTAATTGAGGAGACCTCCCTTAGGGGGAGATTGTTAGGATTTAGAAAATCATGTAGTTAAAGACTCGGTCACCTCAATTATATGTATTCGTTAGAAAGCTCGTAGTCGTAGTCATTTAGTAATAGTTAGTAATTAGATAAGTAACACCGTGGAGGACGGAAGGGTCTTTACCCACTGTATGCCTGATCTACAGCCCGCATGTGGCGTTTCATGTAAGATACTATAAATACCCTTTGCCTCCCAAGGCAAAGGGTTGGAGCTTCAATATACATTTTTTTTTTGTCTCACTAGAAGTTCCCAACTCTCTTCACTTTCTCTCTCTAAACTCATCTCATTCGATTCTCATGTGTTATTGATTGTGTGTTTGTGAAAACCAATATATTACAAAATTCTACTTTGCCAAGTTTATCATATTATTCTGGACACTTAAAAGTTTACGGTAATTAATGATCCGGTTTAAAATTTTAGGGTAATCATATGTGTTGTGGCCAAAAGTGAATACGCTAAATTTAATTTGAGAACAACTTGTTAATAAGTTGCATCTCCGGCATGTGATCATCAATAACATCTGTAACATAACATACTATGTATCCATCAAACTTGGTTATAACATGGTTAAGGCTAAGTTTAAAAAGCGTCATATGACGTGCTTAGGAAAAAAATTACATGCCTTTTCTAAATCACCAGCTTTACTTGATGCGTTTATTTGATTTAGTTGGTGAGAACCCGGTCGTTCAGACGACCGAGTTGTCAAGAGAGAGCAATTAATTTGTTTTTTTTTTGTGTATTGGTATATTATGTGGTTTATTTTTAGCTACATAAAGGTTCAGTAGAAATAAACCTTTTTGTCACTAAAGGTGTCCATGGGTTTTAGCTAGATAAAGATGTGTGTCTTAAAAATGATATCCGCAAAACCTATAAATTCTCACATAAAAAGAGTGTGGATATGTTTAAGAACGGCCAAAACACATATTAGTAGCCCGAACTTGACAAACTGAATCATTTTGTACCTTGAACTTTTAAGGGTGCATAATAGTACCCCCTCAACTTGTCAAACTGAATCATTTAGTACTTTGAACTTTTAAGGACGCAGATTATTACCACGAACTTATCAAACTATTATTACTAGCACCCTATTCTAAATTACTTCAATAAGTATTCTTGTTTTCTATGCTAAAAAATAAATTAAGTAAAGCCTAACATAATAAAAATGATTTGTAGTTACATTTTGGATAATTATATATTTTCTTTTGTAAAAATTAGTTACTTTCATTATTCTTTTAATTTAACTAAACATTTTATTTAGTTATTAGGAATATAGATATCTATTGCATTATATCTTATGGAAAACGAATTTACTATAATACTGTTGAGAAACAAATATGCATATTATATATAGATGTTTGTTTCAAATAACTTTTGGTGCATAGCTACTTAACTATTTATTTTTCATACACATATATCAATAATATAAATTAAAAAGAAACTCGAAAAACAATATTTAATTTTTTAACTATAAACCATTTAAATTAGGGTAAAAGCATAAAATAACAACGTACTTTTTAAAATTTACCGACTTGAAGCACTTACTTTTTTATTAACATATACACCCACGTACTTTCAAATTTTGTTCCGACTTTACCCATATTGTAATAAAATAATATTTATTAATATGATATTATATTAATATAAATCGGTCATATGGGTGAAGTCGGAACAAAATTTGAAAGTACGTGGGTGTATATGTTAATAAAAAAGTAAGTGTTTCAAGTCGGTACATTTTAAAAAGTACGTTGTTATTTTATGGCTTTTACCCTTTAAGTTACAATTAAATTTACTAAATTGATTACTGTTAGCAAATTAAAAACAAATGCCAATTAGATTTTGAGTTGATTTAGTATAGATAGAAGAAATTCTACTTTGCCAAGTTTATCGTACTATTCCTTAAAATTTTACGATACTAAATGATCCAATTTCCAAAGTTCGGGGTAATAATATGGGTTTTGGCCAAAACTGAATGCAGTATATTTAATTTGATAACTACTTGTTGATAAATTGCATCTCCACGTATAGTTGTTGCAAAGACCATAAAATAGATTCAACGTTTATGAGAAATGTTAGTTATAACGGAATGTATCAATCAACCTTGGTTATAACATGGTTAAGGCTAACTGTACCAAGCGTCATATGATGTGCTTAGGAAGAAAATGACATGCCTTTTCTAAAACATCATCTTTACTTAACGCGTTTCTTTGATTAAATTGGTGTGAACAGAGAGCAATTAATTTATTTTTTTGTGTGTGCGTATATTATGTGGTATATTTTTTAGCTACATAGAGGTTAAATAACAGTAAACATTTTGTCGCTAAAGGTGTCCATGTGTTTTAGCTAGATAAAGAGTTTTGGCTAAAAAATGATGTCTGCAATAGCTATATATTCTCACCTAAAAAGAGTGGGAATATGTTTAAGAACGGCTAAAACACATATTAGTACCCCCGAAGTTTACAAACCGAATCATTTAGTACCTTGAATTTTTAAGGGTGCATAATAGTACCCTGAACTTGTCAAATTGAATCATTTAGTACCTTAAACTTTTAAGGACACAGATTATTACCACGAACTTAACAAAATAGAATTACTAGTACTCTATTCTAAATTACTTCAATAACTAATCATGTTTTCTATGCCAAAAAATAAATTTAGTAAAGCCTAACGTAGTATAAATGATTTCTAGTTACATTTCGGATAAGTATATGTTTTCTTTTGAAAAATTTGGTTACTTTCATTATTCTTTTAACTTAAGTTAACATTTTATTTAGTTAATAGAAATATAGACATCTTTTACATAATATCTTATAGAAAACTAAGTTACAAAAATAATTTTGAGATACAAATATCCATATTATATATAGATGATTGTTTCAAATAATTTTTGGAGCATAGCTACTAAACTATTTATTTTTTCATACGCATGTATCAATAATATAAATTAAAAAGAAACTAGGAAAACAATATTTAGTTAGCCATATTTTAACAATAAATCATTTAAGTTTCAATTTAAATTTACTAAATTGATTACTGTTAGCAAATTAAAAATAAACACCAATTAAATTTTGAGATAATTTAGTATAGGTGTAACACCCCCAAAATTTCATAATCACAGCGGAAGACTAATTTTGGGTGTTACGTGGAGGATCACAGTCATAATCATTGAAAACAACTCAAAAGAGACATTTTAAAAGTCATTATTTATTTAATTCAAAATGCATAAGCGTTTCCATTGTTTTGCAAAATAAAAAATGACATTAGTGTAGGTGATGACTGATAAATTTGTTTACACCAATGACTCTTGGTAAAAATGCCCACTCCGTGCCTTCAATTCTTGCTTCAATTACCTGAGATAAACATGATAAAAGTCAACAAAATTGTTGAGTGAATCCATAGTGTTTGTAATAATAATCATTTGAATACAAGGTGTAATCATTCAAATAAATCAGTATGTATATTACCATAAGTCTCGTGAACTCAACATTAACGTGTGTGTTAGAATAAGGGTGTACTCGGTGTAGGAGTTTGCCATTCTCCTAGTATAAGTTAAATAGTGTGCATTTAGCTATCAATCTGGCTAACACAAGGTTTTCTATCCAGCTAGCTCAAATGGTTGTCAATTACCAATATATCTATTCACAGTATTCACGTTCACTCGCAAGTGACTAAGGTTCATGATAAGAGGGGCTTTGTAAAGGGGCAACATAGTGTCTTATGCAATAACATTTCAGGATAGAATACATAAAAATACTTGCGTTATATTTGTAGCATGTATCTCCCTACGGGTTTGTAAAACATATAAAATGTGGGACTATGAACTCACCTTTGCTGGGGGTATGTGTGGGTAAGCAATTATATAATATCAAATGCAACTCGGAAACAACTCCAACACGCAACCTGGATAATATAGGAAAACTCAGTACGGAGGGTGTGTGGGTGTTTTGTGTTTGTGTAAAATGTTTGAAGTTCAAAAATATTATTTATAGTAATTATTTGCCCTTCTATGTACTGGGCATAGCATATTGGGGCAACGCAAAATTTTATGTGGTCGAGTGTTCTGGTTATGTGGTGTCTTATCACACCTCAATGTTTTTATTAAATTTGCTCAATGAACCTTCAAGTTTCTAGAAATTCACATTTTAAACCTTAATAATGAAAATTTACTGTTTTAGTCCCTGTACTAGTAAGATTACACTTTTAACCCATCTTTTCATATGTGTCAATTAAATGCAAGGTTTTCTAGAATATTCACCTTTTTCCATTTCAATTATCAAAGTGTCAGTTTTGGTACTAGCTTATAAGAATTTACACTTTTAGTCCTTAGACTCTAAATAAGTTACATCTTTGGTAATAAATGATATAATTTCACCTTTTGTTGATAAAAATTACTTTTCTACTTTTAGTTTACCAAGGGTGGTAGTTTTGGACTCTTTTGTTGTATAATTATAAGTTTAGTCCTTTAACTTTATAAATTTGCATTTCTAGTCCTTATGTATATAATTATTCATTTTTGGTCTAACTCTTTCCAAAATGACATGTTTAGCCTAGAAGTACTTTTATAGAAATTTTGTAACTTCATTTTACCCACTTGACAATTTGTACCCTTAATTTATAAAAATGGCAGATTTAGTCCTTGTATTTGTATATATTGCAAAAATAGTCCTTATACTTTCAAATTCATATTTTTGACTCAAAAACTTCCATACATTCTGTTTGTACCTTCAGTTTCCTATTTTGGCAGTTTTAACCTTCAAGTTCTAAAAATTACACTTCGACCCCTTAACTTTACAAAAGTTGCATTTTTAGTCCAAAATCAATGTTTAGCTTATGTTACCATTTATTTTAGCTTATTTCATTCCCAGAAGCTAGTTGAGCTTTTAAAACATTTTATTAGGGGGTTTTAAGTGCTTATTTGTGTTATTGGGCCTTAACGAGCCATACTAAGGCCCATTAGTGTTTTCATGGGTCCGTTGGACTTGAGGTTTTGGGGTATCATTTATGGGATTAATATTATCTATTTCCAATTAACAAACTGATTATATAGTGTTTATTGCGTGTGTGCTTATTTTGAATAAATGCGCCTTAAGGCCCGTTTAATGTGTTTGTGCATTTTAGAAAAGGGTGCGAGGGGCTAAGCTTGTAGCTTGTGAACGATAGTAAATAAGCTTATCCGAATGTTAACTTTGTATTTCTCCATTCTTGGGTGTGTTAGGAAACAAGTGAGTACACTTGTGTGTTTGATGATTAACGAGAGTAGATGGGAAAACATTTGAAGCTTAGGTTGTTTGAGCAAGTCAAGAGAGGATTAAAAGTATCAAATTGACTAAGTGTTGGAAATAACTTACGACACCTAAAAGGTGGGTAGATATACGAGCGTGGAGACTTGGTGAGGTTATGTGGACCTTGTAGCTCGTTTGTTAGCACACCAAAGTGTTGGGGAGAGCTCTTGGATGTCTTGGCCACTCTTGGGATTGCTTAGAACTTGTCTACTTCCTTCAAGACTTCGGACAGGAACAAAATGGACTTGGAGAGTTTTTGTGTTTATGTTTTGAGTTTGGTGTTTACGTGAGTTGCATGGGAGCATATTATAACGTGAGATAAGGTCAAGTGAGGGAGCAAAGGGAATATATAAGATGATAACAAGTAGGAGGGAGGCTAGGGGAGTAGGAGCACTTGAGAACTAGCCAATTTGGCTTCCAAGTGTGTTTGGTTCTCGGGTTGAGGGGGTGATGAGGCTTAGGCTTCTAGAAAAGGATTTTATTTCAAGTACTTGTGTGCTAAGGCTGTGTACAAGGTGTGGAGAGTTGTAGTGAGGTCTTGGTGATCATTAGTGACGAAAGAAGCAAGTAGGAAACAATCGCAAGGCCACGTTTGGTTTGTGAATACTCAACTGGTCCAATCAACCTTTTAATGTGTGATATTATGTTTGGAAAACACTTGAGTGTCGAGTGAGGTTTTGGAGGACTTATAACATAGTTTGGAAGACTTCACAAGTGATTGGAGATACTTGGAAACAAGTTAGAAACATTTTGTATCTTTTGTATAAGTTTTGAAAAAGGCGATAGGTTCATTTACTTTGGCTCGCGTTTGCTATCCATATGTACGTATTATCTTAATATAATTGTTGATCTTGATTCTCGACATTGTGGTGATTCAAACCATGTAGTTTATTATATGTGTTGTGTGTACAGATGGCAAAATAAGGCGTAAAGTAAACACGCTTCACGTCCGTGTAGGTGTGTTTATTTGGGGTGTTTGGGCCTATTGGGCTTGGGATTTGGTTTGGGCCCAATGGAGTTAAATAGTCCGATTGGTTCTAAAATGGGTCCATTAGTGTGCTTAGGTGGATTTGAGGCCCATTGAGCGTTGCTGGACCCACTTGGGCATATCAGGCCTAATTAGTAAAATGTGGGATCCAAAGGGGGAGGGGGTTGTGAGTGTGTGATGCAGGTTTTACTGACCATGTTTTAATATTTATAAAGTCTCGTTATACCTATGGTCTACCCTAATGCACTAACGGGCAGTATACCTGGTCGTATGTAGTGTAGTAATCGGTAAAGCCGAGGTCGTCCCAAGAGCTATGTGTGTTGGATTATTACTAAGTCTAGGTGTCACAGATTAATAATGGTTTCGATTGGGATTTAATTAATTAAGCTACTAAAATAGAATAAAGCAAATAAAAGAAAATAAATGGTAAAGGGAAATCAATAGAGGAGAGTGGTGCTAACCTAGTTAATCCTCCTAGCTAGTTATGTCTACGTCTACTTACTTCCAATTACTTCAGGTGGGGTCAAAGTCGAGTGGACAACATTTGGTCAATTCGCCCTAACCTATCAGCAAAGATGCCACCACAGGAGAAGTCAGGTGTCCCCTCATAAGTCCTGTTGTTCTTGGTCCCCTAAGCCAAGTCATTAAGTACCGATACATGCTAGATATATAATAGTGAGTGTCCGACCGTTAGGAACTTAGACACTCACCCCTTAATTCTTAAGTTCATCCAAACGATAGGTGATCAGTTGGTCAAATCGTACAAGTAGAAAGGGTCGTCAGTTGGTCATATCTTACCCTTCCCGTCTCAGTCCGCTCACCTAGGGTCAGTTGGTCATATCTCCCAGGCAATTGGCCTCTACCACCATTCAAAACTACCGAACCAATGGTGGCTACCAATAAACTATGCATGCATACACTTAGAAATAATTGTACGGAAGTAAAGTAAACGCAAACAAAACAATTAAGGAATCATAACTAGGTCAGCACCAAGAGGTGCTTAGCCGCTCATATTAATCATGCAAACCAATTCAATATTCAAAGGTACGAAATACATGAATTGAAAGTAAAAGAAATATAAAACGCTAATGCTTATCGTAGGGGAGTGATTTCTCCCTTGGAGACAGCTCCGTATGCTCCTCTAGACCTGCCTTGAGCTTTTTCCCACGTTCTCTGAGTGTTGTGTGTGGAATAGGATGATCAGAAATGCTGGAATTCGTGAGGTATTTATAGGCCATATCTGGGTTACAGCGTAACTAATATAAGAGTTACGCCGTAACCTTCTATTTCATCGTATTTTGCACTAGATCTGCAAGTTACGGCGTAACCTAATAAGTGGTTATGCCGTAGTTGTCAATAAACTTGGTTACACCGTAGTTGATGTAGTAGTTACGGTGTAAGTATCAGCGGCGTGGAACCTCATTTGACCTAATATAAGTACGTCGTAGCCTTTGGGAAGAGTTATGCCATAACCTTCTGATAAGTTGGTTTTCTGAGTTACGCAATAGTTACGGCTGAATGTGAGAGATGAGTTATGCCGTAACTTCTTCAAAGTAGCATACTGTGATAAATCTTTAGATAATTCTCTAATTCCGCATCTCTTTAGCTCTAATGCTCATAATTTACCTGAAAGTGGAAAACAAGTGTAAATCCATATAAATGATATAAATTACAAGCATTATCGGGGGAAATTGACACTTAATAATCAGGACTATCTGATGTTATCAAATATCCTCCCACTTGAACTCTACTTGCCCTCAAGTAGACCTTATTAGAAAGATTCCTAAAAAGATATCTCCCATAATCTGGAAAATATAAGTTTATAAATCCATTATGCTAGAATAAAACAAAGCCGAACACCTCATGAAAGGGGAACAAAACACTCAAATCTCTCAGCTATTCTAAGTGTCAATTTCGGGGTGATCACTCAATCGCACAGTCATAGCATGTATTCTATCATAAGCTTAGCGGTTACACAAATCCTCACCACTAGAGTTAAGGGCTAAATAATTTTCGAAGGCAATATGGGTAGACACGACAAAGGCTAAGGGGAGACTTGTCATTACTAACATGTCACGACGAAGTGGAAAAAATCAATGATACATGACCAAAACCATGGCCAAGACACCAAAGATTGCTCGCTGCATCACCTAGATACGCTTCATGACTAAAGGGTAGGATAAGACATGGGATATATAAATGGTGTAAAATAAAAAATAAGCAGGTAGTCTAAATCTATAACCAAGTCATCACCACTTACCGTCCGCCCAAAATTCAAGCTTTGAAGTCAAGAAACCATATCATGAAATACAAGGTTGATGTGTCATTAGAGGACGTCGTGATAGGCATACTACCTTTTCTCTAACTGTTGGCATAACTGCCAACTCCAATCTTCAAATGTGACCGAGGTGGCCTCCTCGATACTAAATCTAATAAGCTCATAATATAGTGCTTATAACATCGCACTTTACAATAACATAACAACAATTTATTTATTTATTTATTTATTTTGAATCTTTTTTTTGAATGTTTTTTTTCAACATAACAATAATAACTAAACATAATATCCCCCCACTTGAGATAAACAATGGGAATTTGGGGGGTCTTCAATGATCTTCAGGAATGTTGTCGATGAAAGCGTGATTTCCGAACCTTTCCAATCGAACCTTGAACTTAGGAAAATGATGACTTCCCAATCACAAATAAAGACTACAGGGTAGGCTAAGGTGTATAGGTGTATCGAAACAATATATCGGGTTAACAAAATGAAAGGAATGGCTCAGAAAGGTGTATCTAGGGGTATCTTGCACCAAAGGTGAGTGCAACAAAAGGGTTTCACATGGGGGGAAAAGTCGAGGTGACTAATCGATAGACACACAATGGTAGGCTGTTTGGGTGATAATCCTATAATATTGCCTTCTAAAACTAAAAAGTCCAAATACATCGAGCTAACTCAACATACCTCGTCTATGGTCTCGAAATGATGCAAAGGCCAAGTTCTAAAGTTTACAAGCTACCGGCACACTCATAATTTGGTGGATTTGGGGTAAAATATTGGAAACGGATAAGGCTAATCTCATCATATAATATCAAGGGCTGTATGTGCTCGGCTAAGGTCTAATCTAGTTAGGTTAAGAAAAACATGTCAAAATTCTAAAAATGGCATAATTTTTCAAAATAAACTAGAAAAACGAGGGCAAAATAATGTTCAAGGGATAATTCTACTCCCGCCCCCCCCCCCACTTGAATTGTACAAAGTCCCTTTTGTACTAAGCATTAAATAAAGGTGAAGAGAAAAGTAGAATTAGAGCGAGAACTTCCCTGAAATTTGCTCCATAAAGAAAGAAGGCCCACGAAAAGAGACGTGCCTTCGTATAAGCATCATGAACAAACTTCAATCCCTGAAATCACACTACTGACAAGCATAATTCTAAAAAGGAAAAAAATAAAAAATGAAAAACAAACCTAACTCACTTTCGTAGGAATCACGGTTGCATTTAGCGAATGCAACAAGCCTTTTAAGCCACTTGGTCTCCCAAGTGGACGAGTGAAGTCTAGTGAGGATTTACAGGGAACACACCTACAAAGTTCATTTAAAATACTAATACATGGTTATTGTGTTTTAAAATGAAAGAATTAAAGCAGAGGAAGGTTACGTCGTCACTCTTTTGAGGGAGTCACGCCGTAACTGGCAAAACCTGGCATAAGCTGTAAAGCGAGTGGTTACGGCGTAACTACTGAGATGGTATTACGCCGTAATTGGTAATGCGTCAAGAATTCTGCTGCTAAAAGGTTGGTTACGGCGTAATCACATAAATGAGTTTCGCCGTAACTCTGCTCAGATCAACAACTGCAGCAGTAATTACTTCCTCGTTTTCTGCAAAAATGGTTAGAAAACACAAAACCCCACAGAAATAGAAATAAAACAAAAGAAAGGGATAATTCGGGTTGTCTCCCGAAAGAGCACTTTTCTTTATTTACGAGTCTTTAAGTTAGACTCAGAGCCGCGGGACTCCAGGCAGGTGCGAAGAACTCATCTCCCGAAAGCTTGCTAACATCCTGCCCATAATAAATTTTTGCGCGGTGTCCATTTACCTTGAAATATACTCCTTCCTTATTATGAACCTCAATAGTCCCATAAGGAAACACCTTATCTACTGTGTAGGGGCCAATCCAACGAGATCTTATTTTTCCAGGGAATAATTTGAGTCTTGAGTTAAAAATGAGAACCTCTTGTCCTACTTCAAATCTTTTGTCCTTAATTCGCTTATCGTGCCATCTTTTGGTCCTGTCTTTGTATGCTTTGGCATGATCGTATGTTTCGTCTCGTAATTCAGCTAAACGGTTTATTTGGGAGAATCGGTGTTCCTTAATTACATCAGCCTCCAAGTTAGCATTCTTGAGAGCCTAATATGCTTTATGTTCCAACTCTACGAGAAGATGACACGCTTTCCCGTAAACAATCTTAAAAGGGGTGCTTCCAATAGGAGTTTTGAAAGCTGTTCTGAATGCCCATAACACTTCGTCGAGTTTGTCGGACCAATCTTTTCTGTTACTGCTGACTGATTTCTCTAAAATTCGCTTAAGTGCCATGTTGGTGTTATCAGTTTGCTCATTGGTTTGTGGGTGATAAGGTGTAGACATTCGGTGGAGTACCCCATATCTATTTAGAACTTTCTCCATAATAGCATTACAAAAGTGTGTCCCTCAATCACTAATGATGGTCTTAGGGATCCCAAACCTGGAGAATAATCTTTTCAAAAAACGAATGACACTTCTAGCATCACATGTTTGCAGAGCTTCAGCTTCGACCCACTTTGAAACGTAATCAACAGCTACAAGGATATAACTTTTATTCTTCGATGGAGTAAAAGGTCCCATAAAATCGATCCCCCAAACATCAAAAACCTCACATACCATAAGGTTGTTGAGTGGCATCTGATTTCGAGAAGAGATGTTCCCTGCCCTCTGACAAGTGTCACAATCCCTAACATGTTTTGTGGCATCTTTGAAAATGCTAGGCCAAAAGAATCCAGCCTCATAAACCTTCCGAGTAGTATTGTCGGCCCCATAGTGTCCTCCTGCAGGTCCGTTGTGACAATGTTCCAGAATCTGTTTTTGCTCATTTCCAAATACGTATCTCTGAATAATACCATCAGGGCATGATTTAAAAAGAAACGGATCACCCCAGAAGTAATATTTAAGATCTGAAAAGAACTTTTTCTTTTGATCGTAGGTTTTGTTGCTCGGTAATACTTTGGCTGTGAGGTAATTAGCGAAATCTACGTACCATGGTTCGGAACTAGAATCCTTAATTCTAACTGCCATGAGATGCTCATCGGGGAAGGAGTCCCGAATAGTTTCTTTGTCAAGCTCAGGGTTTTCTAATCGTGAGAGGTGATCAGCTGCTAAGTTTTCTGCCCCTTTCTTATCCTTGATTTCAATTTTAAATTCTTGCAGCAGCAGCAACACCCATCTTATCAATCTTGGTTTGGCATCCTGTTTATTGAATAAGTACTTCAAAGCAGAATGGTCAGTGTAGACAATAGTTTTTGACATTACTAAATAAGATATGAATTTATCAAAGGCATAGACTACAAGTAGGAGTTCCTTTTCAGTGGTAGTGTAATGCTCTTGCGCCTCATTTAAGGTTTTACTAGCGTAATAAATGGGTTTAAATTTCTTATCCACTCTTTGTCCTAAAACTGCTCCCACAGCATAATCACTAGCATCGCACATAAGTTCAAAATCGTTCCCCCAATGAGGAGCAATAATAACAGGGGCAGTAGTCAGTTTTTCTTTTAAAATATCAAAAGCTTTTTTGCAATCATCGTTAAAATCAAATTTTGCATCTTTCATGAGGAGTTGGGTCATAGGTTTGGCAGTTTTGGAAAAATATTTTATAAATCGTCAAGAAAATCCCGCATGCCCAAGAAAATTCCTATTGCCTTTTAGGTTGGTTGGATAAGGAAGTCGAGAAATAATGTCAACCTTAGCTTTATCAACTTCGATCCCTGTTTGGGAAATCTTATGCCCCAAAACAATCCCTTCTTTTACCATAAAATGGCATTTCTCCCAGTTAAGGACAAGGTTGGTTTCTTCACACCTGGCAAGCCTTTTAGATAGATTATTAAGACAAGATGAGAAAGAGTTACCAAAAACCGAGAAGTCGTCCATGAATACTTCCATGAAATCTTGACACATATTCGAAAATATTGCAGTCATGCACCGTTGGAATGTGGCAGGAGCGTTACATAGTCCAAAAGGCATCCTTCGGTAGGCGAATGTACCATAAGAGTAGGTGAAAGTAGTCTTTTCTTGATCCTCAGGGGCTATAGGAATTTGAAAATATCATGAGAATCCATCGAGAAAGCAGTAATACTCATGTCCAGAGAGCCTCTCTAGCATTTGATCGATAAATGGAAGGGGGAAGTGATCCTTTCGTGTTGCGTCATTTAATTTCCTGTAATCGATGCACACCCTCCAGCCAGTGACTGTTCTAGTCGGTATCAGCTCATTATCTTCATTGGTGACTACTGTCATTCCTCCTTTCTTTGGCACAACATGAATAGGACTGATCGGTGCAAAACCGTCAAGTTTTCTCATGCAAGCTGACCACTTGTGAATGGCCAACTGTAAGAAACTTAAAACAGCTCAAACACCAATGCAATGAAGATCAGGGGAGTATAGTGTTTCCCCGGGTCGTTATGTCCCAGCGAGCTATGCGAAGAATCACCAAACGTATAGTGATCGAGAGATTTGAACGGAAAAAGGGATTTTGATTATTATAACTACAGAAAAAGCAAACAAATACAGAGGCTTAAATGCAAATTAAAGAAAATTAAAAAGATAAAAAATATTAAATAAACGCTATCACTATTTGCAAAATGATGTTTTTGATTTAATGTTTTTATAAAACTGAATTAAAACTACGTAACGTACAAGTGAAAATATGAAACTGGAGCAGTATAAATCCTAAAAATATGAAAATGACATTTTTTACTATCCTAATGATAAAAGAAAATTTATAGAAAAAGAAAATTATTTTTATAACTATCTAATTAATTATTATTAATTAAAAACTATTTTTAACTATTAAATAATAACCTAAAATACAAGAAATTATGAAATAAAGCTAGAAAAATAAAACTATGACTTAGAAAAATCTAAAATATCAAAAGAGAATTTTGAAAACTATTTTTGTATTTTTCTGAATATTTTTCTATTTTTTATGAATTAAAAACTATTTAAAACTACTTAAATTATTTAAAAATACAAATTTAACTAAGAAAAATCTGAAAAAATATTTTTTTGACTTTTTATATTTATCTTAACCTAAGAAAAATGAAAAATATTTTTTTGAACCTTTTCTGAATTAATTGCAATAAAAGTTAATTAAAAATGCTTAAAAACTAATTAAAATCAAGAAAAATACCAAACTGCCCTAGAAAAATCTGAAAAATTCAAGATAAGCTTAAAATAATATTGAGAATCTAAGAAAAATAGAAAAACAGGTGGTTGTGTGTGGGATAAAGAGGCTGCAATGGAACTGCTTATAAATAAGCACTCTAAATAAGCCAAAAGAACACCAATAGGTACCAAACTGAAACAGAAACAACAATAAGCTAAAATTAACCAAATGCAACAAGTACCAACTACTCTTAACCTCTAAATTGCAAGTTGCTAAGATTTGGCTTATTTGAGTTTAAGCACAAAAACAGTTTCTGGGGCTACTTTGGAGATTAAAATTAAGCACTTAATTAAGCTAGAAACTAAAAAACAATTGTTGGAACTTAAAGAGGACCTGGCTAGGAACTTGCAAACCAAAATACAGACCTAGAAAAGCTCTTAAGAGCTTTGTGCAAAGGCTGCAAGACCCTGTGCAGACTCAGTGTTAACTGAGTCAGTTGCACAGGGCAAATAGGCCCCAATTGACA
>BPTQ01000005.1:309580256-309624884 GCA_019973895.1 Chrysanthemum seticuspe
CCGTTTTTACCGGGAACCTTTTACAGTTCAAACCAGGAACGTAATAACTTTGAACAGTGAATACCAGGGGACCTTGTTGAAACGTTAAACCGTCGAAACCAGGGAGTTTTAAGTCTTTTATGTTTAACCAGGGATACAATAATTTGGGAATGGTAAAACCTGGGATAGTACTCGGAAAACTGGGACGGTAGGGTTAACCTGGGGACGGACAAAACTGGGAAAGTTATATTATCGGCCAGTTTGTGACCAGTTTGTTTGGGGGAACCGCGGAAAAGAAGTAGAAGGGACGGTTATGGAGACGTTGTGAGAAGGAGGGTATTAAGGTTGAGTTAGGGGTGATTGGAACAAGGGGGGTGGAGTTGTTGTGAGGTTTCTGTAAATTACGGAGGGGGGAGTAGAGTGAGTTGGGGTTGTCCAGTTTTTGGAAAAACCGCGGTTTTATTCTAGTTTACCGGTTTTAAGTGAGAAGAGTAGGTTACCGGAGTTTTCTTTCACCCTTTTCAAGTGGGGATTGAGTTGGAATTATGGGAGGAAGAGTGTTGCAGAGGTATTGGCAGGGAAGATGAAGAAAAGGCGCCAAGGGGGTTTGTTTGACCAGTGTTTGACCGGCTATTATATTGAAAGGGTCAAAACAGGCAGGGGTCCAATTGGGATGGCAGGGTCAAAAGGCTCATGATAGGGTCCAAAATGGTAAGGGTTTAATAACATAGGGACCAATTTGTATTTTCTGAATTTTGAGGGACCAAAGCTGCCAAATTGCAAAGTTGTTCCAGGGGACCATAAGTGACAAGTTTCAATAATGCAAGGACCAAACTTGACATTTTCCAAGGGCCATTTTTGCCAATTTTGAAACTTGGAGGACCAAACTTGTAATTTCTCAAAACTTTTGATATTTTTCACCAAAGGACTAATTTTGAAAACTTATGATTTTAAAAGGACCTTTGGTGATTTTTATTTTAAATTAAGGGCTCAGGGACTATATTTGACAATTTTTGAAACTTGGGGGACTGAAACTGCCAATTATGCAAACTTTGCTCATTTTTCATCTGATTTTAAACATTTTGCATCTGAAACATATAAAATGCAATTTTGGAATATTTTCAGTATTTTGATGCATTTCTGAGCATTTTTAAACGTTTTGCAGTTCAGATTTAACCAAAAATGATGAGTATTTACACACTCATCAATCCCCCACACTAAACTATTGCTAGTCCCTAGCAATCTTTTGAGAAAAACTTAATGGATTTGAATCTCTTTACCAAAAGCCATTACTTCTGGAGTAGCCAAATGTTTCAGTTCAAGTAAGAACCATGGTACACTGATAACCAAATGATTTTGAGCAAATCATAAGCTGTAAACGGATTTGATTTGTCTTTACCAGAAGCCGTTTGCTTCTGGACTAGCCAACTCTTAGATAAATTATTAGAACGAGACTAGCATTGGTCCGCCGCGTTGCGGGCGGGCCAATTTTTTAGCCGAGGTGATTGTGCATTAATAAATAGTAATATAATCATTTTTTTTTCGGGCGGGCGAGTTTTTTAGCCGAGGCGATTGTGCATTAATAAATAGTAATATAATCTTTTTTTTTTTTTCCGGGCGGGCGAGTTTTTTAGCCGAGGCGATTGTGCATTAAAAAATAGTAATATAATTTTTTTTTTTCCGGTACTGTAGCAAATGGACTGTAGCACTGTAGCATGGTACTGTAGCAGCCCGGCCCAAAACGCAGGTACTGTAGCAGGGTACTGTAGCTACTGTAGCTGTACTGTAGCTACAGTACCCAAAACGGCGTAGTTTTGATCCAGTTTTAATATATACTTATAATTATCTTTGGTGAGCTGATTACCAATTATGGTTTTTCCACTGCCTTTACCACAAGCCATAACCTTGCGGGCTTGCCAACTCTTCACTTTTTAGGATATGGTGAGTTGAATACCATACAATTTTGGGCAAATTGCAAGCCATAAACGGATTTGAGAAATCTTTACCAAGAGCCGTTTGCTCCTGGATTAGCCAATCCTTTTGTTTATTAGACATGGCGGACTGATAACCATAAGCTGGGTAAGTGCAAAACACTTACTCCAAAAAAAAAATTTTGGCCAAAAACGGGGGAATTAGGCGGTATAATTATATGATAAAATTCGTGAGAATCCCCCCCACACTTAGAAATGAATATTGCCCTCAATATTCAAAGTACCGGCGGTTATGCCGAAACAAAGAACGTAAAAGGGAAATACTACGGCCATTATTTAGAAAGAGATCTTTTTTTTTTTTTTTTTTTTTTTTTTTTTTTTTTTTTTTTTTTAGATATATAACATGTGGGGCATCCCCCCCACACTAGGGTGGAACACATGGGTGAAAACCCATGTTTAGCTACTGTTTTTTATTACCGAGTCTCTAGCTTGACTCGACCCCGAATTCATTGGTTCATGGGGAAGCAAAGTGGAAGAAACAATCTCCATCGGACTTTCATTCAAGATGTTTGGACAAACATATGAAGCACGTGAAAGTTCCACACCGATGAGATATACATAGAACCGGCTCAAAAATGATAAATGAAAATGCCGGGGTCAAAGATAGTGTCTTCATTCCCGAAGGAGTGAAGATGAAGAGAAATAACAAGATATTTGAGGAAAGGAAGAAAGATTTTGATAACAATCAGGATCCATTCTTCATCCTCAAATGTAGACATATCGGGAGGAAGGGTGAGGGTAGTATCATTAATAAGCAAACTCGTATGATAGAGTACACCTTCCTCCGAGCCAATATCATCCTCAAGATCAAAATAGAAATGATCATGTTCCGGAGGAGATATGTCATGAGAGAGTTCACCGGAGAACTGTTTATGAAGAGAATCATTCACATGAAGTGAATTTGTGAACTCTTGTTCCATTGTAGACTCATCACTATCCTCAATCTGAGTATCAAAGAGTGGATTCTCATAAATTAAAGTGAATTCAGAGTCGAACTCAAATAGAGGATTGGTGAAAGTAGCTTTGAATGTTTCGGGAACAAAGTGATCAACATTCTCTATTGGACTGTTGGGATAAGAAGTGAGTGAACGATCATTGATGTGAGTGAGTTCATCGGTGAACTCCTCAAGAAGATGATCAGCATCAGATTGTGGAAGTGATGCCTCAACATACTCGATGTTTCCATAGGAAGTACAATCGTCGCTAACATCGGAGAAAGTTTCAAAATGATCTTTTGAACACTCAAGAGGGGAAAGAGAATCACACATGTGATCAAAAGTTCCCTGTGACTCTCTCGGGATTGGGACAAGGTTCTCAACACTAGACTTTATGAATTCGTCCTATCCCTTTTCAGGAACAGTGTCAAGATGCTCGTCCCCCATGTTCAGAGAGTGAGTGGGAGCTTTGGGTGTGATAGCAGTTGTTTGAGATGGAATCTCAACTGCTGGGATATCAACTGACTGAGGGAGTTGAGAAATATTATCTTTAAAAGGATAAAAACTCTCCTCGTCATCGTCATATAGAGCTGCCTTAAGAAATTGGGAACGCCTTAGAGCTGCATGCTCTAGGACTAATAATTCTTCCCTAGATTGGCGGGCCTCTCGCTCTTCGGCTAGCAATTCTCCCATGGTCTTTTCACCACTCACTTGATTCTTAAGGTTAATAATCATATCCTCAAGTGTTTTCATTGCGGTTTCAAAATCTTGGGAGATTTCTTGAGACAACGGCTCAGGTGGAGTTTGAACCGTATGGTACTGTGGAGGTTGGAAATTGTCAAACATGTAAGAGTCATGATTGTTACAAGGAACTGGGTTCCCTATTTGACAATCAGAGCTGAAGTGGGAACCTCCACAGTACTCACAACAGTAAAACTATTGAGTCAGGACTGGTGAATCATATGGATTTTGGTCATAACCAAAGTTCTGAGCATTACCGGAAAATTGTTCATAGACAAACGTGTTTCCGGATTGACAATCAAATTCTAGGTGAGGACCTCCACAAAATTCACAACAGATATGTTGATTATATGAAGATAGGTCGGGCTGTGGTGGGTAATTTGAAAAGTTTGAGGGGTCGTTAAATGAGTTCGAATTAGGATCATAATCAAATGAATTCCTCGAACCACAAAACAAACAACTCCCGTTATGAATATCATTACCACATTGTTCACACGTACACCAACGACAGGGTGAACCAAAAAGAGGCTCACCACAACCGACACAAGGAATAAATGATTTCATTTGATAGTTATGAGAAGGAATCAGTTTATTCAAAGAATCAACAAAACCAACATGGTGATCTGAATGACTATCAAGTCTCGAAGAACATTTTGAAAAATCAGGAGGTGGGACAAGTGGTGTGCTCTGAGAGCTAGCAATTTCCACCACTTCCGTTATGGTCTCTGGTTCTGGTTCTTGAGGAACGTGAAGATTAAGCAAGTCATTCTTGCTAGTCACCGGTCTAAATTCTGCATGTCTGCTTTTAACCGTAAATCGTGAAAGTTTAGGATCAATTCTAGACGGCTTAGGAGCAATTGAGGGTTTAGGTTTTTGGATAACCGTAGGTTGGACGTATTTAGTACTTCCATTATCAGAGGGAAGTACCTGGTCCTTTGTCACCCCGGTTTCTCGTTCCATTTCCCTACGCAGAATTAATGGATCATCACTAACAACACGAATTCTTGACATTTGCGATAAAGTCTGAAGTTTTTCAACTTCGTCCCAGAATTCGTCCTCGAGAGATTCCTTGAGAATAGAAGAAGTTAGAATCAAATGGATAGAGGGTAAAGGGATAAAGAATCAAAAAGGGTAAGAGGGTAAAGAGGAATATTTTTGGTATTTTTGAAAAACATTTTGCAAAAACAAAGAATGAAAATCTTTTTGGGTTTTTGATTTTTATAAGAAAATGCAAACACATACAGATGGTATAAACAAAGAGTGAATATCCAAATCACTAATCTGCTAAACAGAAAATAATCAGCACAGCTCCCCGGCAGCGGCGCCAAAAATTTGATCGGTGCAAAACCGTCAAGTTTTCTCACGCAAGCTGACCACTTGTGAATGGCCAACTGTAAGAAACTTAAAACAACTCAAACACCAATGCAATGAAGATCAGGGGAGTATAGTGTTTCCCCGGGTCGTTATGTCCCAGCGAGCTATGCGAAGAATCACCAAACGTATAGTGATCGAGAGATTTGAACGGAAAAAGGGATTTTGATTATTATAACTACAGAAAAAGCAAACAAATACAGAGGCTTAAATGCAAATTAAAGAAAATTAAAAAGATAAAAAATATTAAATAAACGCTATCACTATTTGCAAAATGATGTTTTTGATTTTATGTTTTTATAAAACTGAATTAAAACTACGTAACGTACAAGTGAAAATATGAAACTGGAGCAGTATAAATCCTAAAAATATGAAAATGACATTTTTTACAATCCTAATGATAAAAGAAAATTTATAGAAAAAGAAAATTATTTTTATAACTATCTAATTAATTATTATTAATTAAAAACTATTTTTAACTATTAAATAATAACCTAAAATACAAGAAATTATGAAATAAAGCTAGAAAAATAAAATTATGACTTAGAAAAATCTAAAATATCAAAAGAGAATTTTGAAAACTATTTTTGTATTTTTCTGAATATTTTTCTATTTTTTTTGAATTAAAAACTATTTAAAACTACTTAAATTATTTAAAAATACAAATTTAACTAAGAAAAATCTGAAAAAATATTTTTTTGACTTTTTATATTTATCTTAACCTATGAAAAATGAAAAATTATTTTTTCGAACCTTTTCTGAATTAATTGCAATAAAAGTTAATTAAAAATGCTTAAAAACTAATTAAAATCAAGAAAAATACCAAACTGCCCTAGAAAAATCTGAAAAATTCAAGATAAGCTTAAAATAATATTGAGAATCTAAGAAAAATAGAAAAACAGGTGGTTGTGTGTGGGATAAAGAGGCTGCAATGGAACTGCTTATAAATAAGCACTCTAAATAAGCCAAAAGAACACCAATAGGTACCAAACTGAAACAGAAACAACAATAAGCTAAAATTAACCAAATGCAACAAGTACCAACTACTCTTAACCTCTAAATTTCAAGTTGCTAAGATTTGGCTTATTTGAGTTTAAGCACAAAAACAGTTTCTGGGGCTACTTTGGAGATTAAAATTAAGCACTTAATTAAGCTAGAAACTAAAAAACAATTGTTGGAACTTAAAGAGGACCTGGCTAGGAACTTGCAAACCAAAATATAGACCTAGAAAAGCTCTTAATAGCTTTGTGCAAAGGCTGCAAGACCCTGTGCAGACTCAGTGTTAACTGAGTCAGTTGCACAGGGCAAATAGGCCCCAATTGACAAACCCATTTAGAGCTTATAAAAAATTGACAAAAATCCACAAAATTGATAATAAGAAAGTAGACCAGCTTAAGTTTAAAAACCCAAAGTTCATGTGATTTGACCCAGAAATGAGCTCATGAAAAATCTCTCTAGTTTGGCTAAAAACTAGAATTCACCACTTTGACTTTTGAGCAGATGTGATTTGTTGACTTATATGAGATTTGATCTTGATTTAAGGACTGAAATAGATGTAATGTGATGAAATTAAACTAATGCAAGCTAGTTCTAAGATTTCTAAATACAAAACAAGATTTTGACTTGACAAAATCACAACAGTTGAGTTATTAAGACAGTTGAAAGGCAATTTTGACTTTTGATGTTATAAGGTGCACTATAATGACTGCAATGAGTGAAATGGAGTTAACCAAGCCTAGAACCACAGGTTTTAACTACTGAACTAACCTCAATTACAGTTTTGACAGCAAATCCAAACACACTTTAATTGACTAATTTGATCTTTAATCTACTCTAACTACTGAACCACCATGTAATATTGATCACACTAAGTTTACATGACCTAAATACAACTATATAAACAAGTTTACACTAATGGTGACCACAGATACACAGACAAGCATAAAATGCAAAAATGGATTGAAAATTAAGAATGAAATACTCACTTACAGATGACCAGCTGATTTCTCAGGCTAAACCAGAACCTAAGATAACTAAACTAAGCCATTTCCAACCCAAATCCAAGTTCTGCATTACCCAGATTCCGAAACTAAGTCCAATTGCACTCAGTTTGACTTTTGTTGACCATGATCCAATATTGCTTGAAATTGATGCATAAGCTTACAAAAAGCTTTAAATAGCTTAAACAAACTTGTTGTAACTTAAAAATAAGTTGCTAGAAGCCTGGAAATAAGAATTTGAAACTGAACTTCTCAACAGTAAACATAAGACTTAGAACTTATATAAAAACTTGAGATTGATACTTAAAAGTAAATTACAATGATACAATGACTTGAGTTTAACACATTTAAAGCTTAAAATTACATTTTAGAACACTTAATTAAGATAACTTAAAAAACGACATACAAAGAAAAAATAAAACTAACTAATGCCTTCTCTCTTCTCCTCTTTCTTCTTTTTATATGCCAATCATCTCCCCCACTTGTTCTGAACTTTTCCCACTTTCTTTTGAGGCCATTGGATGAGAAGAGTGAATTTTGGCCATTTGATCTTATTTTGGCGCCAAAAAGGTTTTTGACCTGTTGGGGTTGAGTGAGATGAGGGGGGAGGCATTAAATGTCTTTGGAGTGTTGTTGAGGTGGGGGGAACAAGGTGAGTGGGGATTGAGTTGGAATTATGGGAGGAAGAGTGTTGCAGAGGTATTGGCAGGGAAGATGAAGAAAAGGCGCCAAGGGGGTTTGTTTGACCAGTGTTTGACCGGCTATTATATTGAAAGGGTCAAAACAGGCAGGGGTCCAATTGGGATGGCAGGGTCAAAAGGCTCATGATAGGGTCCAAAATGGTAAGGGTTTAATAACATAGGGACCAATTTGTATTTTCTGAATTTTGAGGGACCAAAGCTGCCAAATTGAAAAGTTGTTCCAGGGGACCATAAGTGACAAGTTTCAATAATGCAAGGACCAAACTTGACATTTTCTAATTTTCCAAGGGCCATTTTTGCCAATTTTGAAACTTGGAGGACCAAACTTGTAATTTCTCAAAACTTTTGATATTTTTCACCAAAGGACTAATTTTGACAACTTATGATTTTAAAAGGACCTTTGGTGATTTTTCTTTTGAAATAAGGGCTCAGGGACTATATTTGACAATTTTTGAAACTTGGGGGACTGAAACTGCCAATTATGCAAACTTTGCTCATTTTTCATCTGATTTTAAACATTTTACATCTGAAACATATAAAATGCAATTTTGGAATATTTTCAGTATTTTGATGCATTTCTGAGCATTTTTAAACGTTTTGCAGTTCAGATTTAACCAAAAATGATGAGTATTTACACACTCATCAAGGACTAACCCAAGGACTATCAGAAATAGCGTAAATTAGACCCGCATCCAGAAGCTTAATGATTTCGTCTTTTACCACGTCTTGGACTTTTTGGTTTAATCTCCTCTGTGGTTGTACTACAGGTTTAAAATCATCTTCCATAAGTATCTTGTAAGAGCAGTATGAAGGGTTAATTCCTTTTATGTCAGAGACTTTCCACGCAATTGCCCCCTTGTGCTTGCTTAAAATTTGCAGTAATGACTCCTTTTCTTCGTCAGACAACAGAAAAGAAATCACAACAGGAAAATTACGATCCCTATTAATGAATGCATATTCTAAATAAGGAGGGACCTTCTTGAGTTTTGGGGTAGTATCAGCTTCTTCAAGGATATTTGCTGAACATAATGTTTGATTGTTCGCAGCCAGTTCCTCCATTTCGCTTTCATCGCTAGATGTCCCATCATTATCTTCGAATTTCAATGATTTCAAAGGGTCAGGAAGAAAGCATTCCTGGGCATGTTTCTGAGTGTTAGCTTCGATAAGGTTGAGATCATCAAGGTTGTGGTCAGTGAAAGAAGCATATCTCATTGACTTCTCAAGGTCGAATGTAATCTTATTGTTTCCAATCTCCAACAAAATCTTCTTGTTAAAGACATCAATCATAGCATGTGCGGTTGCAAGAAAGGGTCTCCCAAGCAAAATTAGGATATCATCCTCTTCCATCTCAAGGACTACAAAGTCGACCGGGAAGACAAATTTATCGATCTTGACAAGAACATTTTTAGTGATTCCTTTAGGATATTGAGTAGTTTTATTAGCTAGCTCAATACACATTCTAGTTGGTTTCAGTTCCCCCAATTCCAGACGTGAATAGAGAGAGAATGGCATAAGACTTATGCTTGCCCCAAGATCGGCAAGGGCCTTGTTGAACAAAATTCCCCTGATAGTACAAGGTAAGGTGAAACTCCCTGGCTCTTTTTCTTTGAGAGGCATTTCTTTTAGAAGGGTGGCAGAGCATCTTTGATTTAAAGTTATCTGCGTCCGATCAGAAAGTATTCTATGGGTAAGGAGATCCTTCATGAAATTGGCATATTTTGGCATTTGCTCAAGGGCTTCAACGAGAGGAATATTAATGCTGAGTTGTTGTAGTTTCTCCATGAATTTCTGAAATAGCACTCATTCTTGTTCCTTCTTAATTCTTCCCGGAAATGGAATTGGTGGAATGTAGGGACGGACTTTTTCGAAAGTAGGTTGAGCCTCCTTGGTTTCTTTGTTGTTGTCTTGAGGCGTTTCTTCAGTCAGATCATTCGAGTTTGAAGGGTAGGCTGGTTCCTTAAAGTTTAATCCACTTCTTGTTATAATGGCATGAGCAAGTTCTCGAGGATTTGGTTCAGTTGTGCTAGGTAATTCTCCTTCATCTCTCATTCTGATAGATTCTGCGAGCTTTCCGACTTGATTTTCAAGTCTTCTTATAGCAGCTGCTTGTGTTCTCATCACATTGTCGTAATCTCGCTTGATATTCCAAACCAATTTTTCATTCTCTTCTTGTTTTTTGCTGGATTCCTTGACAAGCATCTTCACAACCTTTTTCTAGATCTATTACTCTCCCATCAATGGGTTTATCGAACTTGTGTTTAACCATCTTGACTTCTTCAGTAAGGATTGCATATCTACTTCGAATTCCTCCAGATTCTTTATTACCGATTGTATCTCGATAGGATCTTCATTCCAATATTCATTCCAAGCTGATGAGTGGAGAGCTACTTGTTCAACTCTTGTCCATCCTTTATCAGCAGTCATTAACGGGATAGGTTCTTTTGAGTCTAATAATTGCTGAGTTTTTATGTTCAACCCGTTGTAGAATATTTGCAGTTGCTCGTGTTTGTTGAGTTTATGCTCGGGGCACTTTAGGATGGCTTCGTTGAATCTTTCCCAAGCTGTAAACAATGGCTCATCATTGAGTTGGCTAAACCTCTAATTTCATCAACTTGTTGGAGGATTATTTGCAGGGGTTCGGTATTCCTTAAGAAAGGCCTTCTTAAATGCATTCCACGTTGTGATAGATCCAGATGGAAGTTTCTTTAACCAATCTCTAGCTCTTCCTTTTAGGGTAAAAGGGAATGCCCTCATCATAACATGATCTCTGGAGACCCCAGGCGCGTGGAATAAATCGGCGATCTCACATACTTTAGCGATGTGCTCGTGTGCTTCTTCATCTTCGGTTCCATAAAAGTAGCATCTTTTTAGTTCATCAAGATAGAGTCCCCAGAATTTGAATTTTACATTTTCTTCAAAAGCTGGAATGGTGATTCCCCTGTTTACTTTTAGAGGTGGTGAAATAATCATTCATAGTAAGAGACATAATATTAGAACAAAACTAAAGACTTAAATAAAAATCCTAATATAACTCCCCGGCAGCGGCGCCAAAAACTTGATGCAAGTTTTACTGACCAGGTTCTAATATTTATAAAGTCTTGTTATACCTATGGTCTACCCTAATGCACTAACGGGCAGTGTACCCGGTCGTGTATAGTGTAGTAATCGGTAAAGCCGAGGTCGTCCCAAGAGCTATGTGTGTTGGATTATTACTAAGTCTAGGTGTCACATATTAATAATGGTTTCAATAGGGATTTAATTAATTAATCTACTAAAACAGAATAAAGCAAATAAAAGCAAATAAGTGGTAAAGGGAAATCAATAGAGGAGAGTGGTGCTAACCTAGTTAATCCTCCTAGCTAGTTATGTCTACGTCTACTTACTTCCAATTACTTTAGGTGGGGTCAAAGTCGAGAGGACAACATTTAGTCAATTCTCCCTAACCTATCAGCAAAGATGCCACCACTGGAGAAGTCAGGTGTCCCCTCATAAGTCATGTTGTTCCTGGTCCCCTACATGCTAGATTTATAATAGTGAGTGCCCGGCCATTAGGAACTTAGACACTCACCACCTAATTCTTAAGTTCATCCAAACGATAGGTGATCAGTTGGTTAAATCGCACAAGTAGAAAGGGTCGTCAGTTGGTCATATCTTACCCTTCCCGTGTCAGTCCGCTCACCTAGTGTCAGTTGGTCATATCTCCTAGGCAGTTGGCCTCTACCGCCATTCAAAACTACCGAACCAAGGGTGGCTACCAATAAACTATGCATGCATACACTTAGAAATAATTATACGAAAGTAAAGTAAATGCAAAAAAAACAATTAATGAATGATAACTAGGCCAGCACCAAGAGGTGCTTAGCCGCTCATATTAATCATGCAAACCAATTCAATATTCAAAGGTACGAAATACATGAATTGAAAGCAAAAGAAATATAAAATGCTAATGCTTATCGTAGGGGAGTGATTTCTCCCTTGGAGACAGCTCCGTATGCTCCTCTAGACCTGCCTTGAGCTTTTTCCCACATTCTCTGAGTGTTGTGTGTGGAATGGGATGATCAGAAATGCTGGAATTCGTGGGGTATTTATAGGCCAGATCTGGGTTACGGCGTAACTAATATAAGAGTTACGCTGCAACCTTCTATTTCATCGTATTTTGCACTAGCTCTGCTAGTTACGACGTAACCTAATAAGTGGTTACGCCATATTCTTCAATAAACTTGGTTACGCCATAGTTGATGTAGTAGTTACGGCGTAAGTATCAGCGGCGTGGAACCTCATTTGACCTAATATAATTACGTCGTAGCCTTTGGGAAGAGTTACGCCGTAACCTTCTGATAAATTGGTTTTCTGAGTTACGCAATAGTTACGGCATAATATGAGAGATGAGTTACGCCGTAACTTCTTCAAAGTAGCATACTGTGATAAATCATTAGATAATTCTCCAATTCCGCGTCTCTTTAGCTCCAATGCTTGTAATTTACCTGAAAGTGAAAAAAATGGAAAACAAGCGTAAATCCATATAAATGATATAAATTACCAGCATTATCGGGGGAAATTGACACTTAATAATCAGGACTATTTGATATTATCAGTGTGGGTGATCATAACTAATCCAGGGTTGATTTGTACACAATTGTGAATGTCGTGGTACGTGTGTGAGTTCGTTTCCATAAATGTGTGAATCACATACATATGCTGATTCATATTTCTATAGTGTGGACAAAAGTTTTAAATTTTTGCCTAAAAATGGGTGTAAACAGTAATATGTAGTTAATCCTTGATTAACGTTTGTTAATAACCATGGATTTTTACAGGATGTTACAGTACCTACCCGTCATTCAAATTCTGTCCCGGAATTTAAGTTTGTGGTGATTTTGTGGGTGTTGATTACGAGAATAAGTGTGGGTATTTGGCGCGAATTTGGTCTTCACGTTCCCAAGTATACTTGGGTCCGCGCTTAGAGTTCCATCGAACTTTAACAATGGGGATGCGATTCTGCTTCAGTTGTTTTACTTCCCTATCCATAATTTCTACTGGTTCCTCAGTAAAAGTGAGTTTGTCATCGAGGTGTATCTCCTTTGGTGGAATTACAAGAGATTTGTCAGATAAGCACTTCTTTAAGTTTGACACGTGAAAAACATTGTGCACTCTGTTGAGTTCTTTAGGAAGTTCTAACTGGTAAGCTATTGGGCCAATCCTCTCCAGGATTTTGAATGGTCCAATGTATCAGGGATTTAACTTCCCACGCTTTCCAAAGCGCACTACCCCTTTCCTGGGTGATACCTTCAACATAACTTTGTACCCTATTTAGAATTCCATGGGTTTCCATCTCACATCAGCATAACTCTTTTACCTGTTCCTTGCAGCTTGTAGACGCTGCCTTATTTTGAATATCTTTTCTGTTGTTTCGTGAATCAATTCGGGTCATGTGAGTTGTATTTCTCCCACTTCAGTCCAAATAACAGGTGATCTGCACTTCCGTCCATACAGTGCTTCAAATGGGGCTGCCTTAATACTGGCATGATAGTTGTTGTATAAAACTATGCCAATGACAAGTTTTTATCCCAACCCTTTCCAAAGTCAATCACACATGCCCTCAACATGTCTTTTAGGGTTTGGATAGTTCTCTCACTCTGCCCATTAGTTTGAGTATGGTATGCGGTGCTCATATCTAGGCGGGTTTGGATAGCATCTCTATCAGAAATAATGGATATGGGGACTCCGTGTCGTGTCACTACTTCTTTCAGATACAATTGTGCAAGTGTGTTTGTATCATCAGTCTCCCGGATGGGTAGGAAATGTGCAGACTTCGTGAGTCGGTCTACAATAACCCATATGGTGTCCAATTCCGTGGATGTCTTTAGGAGTTTGGTGATGAAATCCATTGTAATTCATTCCTATTTCCATACTGAATGATCGGGTTGAGTAAGTAATCCTGATGGCTTTTGGCATTCTGCCTTTACCCTTGAACATGTTAGGCACTTTCTGACATACTCAGCAATGTCGGCCTTCATGTTTGGCCACCAGTAGAGTTCCTTAAGGTCCTGGTACATCTTGTAAGAACCAGGGTGAATGAAATACTTTGACTTATGGGATTCATGCATGATGAGGTCTCGTATACCTCCATAGAGTGGAATCCAACTTCTTTCTTGGAAGTATAACATTCCGTTTGGCCTTCTCACAAAACCATTTCCACTCTCGGGCATGCCATAGATCTTTTCATTGGGACAATTCTCTTCTTTAAGAGCTTCATGTTGTGCTTGAAGTATTTGTGATGGGAGTGGTGAGAAAATTGTCATTCCTAATGATCGAACTCGAAGTGGTTTAATGCATTCCTTTCTACTCAGGGCATCGACCACAACATTGGCTTTTCCTGGGTGATAACGGATTTCACAATCGTAATCATTGTGTAATTCCAACCATCGACGTTGTCGCATGTTTAACTCCTTCTAATTCAGAATGTGTTGTAAACTTTTATGGTCCGAGAATACCGTGCGCTTGGTACCGTACATGTAATGTCTCCATATTTTGTGGGCAAATACTATTGCTCCCAGTTCTAGGTCATGGGTAGTGTAGTTTTCTTCGTTCTTTTTGAGTTGTCAGGAGGCATAGGCTATTACTTTGTTCCTTTGCATTAACACTGCACCTAAACCATGGTGCGATGCGTCACAATACACCACAAAATCTTTGTTCCCTTCAAGTAGTGCTAAGATGGGTGCTTCACAAAGCTTTTGTTTCAGCAGTTGAAATGCTGCCTCTTGTTTCTCTCCCCATTCGTACTTCTTGTTTTTCTGTGTCAACTCGGTTAATGGCTTTGCAATCTTGGAGAAACCTTCGATGAATCTCCTGTAGTAACCAGCCAGTCCTAGAAATTGATGAATTTCTGCATGGTTGGTAGGGGAAGCCCATTCTTTTACTGCTTTGATCTTGGCTGGATCTACCTGAATACCTTGGCTATTGATGATGTGCCCTAGAAATTGCACATTCTGGATCCAAAAGTCACACTTGGAGAATTTGGCATATAACTGTTCAACCTTGAGCAAACTTAGAATGGTTCTTAAGTGTTCGGCGTGTTCTTCTTGACTGTGAGAGTAGATGAGAATGTCATCTATAAACACAATTACAAACTTTTCTAAGTATGGTTTCCATACTTGTTTAATCAAATCCATAAATACTACCGGCGCGTTGGTTAAACCAAACGACATTACTTGGAACTCATAATGACCATAACGTGTTCTGATTGCAGTCTTGGGGATATCTTCTTCGCGCACTCTCAGTTGGTGGTATCCCGACCTTAAGTCTATATTTGAGTAGATGCTTGAACATTGTAACTAATCGAACAAGTCATCGATCCTTGGTAGTGGATATCGATTCTTTACGGTAAGTTTGTTCAGTTCCCGGTAGTCAATACACATTCGGAACGATCCATCTTTCTTTTTACCGAATAGTACTGGAGCTCCCCAGGGTGATGAGCTTGGCCGAATGAATCCTTTTTCAGACAGTTCCTTTAACTGTTCAGAAAATTCCTACATCTCGGACGGTGCTAATCGGTAGGGTGCTTTAGCCACTGGTGTCGCTCCTGGCACTAAGTCTATTTGAAAATCTACTTAACGAACTGGTGCAAGCCGGGCAGATCTGCTGGAAATACTTCAGGGAAATCCTTGACTACATGTACGTCTTCAATTCGCTCTTCTCCCGACTTGTTCTCTATCACTTGTACCATGAATACTTGGCAACCTTCATTTATGTACTTTACTGTTCGGATAAACGAGACAATACCACATCGAGGCTTGTTTTGGTCGCCTTAGACAATAAGGGTTCCGTCATCTAATGGAATATGGAAGGTTTTCTCGTCACAAACTATTCTGGCATGGTGTTGCGATAGCCAATCCATTCCAATAACTACATCAAAACTGCCTAGCTGGATGGGTATGAGGTCGATAAGGAAAAGTCGATCATGTAAGGTTATTGTGCAACCTTGAATTATGGTGTTAGTGCCTATTATTACCCCATTAGCTATTTCAACTTCGTAGGTGTTGTCTAAGCTAGTTGGAGTGGTGTTTAGCATAGAAGCAAAGGTAGTAGACACAAAGCTCTTATCGGCACCAGAATCAAATAAAACTTTGGCATTTTGTTGGTTTAGTAAGAACGTACCCGTGACGACGTCAGGGTCTCATGGTTCATTCTTGTCTCCCAATGCATAGACTCTTACAGGTGCGAGATTATTGGCATCTCGGTTGGTGCATTGATTCTTGTAATGCCCCTTTTCTCCGCATCGGTGGCATACCACAGTCACTGGTTGTGCATTTACACCGGTGGCTCTGCAATCAACAGTCTTGTGACTTGTCCTTCGGCATTTCCTGCACTTAGTAGTGCAAGGTCCGGTGTGATGCATCTTGCATCGATTGCACAAGGGATGGTTTCCAGCGTAAGGGTTTTTTTCGTTTGGTGCCGCAATATATGCTTTGACCGCTTCCTGCCTGCGGTTTTGCTGATGGTGGTGGCTGTTACGGTTCTGCTGATAGTTATTGTTACGGCGGTTGTTGTTGTTACTGTGGTTGTTGTTGCCATGGTGGTTGTTGTATTTGTTATTGTTGTTGTTGTGAGGGGTGGTTCTCGGATTGTCGTGTTTTTGTTTTAGATCATTGTGACCCAGGGCTGTCTTGCGCTCGGTTTCCCGGTCCAATAGTTTTTGAGCAATAGTCATTTCCTCTTAGAGTGTGGGTGGACTGGATGCAGTGACATCCCCTTCTATACTCGGAGGCAGAACCTCAAGGTACTTTTCCAGTGTTCTATCGAGGTTCGGTACCATATTTGGGCACCGTGCAGCCAATTCTTGGAACCTTCTGTTATAGGTTCTTAAGTCAACTCCCTTTACAACCATATTATGAAATTCTTCCTACCATTTCTTATCATCAGTACGGGGACAATACTTCTTTACAATTTTCTGTTTAAGTTCAGACCAAGAAATCCAGTGAGCCTCTTCGGTACCCATGGTCTGTATTATGGCATTCCACCATGATTGGGCTTCGTCCAGTAGTGTTCCCGTAGCATATGTGACTTTACAGTTGTCTGGGCAACCGCTTCTTATGAAAACAGTTTCTGGACGTTCAAACCATCGAGTTAACTTAGTTATTCCTTCCGTACCTTTGAAATAAGCTGGTTGACAGCTCATGAAATCCTTGTAGGTACATTTTCGTGGGGTAATAAGTAGTGTTTTCTTCAGTGGACCTTTTAATACTGCTGGATCTGGCCACTGGAGCTGCTTGGGTTTCAAGTGCAGCCGCCACACCATCTGTTATCATTTTCCGGATATCTTTCGGAGTCATGGCTGGCGCTGGTGTCGGGGTAGGTGGGGTAGTTTCTCTCCTTGTGCGTGCCATATTTCTATTAATACAACAACAAGAAAGTACAAGTTTAGATTGTTACGTTAGAACCATGCTGGAATATCTCAAGTAAAGTTGATTCCATATTAGCATCCTTTTGTTTCTATGAAATTCTCAAATATCACCACATGTTCAGTGTGTATGGGAAGAAATTAGTACTCAATATGGGATTGCTAAGGAACAAACTGATACATCATCTACAAAAGGTTGTGTTGGAGTAATTAAGTTCTCTATCGAAACACTCAAAAATATGTATATATTTCTTTTTTTAATCTTTCACAACAGTTGCAGCTTAACAACTTTCTCTACATTCATCAAGTCTTCTTATGAAATGCTCATTGTAATAATTTATCATTTGTAATCTAGACATGACACATGTTGAATCATCACAATAACATACATCATCATGACATGTCTAAATACAATTCATAACACACATGAAGGTAAGATAACAACCATAGAAGTATAAATCAACATCGATATATAGTAAAAGAACCACAACCATAATATAACATTAATAACTTGATCTGTTTATGTTACATAACAAAATGATACAAGGTCTTTAACTAAGTTACACACGGCAGGCTGAAAGCCACAAAACTATACAATATGTGATCTATGTCTAATTTCTAGGAGTCTACTCCGTGTTTCCCTTAAAATCTGACATTTGATCTTGTAAGGCATGTTGCCTAGTTTGAACATCTGCTATAAGTGCTTCTAAGGTGTCTATCTGTCCTGTCTGATGATTTAGCTGTGTCATGGTAGGAGTAGGTGCGGGGGCTACTGCAGCCCTGGAGGATTCTCAAGTTTCATAAACTCTTCCTGGTGGGTAAAATCATGGTGAAAAGGAATGCAGGATGAAGTGCGGGACATCGTATCTTCTGATGGTGAGGTGGGAGGAGTAATCTGGCGAGCTGCTAAGGGATAAGCCTGAGTAAATGCATTGAAGAGGTGATCTGGTCCAACAGGTGGCAAAGGTGGTGATACGGGTGGTGATATATCAGGAGAGGAAGGTGGTGATGCTCCGAACAGATCTAGAGGAGAGGTAGGTGATGACGGGACTCAGGGTCTCGCATGATTATGCTAGGAGTTTGTATTCTAACACAACCATTTGGGTGTCTCTGAAATAGCCTCATGAATGGTTCAGGTTCATAGGGCTGGAGGACCCTAACTTGACGGCCTCGGAAAACCTGAGGTGGTGGTGGCGAATTTTCGGCTCCTGGTGAGGGGTTTCATTCCCAAGTTTCGGCAATCCGATCGTCGGAAGATGGGGAACTGGGGTTACCGATTGATATTATGGGTGATATCGGGGGTGTAGGGAGGATTTTGTTGGGATTCTAAATACTGGTCGCGTGTCAACGGGGATGAGATATATGCTTGTCTAGCCTGCACATATGGGTCATTTGGCGAGGGCGTATATACTGACACCACTGCAAATGATACAGCCAGAGTAGGAGCTACTTCACCCTCCTCGAAGGGTTCTGTTTTTCTAGTCCAAACTCTTGACATCTGTGACAAATCGTAATTTCAGGTCATTTATCAAACTTTTAAAATTTCACTATTCATCTCGGGAAATTTACTATTCACCAGTTACTATTCATCATTTTACTATTCATCGTTTTTGAAGTCAGTTTGCGACTTTGAGAGGCTATTTTAAAATTTTATTATTCACAAAACACTATTCATTCCCAGAGAAAAATCACTATTTATGATTCACTATTCATCATTTTTCGTAAACTAGGTTTACGAGTATCAAATACGCGTAACCTTGAGGGTTAAGCTGCGTATTCAAGGAACATCATTGAGAGCATTTCATATACACTAGAGTTAGTCTACATATCAATAACATCATTTTCATATCAGTTTATGCATGGGTTTGCATATTCCATTAACGTATATTTATTTATTAAATAAACGCTATCGCACGATCATTTATTCTGAATAATTGATCCGACACTTCCAACAATTATCCTAATATATTTTTATACTCATTTTAAGACTATAAAAATTATATTATTAGTTTACCCGATGTTTTGAATTTATTTTGGTATATAAATTGTTATATATATATTTACGACGGTTTTCGTAAATTCTATTCGATAATTATTATCTCACTCAATACTTGCGAGAAATGCATTTTTATAATTTTTATGACATCGATATATTTTGTTTTGTTCTGTTAAAATCGATTTCTAGCTAACGCTACACTTAATACCTAATTATATGTACAAAATATACATAATACTTAACTTAAAATACATTTAAACATCAAAACACATCAAACCCTTTACCCAAACCACCCTTGCCGACCCCCCCCCCCCCCTCAGTCACCATTTTCATTAATTAAATTCACCACCTAAGTGTACACATATTCAAGTTGCTAGATATTTGCAATATACAAAGAGTTATTGTTAGGTCACTAGTTTTACAAACACAAGTAATATAGAAAGAGATAAAGGCGATTGAACAATAAACCAAACACACACACACACGATATATTAAGACAGTTACGCGTAGTGTATGAATGAAAGGAATAACTTGAACAACCAACCTTCAAATGAAGGTTTACAAGAGTATTTATAGGCAAGGAGCTAGGGCAACACTCCCACTCCTTCCCTTTTCCTTATTGGACATAGGCCTAAGCTTATGGGCCTTCTAAATAAGCTTGACCTTAAACAAACATAAAGGCCATAATAAGCTACCTATTACATATGAGTAACTAACACTTGAACAAAGGTTTAGGAGTGATTCCAAGAATCTCCCCCTCAAGTGTTGGTGATGAAAAACGGTGAAAGCGTTGATGTAATAGTAGCTTTGACGTCTTCTGACATTCTTCTTTCTTATGAGAAGAATTGCCTTGATTCGAACAATCTCCCCAGTATAGAGAGATAGTTTTCTTTGAACAGTTTTGCTTTGACGTCATCTTTAACTTTGTTCTTAGATCAATGTTCTTTGTGATGAAAGTGATAGTATGTTGTTGTCTGCATCAAGCCTGCCTCAGGTCTGCTTCGCTGCTACAGTGTCTCCACGTCATTCTTCAACATGCTCACACGCTCTTTGACGTTTGAATTCAGTACTGATGAAGTTCTTTAAGTCTTTTAACTTTGTAGATTCTTTGATTTGACGAAGAATCATTCTGACTGTTGTGTTGCTTTTGGATAGAACTTCCATTAGTGATGATGTTGGCGTGAGCATGAGAAGAACCTGCACGATCATCCCGCTCCGGAGCTTCCATAAGAGGAAAACATTTCAAACGGTTAGTAATAAGCGGATTCTGGCACTTACAAGTTTGAACTTCGAGAGTGTTAATAGCATAGTGTGAAAACACAACTCTAATTCTCACAAAGGCCGTTCCTGAACTGGTGTCCCACAAGTGAGATAACACGATGTACCGAAGTACATCTACAGTTCATATGAGTCACTGAAGTACACCGAAGCATCACCTCACGACTGTAGACCGTTTGAGACACACTAAGCGTAATCCACGGGGAGTTACCGAAGTGACCTGCTGTCAGGGCTGTTTGATGTTGACCCTGGCAGGAGTTTCCATTCAATCACTGAGGATCACAGTTTTGAACCTCTCATAAATGTTCTCGACAGATTGCTAAGATCTGTGAAGGACTCGATAATGTACCACTGAAGATCTTATTTGTTGATCAACAAGTGATGAAATGTCAAGTGTTCCTAAGAGATCTTTTGATGAATCTCGTGGCTCTAGACTCAATAGTGCATTTTGGTTTTCCTGAGCGGAGACTAGGGAGAGGGTCTCCTTCTTCAATACCAGCGATCTATAAGAGAAAGCCAATAGTTTACGTAGGGTTCCCTGTGTGAATGAAACAAGCTTCTGTAGAGAGAAACTTGAGTGGCTAAGAAGGTTTAGTGCATGCGTCACTGGGTCCATGATGACTTTTAATCTTCAATACCGGCGTCACTAAGTGACAACCAGTAGCATATGAATTGAACCCGGTGTCTGCCCTAAGTTGAATAATTTGGAGGGCTATTTCTTTTCACCCTTTTCTTTGCATTTCTTTTTAATTCTTCAACTCCTTCTTTCTTCGATTCTCATTTTCTCCTTTTTATAATCGTACCTAAGGACTTCTAAGTGCTAACTAGTTGTGATGTCCTTGGGTAGATCCCTCCAGCTCTGGCGGATCATAGGACGGTTATTCCTAACCTTAGTCACCTTATAACTCCATGACTAACCTATGTTGCCATAAAACCAATTTTCAAGAAAATCTCTCAAAGGGTTTGTAAATGAAAAGCATGTTTGAACCACTGTGAGAGTTTTATCTTTTAGCAGAAATACTCCCCCTCCACATGTGCTTAAGAGTTTTTACGGAAATCTGCACAGTGTGGGAAGAGCATGCACTTTAGAATTGATCAACTCAAGATAGACAATCCCTCGCGATACACGGTTACGTTGCATAGTTAAAGAGATACATTGTCAGCTTTTAGGTGACAACTAGCTCTAATAACTACCTTGAAGGTGTAGACAAACCTCGAAAGGTTGTCATACCCGTCAGAATTCATGTCTACCAAGAGTTTCTCGAATGGTACTTTCTACTTGGACAAGTCCTTTGCGAGACACGTTTACATTACTAGCGAACTAGCTTGAAATTATTACCCGTCCAGGACAAGTCTTTTCGAGTTACTAACAGTTAAGTACCGTCAATTCGTTGGTTAAGTCTATTACATAAATATTCATTTGCATTTACACAACATATTTCTTATCACATAATTTTCTCCCCCTCAAAAATGGCATATAAAATGTTGTTTTTGAAAAGTTGAGAATAAATATGACCATTTCGAGTGTTGCGGGAAGATGACCACTATGAACAATTTGTGAACAAAGTTTTAACTCAAATACTCCCCCTCAACAAGTGATATAAACGGTTGAGGTTTTTGAAAAATCATACGGGGAAGTACTTGTCGCTTTGAGCAAAACCTTGAAAAATGAAAGGTTTCATAGGTTTTACTCAAAAGTAAGAAGCTTTCGCTCCTTTTATAAGGATTGTGGCACTGATGCGTACCACAGGGTCCTTTCTTGACAAGAACGGGTTGTACACTGTTATGTGTGCACAAGCCATCGACATATATAATCACTGATCCGCTCCAGAACAGTCAAGTTTTCTCACTCAAACCGGCCACTTGTGAATGGCCGACCGTAAGAAACTTAAAACGGTTCAGGAACAAACTCAATGAAGATCTGAGGAGTATAGGGTTTCCCCGGGTCGTTATGTCCCAGCGAGCTATGCAATGGATTACCAAACGTAAAGTGATCGAGAAATTTGAACAGAAAAAGGGATCTGAATTGATTATAACTACAGAAAAAGCCAACAAATTACAACGGCTTAAATGCAAATTAAAGGAGATTAAAAAGATAAAAAATAATAAATAAACGCTATCACTATATTTAAAATGATGTTTTTGTTTTTATGTTTTTATAAAACTTAATTAAAAACTACGTAGCGTACAAATAAAAATGTAAAACTTACACAATATTAATCCTAAAAATGTGAAAATGATATTTTTACAAATCTAATGATAAAAGAAAATTTATAGAAAAAGAAAATTATTTTTAAAACTATTTAATTAATTATTATTAATTAAAAACTATTTTTAACTATTAAATAATTACCTAAAATACAAGAAAATATGAAACAAAGCTAGAAAAATAAAATTTTGACTTAGAAAAATCTAAATTAACAAAATAGAATTTTCAAAACTATTTTTGTATTTTTCTGATTATTTTTGGATTTTTTATGAATTAAAAACTATTAAAAACTAATTAAATTATTTAAAAATACAAATTTAACTAAGAAAAATCTAGAAAAATATTTTTTTTGTCTTTTTATATTTATCTTAACTTAAGAAAAATGAAAAATTATTTTTTTGAAACTTTTCTTAATTAATTGTATTAAATGCTAATTAAAAATGCTTAAAAACTAATTTAAATTAAGAAAAATAGCAAACAAGCTTGGAAAAATCTGAAAATTTCAGGAAAACTCTGAAATAATAATAGGAAGCTAGGAAAAATGGAAAAACAGATGCTTATGTGTGGAATTATGGAACTGATGTGTAAAGTGCTTATAAATAAGCACTTTGAATAAGCAAATGGAGACCAATAAGCACCAAACCAAAACAGGAACTTGGATAAGCTAAAAGAACCTAAATGCAACAGATTACAACTATCTTAAACCTCTAAATCACAAGCTCAACAGATTTGATGAAATTGAGATCATAAGCTAAAACAGATTTTGGTTCCTACTTTGGGCTGAGAAATAAGCACTTGAATAAGCAGGAAACCAAAAACAAAATAAGGAGACCTAAACTGGACCTAGCTGGGACCTTGTAAACCAAAGTGGAGACCTAGATGAGCTCAAATGAGCTTTGCACAAGCTCTGCAAAACTTGCTTAAAACCTGTGCAGACTTAATGCCCTGCACAGGGCATTTAAGCTCATAATCACAAGCCTATTTGAAGCTTTTAAAAAAATCACAAAATTGTACAAAAATAGACATAAGAAAATAGACCAGCATGAGATTTTAAAACCATAAGTTTCATTGAGAATGACTCAGAAATGAGTCCAATAAAAATCCTTCTATCTTGGCCAAAACTGAGTTTTCACCACTTTGACTTTTTAACAAAACTGAAATGTCGACTATATTGAACTTTGAATCAAATTTATGAACTGGAAATGATATATTATGATGAAATGAAGCTAAAGCAAACTATTTATATGAATTTGGAACACAAAATAGGCTTTTGAATTTGTAAAACTCCAACAGTAGGCTGCTAAGACAGATTTCAGTGGGAATTGACTTTTGTGAGTTGCAAACACAATTTGATGACTCAAATGAGCTCAAATGAGCTAAACAGACTTAAACTAACAAGAACCTATCACTGCAATGACCTTAAAGACAGATAGTGCAGCAATTCCAAACACCCCATAATAACTGCTATGCAAATAAATTAAACCAATCTACTGAACAAGCAAGTAATAAGGATCAAGATGAGTTTTACTGTCCTAAATATAACTTAATAAACAAGTTTTAACTGTTGGTGACCACAAATAAACATTCAAGCATAATATGCAAATTAGAGCTAAAAATGAAAATGAGACAATCAATACTCACAAGAGGTCCAGCTGTATGCAGGCTAAACCAAACCCCAAAATTACACTAAATGAGACTATTCCAACCCAAATCAAGGCTCTGCAACACCTAAATCCAATTCCATTGCAATTTGAGCTCTCTTTTGACTTTTGTTGACCATGGACCAAATTGTTTGAAACTGTTTCCAAAGCTTGTCAAAAGCTAAAGTAGGCTTAAATAAGCTTATTTGATCTCAATATAAGCTTATGAGAAGCTTTGACATAAAATTTGAAACTAAAAATTTTCACAGTGAACAATAAAATTGGAATTTATATAAAGACTTAGATTGGAACTCAAAAGCACCTTACAATGAATATTTAACTTAAGTGAGATACAAAGAAACTGAAATTACAACATTTCTAATTAAACTAAGACATTTGTAAAAAAAACGACATAAAGAAAATGCTTAAAACTAACTACTACTCTCTACATTGCTTCTTCATCCTTCCTTTTATATCCAAAAGCTTTATCTTTCCAAAATGAGCAGTTCCCACCTCTCTTTGAGACCCTTGGATCAGTTAAGGCAATCTTGGCCATTCACATCATTTTGGCGGGAAATTGGTTTTGACCAGTGGGGTTGAAACTAGCAACTAGGGGGGGGGGTTGGAGGTAGGTATGATGATGAGGAGGGGACAAGTTGAGTGGGGGTTGAGTTGGAATGATGGGAGAGCTTGAGTGTTGCAGGGGTGGAGTGTGATGAAGGATAAGGGTTTTGGCGCGTAGGGTATTGGTTTTGACCAGAGATTTGACCAGGTATTAGTATAAAAGGAGGGTCAGTTTGGAGGGGTCCAAAATGGTTATGGCAGGGGGTCTAATTGGAATTGACAAGGGCCAAGGGTGTGTAAAAGGGTTTTAATAACACAAGGGCCCTATTGCAAATTCTGAAATTTGAGGGACCTAATCTGACAAATTGCAAATTTGTTCCAAGGGCTGAAAATGACAAGTGTTAATAGTACAAGGGCCAAAGCTGACATTTTCAAATTTTCCAGGGACCATTTTTGCCAATTTTTAAACTTGGAGGACCAAACTTGTAATTTTATCAAACTTTTTATATTTTTCAGCAAAGGACTAATTTTGACAAGTTATGATTTTAAAAGGACCTTTGGTGATTTTTCTTTTGAAATTAGGACTCAGGGACTATTTTTGACAATTTTAGAAACTTGGGGGACTGAAACTGCCAATTATGCAAACTTTGCTCATTTTTCATCTGATTTTAAACATTTTGCATCTGAAACATATAAAATGCAATTTTGGAATATTTTCAGTATTTTGATGCATTTATGAGCATTTTTAGACGTTTTGCAGTTCAGATTGACCCAAAAATGATGAGTATTTGCACACTCATCAATCACACATCCAAATTTATAATGAATGAAGCAGTTCAAGGGGTACCAGGAAGTCCAGAGATGTCACCAGGAGTGTGAATCGGGCGTTGAAAGCCGGTGATGTTAATCCTGGGTCGACCACCAACATAGCTTTCCAATCTTCTGAACTGATCCCTTCTATACAACCGTTCATCAATCATCTTGATGATCCTCCTCACATCCCTTCGATCCTGAGAATTCCATCGCTTAGGAGAACCAATCTTTTGACGTATATCCTTCAACCTATAAGCCAATCCGTCCCTAATCATCTTCAAAGTGTGATCCCCAAACTTGTGAAGATCACTACACGCCATTAAGCAGTTTCACTGAAGTTCACTGCGGTAAACGATGCCAAAAGTTTTGCTGATGAGCGTATATTGTGAGAGCTGGTTGATGTCGGGAAGATCAAGCTGTGGTGGAGTGAAGTTGACACGGGTCTGATAAGATTCAACAGCCAGCTGGAGATCTTCTACACGTTCTTTGATGACTATGCGTCTGATGAATATGAGCACTGACTTGATGAATTCACGTTGTACTTCAGTGGAGAATTGTCTCATACGACCCTGTACTTTGGCAAGGTACATGTCTTCGATGTCGTTGATAGACAAATTCTCAAAGTCAGCTTCAGAGAATGCATAATCCCGTTCATCTTGCCTTTTGACCACAATCTGCTTGAGAAAAGTGTAGTCCCATTTGGTCAAAAGATCAACGTGTTTGATGGCAACAATATCCTTAGTACTGAACAGTGCATGTTGAGACTTCTGAACCTGGCAGCTTCTGTAGTAGATTCTTCGGCGTTCCGGCCAATGATGAATCCCGTACATTGCATCTCGGTCGTATGCTTCCACTTTGTTGGAGAACAAGTGATTAGCTCTTTCCTCGATAGCTATGCAGTTTGAGTATATGGCTGCTGGGAATGGAAGTGTCAAAGATGTAGCGTATTTCCTTGATCCATCACCACCGTGTAGAAGAAAAACCAAGTCTTTGTTGAAGAAATATCATAATGGAATCCTAGGTTCATTTGGTTGGCCAATTGTTGGTAGAGGTTTTGACCAGTCGGTGTAGTATGGAGGGTTGTCCCGTTTAGTGAAGTCGATGTTTGCTTCTGGGTTAAGCCAATCCATGTTGTTAGACATAGCTCGAGCAATGTTTTCAAGGTGATATTCGACCTCGATTGCACTTTCAGAGCTATCTTTCCACAGTTGAAAAGCTTCATTTTTGATTTGCCTCAACTCGGATTTCGTCATCTTCTTCACATGGAACTTTTCTTGCATAATCTTAGCATGCTCCAATGTATTACCGTCTACCAGATCTTGACCTTCAGCAGGGTAGGGAGTTGAGTTAACAAGTGTAGAGAACCCTTCAAATTCCTCTGTTTTATCGTCATCTAGCCATGATACGACATCAGTCTGAGGCGTCTTCTTCTTCTTTTTCGAAGGCCTAGATGATGATTCTGGATTCTGTACTTGTTTGGGAGAGGTGGGTTGTTGTAGGGGCTCATGGTGTTCTTCATCGTCACCACCCGTGTACTCAAAGTAATCACCAGTTTTCTGAGTCTCGGGCGGTAACTCAGAATCCTGAGGTTTATCAGTAGAAGAACGAGGAGGTGATCTTTGTTATGCAGGAGTCCGTTGTGGTGGAGGTTTCATTGAGTACTGAATAGAGGATGATACATCAGACTTCTTTGAACGTTTGGGCTCTTTATCCTTGTCCTGATCTTTGTCTTCATCATCTCTTGAACGTTTGGGCCTAACAGCTTCTTCTCAGAATGAGGACCTGAGTTGGTATTCCAATAGAGCTTCAAACAGTTTAGCTTCATGTGAGGCAAACGTTGCAAAGCGTGTCGACATTTGCGCTACTAGCCGGTTCACCAATTCATCATCTGAGAAGATTGTAGATTCAACTGGATTGATGCTTAAATTCATCGGAGTTGATTTCGTGGCTTGTTTGGCTAGATGCAATAGATTTGGATACAGTTGTCTGGTATACATCTACTTTGTCAGATTTGGAACGACCTCCATAAGGAACTGTTGAGTGTATCCTTTGATTATTTCATCCATTTTTCCTTGAAGATCATCTTTCATGAGCTTCTGGACATACTCCCTTTCCTCTTGCATCTTGTCGAGATCATCATGAATATACTGTATCTGATCAGCATAGAAATTCATCTTTCTCTAGAGAATATCTTTCTTTCTGACTCGTTTTACAGCTTTAACGATTCGATTCTTTGATTGAGCGATCCAAGATGGAGTTGGATTCTTTACTGATTTGGATGATGATTTGGTTGATTTCTTTGATGGTGGTGGTGAAGAATGAGATGATGAATCTGATGAGGAGGAGACATGAGGAGGCTCCGGGTCCTTTGGAGGTGCAGAAGTATCCTCCTTGGAACGAGTTGGACTGTTGAGAAGATAATCATCATAATTCTCTTCGTCATCTTGTCCAGATTTAGCCTTTTCTTCCGTCTGAGCCTTAGCTTCTTCATCAGTCTTCTCTTTCTCAGTCTTATCCTTTTCTGGTTCCTCAATGTTATAATCAGTAGACTCCTTCACAAGCGTTTGTTGTTGCACAATAGTGGTGGCACCAGCTCCCTTATCGGGTTGATTAACCGCATCAGGAGTTGGTTTAGAGTGGGCAGCACCACTTGATCCTCCAGGGCCACCCATTTGGTCTTTTGCAAATTCTTCAACTTTTTGAAGGTGTCTAACGAATTTAAACTTCTTCCTGTATGAAGTATCCAGTTGCTCTTCTTTATCATCTGAGCTTTCTTCATAAGGCACAAGTACAGGAGTCTTCCTTTTTCCATGATCAACTGGAGGACTAGGAGGTTTTGCTAATAAGGGAGGTGGTTCGGTTGCAGATTCAGAGTAGTGAACCTCCTCGTCTGATTCTGTACCTTCAGAGTCCTCGTCAATTAGCTTTCTTTGCGGTTCATGTTTAGGTACGGGAATGGGATCAGCTTCTTTACAAGGAACAGTCCTTTTACGAGGAGGATTCCTCTTGGGAAACTTCCTTTGACTTTCAGTACTTGCAGCACTTCCTGCACTGCCTCTTCTGGTTCTCCTTATAGGTGTTCCAGAAGACTTGTCATCGAGATGACCAACTTTACCTTCTCTTACTGCTACAAGATACCTTTTGTATGTCTCTAGCTTTTTGATATCTTTTGACAGTAGGTGATCAGGTAACACAGCACCCTGTTTCTTTGTTGACGATTCCTTGATTTTGACTGATAGTGTAGGCTCAGTCAACATGTCGTGATTGTCTGGGTCATTGAGCCTCTGTAGAATATCGGGATGAAGTCCAAGTGCTCTCTAGATCAACAATTTTGTGTATCTGACATAGGGAATCTTTGAGCCAAGTTTCTTGTGAAATGACATCATGTCTTCCCATAACAGTGCTTCAATTTCGATGTCCTTTTTGTTGATTAATGACCAGAAGATCTGTAGTTCTATGAGCTTGGGATGCTCAAAGCCACTGTCACGACCAGAGACTGATTTGGTGATGATGATGTAGAGGGTTCTCCACGGTTGAGGAATGTTCTTAAGCTCCACATGAGAGTGCTTAGTGATAGTTCCTGAAGCTTCATCATAGCCAATATCAATCAGGAATTGAAGAACTGTCTCCTCAGTAGGTGTGGCAAAGAAGTCGGTTGGCTCGATGTCAGGGATGAGAAGAACAGCCCGTAAGTCAGCATGAGTGATGGTGACTTGTTTGTGATTGAGCGTCACAGTCACTGCACTTTGACCTGTGATCCTCTGCATTGAATTCCAGAATTGCTGAATGTAGATTTTCGGTACTGTAGCAGAGTGTGAGAGCATGTTCTGGTAGGGATGATTCCTTAGAATATCCACAGCAATGAGACAAGAAGATTCAGAGTAGGTGAGGGTTTCAAACTCAACCCTAAGGTTGTTCTTTCCAATCTTTCTAGGATAGCCATTGGGGAAGATGTCAGCAATTGTGAGAATTTCTGATGCATTCACATTCATTTGAGCAGCCATGTCGTGATCTGAAATAACATTAGCCAAAAGAACCAACATATTGAAAGACATAATGTTAGTCAACAAAAGGTTTTATTGTCTAATTATTGAATGTACAGTGTTAAAGATTGTTACGAGTCCAAAGTCACTTGTTTGTTCAATAGTCCAATGACGTCGTGAAATGTTTCGTGAGTTAGTTAACTTTAAGTTTTAGAGTTTATGTTATCACTTTTTGTTCACAACATATCAAACGATTAAGTTTATTAGTGACATTATTGGATTCGTGACGTTATGATTAGTTTATTTACAAGTTTGTACACGTAACAATTCATAATGAAGGTCAATCAAGGCTTAGGCGTAGATTTGGCAAAGTTAAGCGTAAACAGTAATGACATACGCGTAGACGAAAGCTTATGCGTAGGATCCTAACTTACGCGTAAGAAATGTTACGCGTAGGAAAAGGGGACCTTATGCGTGGAGCTTACGCGTAGGCGTATATATACCTTACGCGTAAGGCTTACTCGTAAGAGTAGGCCTTATGCGTAGAGGTCACTGTTTACGCATATCCTTTACAGGATACGCGTAGTCCCATTGTAGAACCTTATGCGTAGACGCTACGCGTAAGATTACTCTTACGCATAACCTTCTACGCGTAAGGTGATCCTTATGCGTAGAGATTCAATGACCTTGATTCTGAGTTTTATGAGTAGCAAGCTTGAAATAAAATCATCAGAATATCAATTTTAACACATATATTCATTCTAAAATCACATCATGGCATGAAAGCTTGTTAAACATTAATGCGTAGAAAGTCATACGCGTAGGTCAAAACCCTAGAGTTTAAGAATTACGCTTATGAAATCTAGCCATAGGATTTGCACCAAAGTTATTCTGGTATATCCAAGATGTTATGAGAGTGTATTGACCAAGTTTTAACACCTAGTTTGCAGTGAATCAAAAGTACCCAAACTCAAGAACATTAAACCCTAATTTCTAATTCTTAATCAATTAGAGTTTATGGGTTGTTTTAAAGCCTAGATATCATTAGTTCATTATGATAACAACATCATACAACAATCTTTTTGACCAAAAACATTCACATTTGAAAATACCCAAAACCACGCATAAACCCTAATTTTCAAACTCATTCAATTCGTGAATCTGGGTTCGTTTTGAGGATAGAAAAAGTATCATTGATGTTATTAAAACATTTTGACACTATTTTTTAACCAAAAACACATAAACAAGATTATGTGTTCATACGCATACGCGTAGAACACAAAATCGACCATAGGTTAATATCTAACCGTTAACATTTAAAACGATTTAAAACCATTGTTTGTAATCTTGTTAGGAACACAAAAACACTTACAAATTGAAGATCTGAAACACAGATTTGATGAACGAATTTTAGGCGTAGGATTAGTTTGATGATAATAAATGTGAGTTGTAAGTCAGGTGGAGGTGTATTTTATTAAAATGACTTTAACATATTGACAGTTTTGGTCCCTCCACCTTTTACTTTTTCATACAAAGCCATTTAACTTCCAGTTTGGTTACCAAACAAAGATTTTAAGATAGAAACTTGACGACACTCCCCCTAGACTTAGATACATAATGAAAGGTTATAAATTTTAGTCCGAGGAGTGTCATTTAACCAGAAAAATTTACCACCATTGATAAAATAAACAACCGGGGAAATATAACATGCAAGTACACAGATGTTTTGGAACAGTTTGGTATAAATTTTCTCCCCCTCAATACTTGATCGGAAAAAATATTGAATTTTGAAAGATTATAGTGTTGATGGAAGAAATGTACTTGCCATGTTGAAAGAAAAATTGATTAGAAGAATATTTTTGTTGTTTTATCAGGTTTTATATTTTTGTATTTTGTTTTTGAAAAATTATTTACAAAAGAGATTTTGGTGTTTGACAGGTTTTTAAGACTGTTTTAGGAGGTCATTCAATTCCTCTTGAGTCAAACACCTCATACCAATCTGGTGGACCAACTCATTAAACCTAGCGGGAGGCAAGGCTTTGGTGAGCAGATCTGCCAATTGGTATTCAGTACCCACGAAGTATAATTCAACTGTACCCTGTTCCTCGTGTTTCTTGATGAAATGATAACGAAGATCGACGTGCTTTGATTTCGAGTGCTGGACTGAGTTGCACGAGATCGCAATGGCACTCCGATTGTCGCAGTACATAAGGATTCTGTCAAATACGTAACCATAGTCTTTGAGTTGTGTTCTCATCCAGATGACTTGAGCACAACACGCGGACATGGCTACATATTCTGCTTCGGTTGATGACAGCGATGTATAATCCTGCTTCTTTGATTGCCAAGACACCAGTTTATCACTAAGAAATTGTAGAGCTCCTGAAATACTTTTCCTTGAGTCTAAGCATCCTGCGTGGTCAGCGTCTGAAAGAGCGTTAGTCTCAAACCAGAATCCTTTGGATACCAGAGCCCTAAGTTAATGTTCCCTTGATGTATCGGAGGATTCTTTTAGCCTCAGAGAGGTGGGTTTCAGTTGGTCGCGACTGATAACGGGAGCATAGATAAACAACAAAGACAATATCAGGTCTGCTAGCTGTTAGATACATGAGAGACCCAATAATACTTCGGTATTTGGTAGGGTCTACTAATTTCCCATGTAAATCAGCGTCTAGCTTCTTGGTATGTGCCATTGGTGTGGCATAAGTGTCACAGGTTTTCATTCCAAATTTGTTTAACAATTCAAGGGCATATTTGGCCTGACTCAAGAAAATACCACGCGGTGATTGATGAACTTGTAATCCTAGAAAGAACGTAAGTTCACCCATCATGGACATTTCAAAATTTTCTTCTTTAGTTTTGCAAAAAGCGATTGAAAACTTTTTATGTGTAGACCCAAAAATGATGTCATCCACGTAAATTTGAACAATTAAGATATTGTGCCCGTGATATTGTATAAAAAGAGTTGGGTCAACCGAACCTTTAGTGAAATTATTAGCAATGAGGAAAGATGATAGCTTATCATACCATGCCCGATGAGCTGTTTGAGACCATAAAGAGCTTGTTCAGTTTGTAGACATGGTTCGGGAACTCAGGATCAATGAATCCATCTGGTTGGCTGACATAAACCGTTTCTTTAGTTGTCCATTGAGAGAAAGCAGTTTTGACATCCATCTGATAGACTGTCATATTCATATGAGCCGCGAACGCGAGAAATATCCGAACAGCCTCAAGACGAGCGACCGGAGCAAAAGATTCTTCAAAGTCTATTCCCTCTTCCTGACGATAACCCTTAGCAACGAGACGTGACTTGTTTCGAATAATGTTTCCTTCAGCATCCAATTTGTTTTTCCAAATCCATTGAGACCAATGACGTAGACCCCTGTTGGTCTTTCAACCAGTTCCCATACTTCAAGACGTTTGAATTGGTTGAGTTCTTCTTGCATGGATTCAATCCAGTTGTCTTTTATGTTATTTTAGATTTTTAGAAAGTAATTCCATATTTTTCCCTCTCTCTTTCATAATTTTTAGATAATTAGTTTTACTTTTAGAGTTAATAATTAGTTTTTAATTAAAATAAAATCAAGAAAATTCCTAAAAAATATTTTTAATTCATAATTAGTTTTCTAATATCATTTTTAGCATAAAAATAGTTTTGGATTATTTTTAGGATCTAGATTAGACGTAGTTGCCTTTTATTCGCGTTTCGTTTATTTTCCGTTTTTGCGTTTTAGTGTAGATTTGAGTAGTTTGCCATAGTCCTTAGGATTTCCCGTAGATTTTATGTTCCATTTACTTTCCTTATCCCGTAGTTTAGATATTATCATCTTATGCCCCTTTTCTCATTCGAATCCCGATATTTGAGACGTGAGTTGGAAATTCCATTCAACCCTCGTTCGGAACGATCTCGGTGCTCAAACCTGACACGTTTGAGTTACCCACATACTACATACTTCTATTATTGAGAAATCAATTTTTGGCGCCGCTGCCGGGGAGGGCTTGTAGCGAGTTTTCGTATTCCGTCTCGTATCGTGTGCATTTGAAGATCCTTCCTCGTGAAGTTATCGTTGATATTTGTACATACCCCTTTTATAAAAATCCAAAAAGATTTTCCTTTCCAAAATTTGTTTTAAAAACCCAAAAATATTCTTCTTGTATCCTCTTAACCCGATAATTCTTTTCTTTTACCCTCTATATGTTTAATTCCCATGGATTCTCAAAATTTCTATCAACCCTATTGCTTTAATTGTAGAGATTTGTTAAACGATGATTCATTTTGTGAACGTTGTTTTTGCAAAGGGTGTGGATTTTATCGCGAATCTTGTACGTGTCGCCCTTTTGAAAAACCCACCGGGGTTATCGATGACGATTCCATTGATTTTGAAAAAAGATTTGAGCGACGTCAAAACCGCATTGAGAGCATGCTTCAAACTTTATTAAGCCGCATTCAGACTCGACAATGTGTTAATGAGGAAACCGTTCAAGTTATCGAAGACGATCACACCATTCCGGAGCTACCCGAAGAACCCACCGAGGGTCACGGGGACGATTTCTTTGAACGTCGTGCTTTTCTGAACAACATTGAAAAACTTGCAGTATTACCAAAAATTTTGAAATGTAAGATTCATGAACCCTCGATTCCTACTCCCTCTCCGGTGAGGGAGATGGAACATATTTCTGAACCCGAGGTGATTCCCGTTTGTACTCTCGACTCTAATCCGAAGAATTCTAGAATCGATCCTTATCTTTCACGATTCACCGTTACGAGTTCGTCGAGTTACAACAAAACGGAACGAACTTATGAGCTTAAAACGATTTCTAAACAGAAAGAACCGGAGACCACAATGGAAGTGGTGGAACTTGCTAGCTCTAAGAGCACACCACTTGTCCCACCTTCGGATTCTTATCCCTCTTTCATTTCTGAGCCTTTCATTTCCGACTCTTCCCCTTCACTCACGCCGGTTGAGAGAAGTGACGTTCTTTTGGAAGAGGTCGATGATTCTATTGTTACAGACATTATTGCACCCGTTGACTCTCTCATAATCCCAATTGAGTCTGGGGTTGTTGATATTTGTGATGAGCCTTCTCTTGATATTTCAAACGATCATGTTGAGATGTTCTCCGATTCCGATAACGATTCTTATGGAGACATCGATTTTGTTGACGATTTACCTTCTGAGCCCGAGCCAGAAGAAGAAGAGATTGAGCCCGATAATATTGAGATCGAGGATCCAGCATTACGTGAAACATTGTCCAGAGTTTATCTTCTCATTTCCAAGATTGAAGCCTTGAACGATAATTCGAGTTCGCATCCTATCTCCGTTAAAGATAGTGATTTCTCTCCTGAGCTTGAGACTTTCCGTTTTGATGAAGAGATTAGTGGCAATCCCACTATTGATGATGTTTATCCTCCGATTCTTGAGAAATTCTACTTCGATGTTGATATGAGCAAAATTTTGAACGAGATTTCCGATACTCCGACAAATGACCCAATCATTGAGAAAGCCGACTCATTTCTTGCTCTTGATGACCCAATACCACCGGGTATTGAGGATGTTGTTATGAATGATCCCGAGGGGGATATGATGTTTCTTGATGGTCTGCTCGACTCTCCTCTCTCTCATGAGTCCACCATCACTTATACCGTTGAGCCTTTATGTGAAGACAAAATCTTTAAACCCGGGATATTTGACATAGATGAGCTTTATACTAAAACCGTTTTTCGAGATAAGGATCCTCTCTTGGATGCCTTCATTTGTGAGCCTACACATCTTATCCCTTACCATAAGCTCCCGTCTTCTTTGGAGTTTTCTCACTTTGATCCGTCATTCTTTCGTCCACCCGCAAAACCACCGGATGATGGATCATTCTTTCATGATATCCCATTTGTGCTTGAGCCCGACACTTTCTTCACCACCCAACCCACCCAGTCTCATTCCTTCGGGAATGAGGACACCGTTTTTAACCCTGGTATCTCTACCATTTTCTTCCCCAAGGACAAATGAATTCGGGGACGAGTCAGGCTAGCGACTCGGTAACCAAAAACAGTAGCGCTTCGTGGGAGGCACCCCATGCTTATCCATCTATCTTCTTTCTATTTTCTAATAAGTGACGCGAAGGGGTCTGCCTCTTCGATTTCTCGTGTTTGGTTGTTTGTGATGTTGTGTTTAGGATGTTCCCGATATGAAGACTCTTGTAAGCTCCCGGAAAATTTCAATGTACTTAACGTTTTAATCAAGAATTAAACACGATCTATTTCGTCATGAAATTTTCTGAACATCACCTTTGCATATCATTTGGCATATGCATGATCAACGCAGCTCGAGCGTTCATAAATATACCGTTGTGATCTAAATAAATTTCCCCACTATCCTGATAATTCTAAAATACGTAATGAATACGTAAAAATTTGTAAAAATTACGAATTCAATTATAATAAAAATTTATAAAATTCGTATTGGGCCTCGGAACACATTGGACTTTTCACCACTCGGACCCGACACATAAATGGGCCTCGTAACCGGACCCAAAGCTACACCATTTTCTTGTTGGGCCTTGGCTTAGCTCACGCATCACAAAGGGAGCCCAACTCCCCATCTTTCCTTATTGATGGGCCTCGTTAAACGGATCAAAACCCCAAGCCTAAGTTTACATTAGAAGAGTTAGTAAATGACTTTTTCTTTGTGCTTCTTTCTGTGGAACCGAACAAGCAAACAAGAAGGGAACTAAGCTAGAAATCAAAGACAAAGCAAATAAATATTCACTCTAATTGATCACATGTTGTCGTGTAGGAGTGAGCAAGAAGAGACCAACACCATACTTTGGCCACCCTAGCATTATTATTATAATACCTAAACATTTGACTAATCCTTTGACTTGATTAACCTTTGGATAACATGTTCCCTAAACAAGAACTTGGATTTTACTAGACATTGCATTCCCTCAAGTCTTGGCTGCCATCAATCCCACGCCAAGAAACATTCACACAAACATGGACAAACTCAATAAAACATGTGACTATAAGCCTAGAATTAGGAAGACTACAAGTAAAATATTAAGAAGGCCATGCTCATCCTCTCTTTATAACCTCCTCAACACTTAGCAAAAATCTCACAAGATAGCTCACAACAACTCTCAAACTTCAAACACACTCTCCACTTAAACACATACAACTCACAAACCCTCATACCTTTGCATTACAAATCGTCGCTGTGGTAACATCAAAGGAAAGAAGAAAGAAATCATAAGGGTACTAGTAATCGGGTAATATTATAAGGAGAACACGGGGTCTTGCGTTCGAGCCACATTCTCATTGTTTCTTCCCCACTCTTGACGAGTGTTGTAAGTTTCTTAAAAACCTAGTCAATTTCTTTACCATTTGTCACTTTAGTATATGTGTAGCACTCGTTAGATAATTAAAAACGCACCAAATGACTAGCAAATCTTTATGAACACGCGTGTGCAATAGAAAGAATACTACATTCGTGACTTATACTCACTTAAACACAAAAACATGACACTAATGATCAACCTAGAGACCATACGGGGACTTCTCGTTCCCTCGTTCACTATAAAACTCACGCAAAACTAAACGGGCCTAAAGCCCAACTGTCGAGCCCAATAAGCCCAAACTGAGTCCAATAAAGGTCTAGCCCGGCCCAATAGAATGGAAATAAGTCAATAAGCACTAAGTATAAGCTATAAATAAGTTATGAATGTTTTGCAAAGTTTTCGTGAATAAAAGCTATGTTTAGGACTCGATTTGCAAAATGTAACAAGCTTGGGTTAAAACTGTAACCTTTAAAGAGTATAAAGGGGTCATTTATAAGTTGAACAAGTATTTTATGAAAGTCTAGGGGCTGAAAAGGTCAATGTCGAAAGTACAAGGGTAGCATGCACGTGTGCATGTGCACATGGAAATCTACAAGGATCGAATATGTAATTAACTCAAACTAGTATTAATATAAGTTTTGGGTTAAATGTGACAAGTGTGAAAAGTAAAGGTTTAAAGCGTATAAACATAACTTGGAGGGCTGTTTTTGTAAATTCAGTTTTACCAAGGGTTAAAGATGTCATTTTTTGAAAGTTTGAGTATAAAATATAATTCGGGGGAAAAGTGTCATTTTCTAAAAGTATAGGGACTAAACTTGTACTTTTTGTAACTCGAGGGTAAAAAGTGTAAATTCGGGAAAAGTTTAGCAAAACTTATAAACCCATAATAACTTCGTAAAAACGAGTATCTTGATCATGTGAGTATTTTATTTTCGGATAACGGTAAATGTATTACTTATATATATATATATTATAAGATTATAATTATATATATATCAAGTCCGATAAAACACACGGGGAATTTATTTCAATACGTTAAAATACTCAACAAATCTATTAAGATCACAACGGGGGAACATTTCACTTATGCGTAAGTGAGGATCATTAATTAAGACAATGTAGCATGAAAATTAACTTAAAATGTTAATCACGATCGCACACTATTGGATTGGACAATCCAATGATCTATTGAATAAGAATATTCAATGCTCTATTATTTTGGTCACGAACCAAAATGCTCATACTGAGACTCGCCATCTCATCATTTTAGGTTTCGAGTTGGAACCTCCGCTACATTGTGCTTGATCTATTTGTGCGTGTGCATTATTATCAAGGTGAGTTCATAGCCTCGCTTTTACGTTATTTTTATAAACCCCGCGAGGGAGATACATGCTCTAAACTAGAACACAAGGTTTTTCATAAATGCTTGATCTTCTTGATTATTGGTACTGCCTAAGTTGTTAGCCACAAGTCCCCTGATCATGAACCATTAGTCACCGCGAGTGAACGTAGATATCGTGAATAGTACTATGGGGAATAACGAACCCCGTTTCGGTTATAGAGAAATAACCGGGGCGCACCATATCGAATTTCTTTAGGTAATTGGCTATTACCTCCTTTGGGGCATATTTACGTACACTGGTAATTCGGTGTATGCAGTTGAGTCTTGGTTTCATGAGCTTAGCACATAATAATCTGTGATATTTTTCTTATGATATTGTTAATTTACAATGATCATGATCTTATACTTGTGTTCAACTTATTTTAAACCTATGGACTTCACTCAACATTTTTGTTGACCTTTTTAAGCATGTTATCTCAGGTAATCAGTGAAGATTATGACCAAGGTGCGGAACGGGGCATGGCAAGGCTTATCTAGTGATGTAAAATACAAAAGTTATCATTTCTTTCAAACTCATGATCTTTCTTTTGGGAAAAACACTTGATCTATTTACAATATTTTGTAACAAACTATGAGTTTTCGATGAATGATAACTATTTTAATAAAACGTCTCTTTCGAGTCGTTTTCTATAATTGCTGACTATGATCTCCATTCAAGTAACACCCGAATTAGTCTTCCGCTGTCATTAAGATTTTCGGGGGTGTTACAGATTGGTAATCAGAGCCAAGGTTATAGAGAACCAAAGAGTTTTTCAAAATCATTTGGACTATAACCGCACTTTTAAAACGGGACTATTTTACACCACTGCCTTACGCCCTTCCGTGACCGCTCTATGCATTAGGATTGATGCATCACTAGATCATAAGTAAATTGCATTCATTTTAAGTTAGGCACGGAGATTTGCTTAGCTAACTGAAATAATTATATTATTTGGCATTTACTTACATTAATTTATGGGTTGATACAGTACCATGTCTGCATCCCACCCAGTTGTTCTGTCCTCTGACACCGAGATGGATGACACCATGTCCTCTACGACTGTCACTATGCCAGCTCATCCCAGTCCTGTCATACCAGCTGCTGTTTCGGACGAAACTGAACCTTTTGAGGAAGGTGAGGTTGCCCGAACTCCTACTGCTCCAGCTATGACTGCTCATCCTCAAGAGTACAATGCTTTTGCTTCCATGACCCTAGATCAGTACTATGAGTCGCAGCAATGGCTACCTGCTTCAGATGTTGCTGTGGATGATGAATCATCCAAATCATCAGAAAGCACTGACTCTGCTTCATCAGATTCTTCTGGATCATCTGCCCAAGCTATCCGTCGACGCCGACGTATGATTCGTGTTCTTAAGCCTAATGAACCTGAGCCGTTTGGAGTACCTTATAGACTACATCCTAATGGTAAGACCTTCAAACGCACTGCTAGGAAGCGTGTGCGACCCATCACTATGACTCATGTGATGCCACCAGCTCAGTCACCACCTGCTCAGTCATCACCAGTTTCACCTGCTGTTCCACCTACTGCTACTTCACCACCACTGCCACTTACTGTGTTCTACCATCAGACTACTACTGTTCCTGTTTCATCACCACCTACAGCATCACCTCCTTTGGACACTTTTAGTGAGCCAATTTTACCGCTCTGCATCAAGTGCTATCCACCATCACTATCTGATCCTGAAAAGCCTACTCAAGTGGACAACGAGGCTGGGCCAAGGAAGAAATCCGGTGCTAGAAGATGGTCATTCTTGATACCTTTACTCAGACGTTGGAGAGAAGACGAGGGAGCACCTAGTTCGTTTGAGCTTGGAGAAAGCTCAACTTCTGCACCAGCTCCAGTCATACCTGTTACCGGTGAACCAGTACACCACACTATTCCTCTGTTGGCTACAAGACTTATCAGGCACGAAGATCAGCTGAATGAGCTCATGGCACATTATGACGAGATTCCACTAGTGAGGATAGAGAGCTTGGAGGAAGAAGTTGAGAACCTCGTGGTAGGTCGCTACTCCATAGAGATTGTGTTTGATATGATGAGTACTCAGATTGTGGAGGCAAGAGAGGCCGTTAACCAATTGACTCGGAGATTGGAGACTACTATTCGTGATGCTAGCACTTTGAGAGAGACTGCTTTGGGTCGAGAGAGAGTCCTACATCACGAGCTTGCATCTGCTCATGCTCACACTGCTATTCTGGAGGAGAGGATTAATGACCTCGAGGCGAGAGATCGAGCCCGTGAGCAGCAGATTCGAGACTTGACAGCTATGGTCGAGGAGATTCGTCGTCGTCAGGATGACGCATCGGGAGATGCGTAGATCCTAGTCATCTTTATCTTAGTATGTATCATAAAGCCGCCATATGAGGCATTAAGGCTTGTATCTTTTTTTGGTTTGTAACCTTGGAACAAGTATTATGATGATGTAACTTATGGTTGTGAACAAACTATGTAACGATGTATTCCATGGTTGTATTTCTATTATTCTAATGTTATGTTATTATTCCTCGGTGATGTACGCCGAACCAATCCTTATGTCCTTATATATATATATTATGATTTGTTGAGAAAAATCATATTCATATCATATCATTAATTTAAAGTGGTAATCTGGACTATTATGAAATGTATGATATGAAATCAATTTTATCATCGATCGATAATTTCTTAACCTTGGTATTTATTCTTGGAAATTTTAGAAAAATGGTCAAGAAGAAAGATACCTCATCCACCATCACTCCCGCAGCTATTCAGAAAATGGTCGCTGAAAGTGTTAGCGCAGCTATAGCACAACATGTTGCTGATACTGCTAGAGCCGAAGCTGAACGCATTGAAGCTGAACGAATTGCCCAAGAGGCACGTGAAGCTGAAATTGCAAGAGAAGCTGAAATTGCAAGGGAAGCTGAGAACGCCCGAATTGCTCGAGAGGCTGAAGCTGAGCGTGTCGCTCAAGCAGCACGTGAGGCTGAAGCTGCTCGCATCGCTGAAGAGAATCGTGTCGCAGAAGCTGCACGTCTTCTTGAAATGGCAAACTCAAATGCAACAAACACTCCAACAAATCAAAGTGAGTCCACTTTAACTCGCAAGTGTAATTACAAAGAGTTCATGAACTGCAAGCCGACATTCTTCAAGGGCACTGAAGGTGCTATTGGTTTACTTCATTGGTTTGAGAGGACCGAGACTGTATTTCTGCTAAGTGACTGCACAAATGATTGCAAAGTCAAGTTTGCGACTGGAACTTTGTTAGAAGATGCGTTATCTTGGTGGAAAGGCCATGCTCAACCAATTGGAATGGAAGAAGCTTGTAAGATTTCATGGTCAGATCTGAAACAACTGCTAATGAAACAGTATTGCCCGAGGACTGAGATCAAGAAACTCGAAGATGAGTATTACCACTTGGCTGCTAAAGGTAATGATCTCAAGACATACTTCAAGAGATTCCACGAGCTGAGAGCTTTATGTCCTCATCTGTTTCCCACAAATGAAAAACTTTTGGAAGCTATGATCGGAGGTTTACCTCGAAGCATCGAAGGAGATGTCATCGCTTCGAAGCCAAAAACTGTCGAAGAAGTTGTCATTGTATCCCACCGCCTTATGGAACCAATACTAAAGCTTGCAAATGCACAAGGCTCAAGTGACAACAAAAGAAAGTTTGATGATCGAAAAACCTCAAATTCCAACCACTATCAATCCAACAACAACAATCGGAACAACAACAACCAATATCACCACAACAGAAATCAACATCACAATCGGCAAAACCGAAGGCAAGAAGCCGCAAGGGCTTATGCTGCACCTACTGCTGGAAAAGGGTATGTAGGACCACATCCCCAGTGTAATCGATGTTTGATGCACCATTCTGGACCTTGTACTGTGAAGTGCGATAAGTGCAACAAGGTAGGTCATCAAGGTAAGCATTGCCGAAACCCTGGAAGAGGCAACACTGTGACAAACATGAACTGCTATGGATGTGGAGAACCTGGTCATTTCAAGAGTCAATGCCCAAAGTTAAATGTCGTTCAAACAAACAATGCGCGTGCAAGAGTGTACATGCTAGGAGATGGAGATGCACCGTTGAACCCTGACATTGTGACGGGTACGTATTCTCTTAACAATCATTCTGCAAAAATCTTGTTTGATTCTGGAGCCGATAAGAGTTTTGTATCTACTACTTTTGCACCATTACTTGAAATATCCCCAATCGCATTAGATACAACTTATGAAATAGAACTTGCCGATGGGAAAATAATAGGAACCAACACCGTAATCCGTAATTGTCCTATTCTATTACAAGATCATTCGTTCCTCATAGATCTTTTGCCAATCAAACTTGGAAGTTTCGATGTCGTAATTGGCATGGATTGGTTGTCCAAACACCGTGCTAGGATTGTTTGTGACGAGAAAACCGTTCATATCCCGATCAACGGTGAAACCTTAGTCATCCAAGGAGATCAAAGTAGAAAGTACTTAAGTATCATATCCTGTGCGAAATCAATAAAGTACATGGAAAAAGGATGTTATGCCTTCTTAGCTCAAGTAACGGAAAAGAAGTCAGAAGAGAAACGACTAGAAGATGTACCTGTAATCAAGGAATTTTCTGAGGTATTTCCAGAAGATTTGCCTGGACTTCCACCTGCTCGACAAGTCGAATTTCAAATCGATCTTATTCCTGGAGCTACTCCTGTAGCACGAGCACCGTACCGTTTAGCGCCCTCAGAAATGCAAGAGTTATCCAAACAACTAGAAGAGCTATCTAAGAAAGGATTCATTAGACCAAGTTCCTCACCCTGGGGAGCTCCGGTATTATTCGTTAAGAAGAAAGATGGATCATTCCGGATGTGTATCGATTATAGAGAATTGAACAAGCTCACAATCAAAAACCGCTATCCCTTACCAAGGATCGATGACCTGTTTGATCAATTACAAGGCTCGAGTGTATACTCGAAGATTGATTTAAGATCTGGATATCATCAGTTACGGGTAAGAGAAGAAGATATACCCAAGACCGCATTTAGAACTCGATATGGCCATTATGAATTCCAAGTAATGCCATTCGGTTTAACTAATGCACCTGCTGTATTTATGGACCTCATGAATAGAGTCTGCAAACTATATCGGGACAAATTCGTCATTGTGTTCATCGACGATATTCTTATATACTCTCATAATAAAGAAGAACATGCGGAACATTTAAAGACTGTCCTGAAGTTACTCAAGGATGAAAAATTGTACGCAAAGTTTTCCAAGTGTGATTTTTGGATTGAGACAGTCCAATTTCTTGGTCATGTGATCGACAGTGAAGGAATCCATGTGGATCCCACAAAAATTGAATCTGTTAAGAATTGGCCAGTACCCACTAACCCCACTGAAATTCGTCAATTCTTAGGACTTGCTGGTTATTATCGAAGATTCATCGAAGGTTTCTCGAAAATAGCTAAACCATTGACCGAGTTGACCCAGAAAACGAAGAAATTCGAATGGGGAGACGATCAGGAATCAGCTTTTCAACTTCTAAAGAACAAGCTTTGCGAAGCACCTATCTTGGCACTACCGGAAGGAGCCGAAGATTTTGTAGTATATTGTGATGCTTCACATATGGGTTTAGGCGCTGTTCTCATGCAAAGGAACAAAGTGATTGCTTATGCTTCACGACAACTCAAAACTCATGAGAAGAATTATACTACTCACGATCTAGAACTTGGCGCCGTGGTGTTTGCACTCAAGTTATGGAGACATTATTTGTACGGAACCAAGTGTATAGTGTACACTGATCACAAAAGTCTTCAACACATCTTAGATCAAAAGGAATTGAATATGCGTCAACGTCGCTGGCTCGAATTGCTTAGTGACTATGACTGTGAGATCCGTTATCATCCTGGAAAGGCAAACGTAGTTGCCGATGCTTTGATCAGAAAAGATCGCCCTAAGCCACTTAGAGTGAGATCACTGGGAATGGTAATCAATTCACCACTACCATCGAAAATTCTTGAAGCTCAGATCGAAGCCCTTAAAGAAGAAAATAGGCCGAATGAGAAGATTTATGGCATGCCGGAGAATGAGAATGGATTCGTGAAGAGATCGGACGGAACGCTATGTTTCAAAAATCGAAGTTGGATTCCACTCTTTGGAGGTATCCGAGAACTCATCATGCATGAATCACATAAATCGAAGTATTCCATACATCCTGGTCCCAACAAGATGTATCAAGATCTAAAGTTAACTAATGGTAAGGGTCACTAGAGTGAGATTCACCGAATCCCGCTAGAAAAGACTAGTTTCGTAGCCGTTGATGCA
>BPTQ01000005.1:309637372-309669683 GCA_019973895.1 Chrysanthemum seticuspe
TATCGTGTACTAAAGATGAGTACAACGCAAAGGGTGTGGGGGAATTACTCAACCGATGTGGAAGAAGTAATTATATTACGGGTATCAAACAAGGGTTATCCTAATGCCTCTTATCATTTAGTTATTCCTAACTACACAAGTGTAGCCTCACTTGCGATCTCGGAATGCATCACAAAACAAGTTCTAGAATCTAATATACTACCGGTTCACACTCTAAGCATTAAAGATGAATGCTTTTAATTCCTACTAATCTAAGGGCGATCCTCACATTTTGGGTGGAATTTGGGTGGTAAGGGTTTTTTTGTGCTAGTCATGCAACTTCCTATCCGTGAGACGCTTTTGTTAAGACTAATGGCCCACTCCTATATGTCATGAAAAATTTTAAATTTGGTGCCAAAATTACCCTAACCGACATTTTCTCATGGTTTATTACACAATCACAATTGGACAAAGCAAATAGTCAAGGATAAGCATAGTTTCAAAGTTCCCGTTTTATTTTCCCTCCCTACACTTAAACTGAACATTGTCCCCAATGTTCCCCGAAAGTATCAAAGTTATGATAAAAGAAGGTAATCAAAAACGAAAGAAACTAATACTCCCCTGATTAGCTCGGTAGAATCCGTGTAAAGTGGTGGTTAAATCCTTTCCAAGAAGAACGTTAGCGTTAAAAGCTTCTTCTCATCTTATGTATCTTCTTCTTGGTAAATTAAACCTGCACACTTGAAGAAAACAAACGAAACCTTCGCGTAAAATCGGCGGTAATAATATATATAAGACTCGATTTAAACTAGGATATAATGCTTGTGGAATGGATGTTTACAGAATTTCTAAGAAAATTAAGACCTGGAAAATTCCAAAAATTTATAAGTAGCTCAGAAAACGAGAAAAAGTAATCTGATGTTTTTACTCCTTCCTGACGCCGTCAGGTTGCAATCCTGACGCCGTCAGGTTATCCTGACAAAAACTGGTCTGCGATTTTCTGGAAAAAATTCTGGAAAATTTACATCTTTAGAATCTGGAAAAATTTCTGCAAAACATCCATTATGACTCGATACAAGCATTTGACTGGAACAAACAAACATAAATATCTTTTAATTAATTGTTATTCTCATGTTTACGTTTCTTTTGAAAACGTGTGTAATCCTCCCTACACTTATCCCTTATGTAAAATACCTTTATATGCAATTAAGACGAAGTTAAAAACAAAATAAAGCATTTTTACAAATTTAAACATGAGGATAAACAATTAATAAAAGATATATGACACTAACAAGCAAACAATTAAGCATGGGTTGCCTGCCACGAAGCGCTTTTCTTTATTTAAGAGTCTTGTAGCTAGACTCGTAGTCGTGCTCCTACGTTTCCTCACCACCGCCCTTTTCTTCTAAAACAATATCCTCATCGTTCACCATTTCAATATTATCAAATTGATAATGCTTCACCCGTTGCCCATTAACTGTGAATTCTCTTCCATCATGGTCTAGTAGCACCACCGCCCCATTGCTCATCTGTTTTTTTACTGAAAAGGGTCCATACCACCTAGATTTGAGTTTTCCTGGGAATAATCTTAGTCTCGAATTATACAAGAGCACTTTATCCCCTTCCAAAAACTCTTTAGGATTCTTTATTCGTTGACCGTGCCATCTTTTTGCCCTTTCTTTGTAAGTGATTGATGATTCGTATGCTTCCAGCCTCAGCTCATCCAATTCTTGAAGTTGAAAGAACCGATTTGACCCTGCTTTAGAATAATCCATATTACAGGCCTTAAGGGCCCAATATTCTTTCTGCTCAAGTTCGATAGGGAGGTGGCAAGCCTTTCCGTATACCAGGCGAAAAGGGGTTGTCCCGATAGGTGTTTTGTAAGCAGTTCTGAATGCCCAAAGTGCTTCATCCAGTTTGAATGCCCAATCTTTCCTATTTTGGTGGATCGTTTTTTCAAGTATCCGCTTTAATGCCCTGTTTGTGTTTTCTACTTGTCCATTTGTCTGAGGATGATATGCAGTAGAAAATCTATGTGGGACGCCATACTTCTTCATCACCTTTTCCATTTGAGCATTGCAAAAGTGAGTCCCTCTATCACTGATTAATGCTTTGGGAATCCCAAATCGTGCGAAGAGCTTTTTAAGAAAGTGAATAACTACCCTTGCATCATTAGTTCTAAGGGCTTGAGCTTCTACCCATTTGGATACATAGTCGATAGCTACGAGAATGTATTCATTTCCTCCGGAAGATGGAAAGGGTCCCATTAAGTCTATTCCCTAAACTTCAAATATTTCGCAGACTTGGATATAGTTCTGAGGTGACTCATCCCGTCGTGAAATATTTCCTGATCGTTGGCATGCATCACACATTTGAACTAATTTCTTAACGTCTCGAAAAACAGTAGGCCAATAGAATCCGGCATCGAAAACCTTTCGTGCCGTGATATTCACACCGTGATGTCCTCCAGATGGTCCCGCATGACATTCTTTCAGAACTCGATCAATCTCTATACCGGCCACGCAACGTCGAATGATTCGATCGGGACATATACGGAAAAGGAAGGGTTCATCCCAGAAGTAATGTTTTAGCGTAGTGAAGAACTTCTTTTTATCTTGTCTGGTCATGTAATTTGGCAAAACTCTACTGGACAGGTAGTTAGCATAATCAGCATACCATGGCTCACTTTCTTTAATCGCCATTAGCCGTTCCTCGGGAAAAGAGTCACGAATATCGGTGTGATCTGACTTCTCAAGATCGGGGTTCTCCAAACGTGATAGATGATCAGCGGCGAGATTTTCAGCCCCCTTTTTATCTCGAATTTCAATGTCGAATTCTTGAAGTAATAGGATCCATCTAATCAGGCGAGGTTTAGCATCTTGTTTTGAAAACAAATAGCGTAAGGCAGAGTGATCTGTGAAGACGACAGTTTTAGAGAGAACGAGATATTGCCTGAATTTGTCGAAGGCAAAAACAACGGCTAAAAGTTCTTTCTCAGTGGTTGTATAGTTCTCTTGTGCTACATTCATGGTTTTGCTAGCATAGTAGATTGGTTGAAAATGCTTTTCCTTCCTTTGGCCGAGCACTGCGCCGACAGCATAATCACTAGCATCACACATGATTTTGAACGGCTGAGACCAATCAGGGGTGACCATTATAGGTGCTTGAGTGAGATCTTTCTTTAGTCGGTTAAATGCTTCCTTGCATTCTCCAGAAAAATCAAAAGGGGCATCCTTAACAAGAAGCTGTGTCATAGGCCGGGCAATTTTCGAAAAATCTTTAATAAACCTTCGATAAAAACCGGCATGACCAAGAAAGCTGCGAATGGCTTTAACGGTAGTAGGATAGGGGATTTTGGACATTGCTTCGAGTTTTGCTCTATCGACCTCAATCCCATTCCCCGAGACTTTATGCCCTAAGACAATTCCTTCTTTTACCATGAAATGGCATTTTTCCCAATTTAAAACCAAATTAGTTTCCTCGCATCGCTTCAACATCTTCCTAAGGTTGGAAAGACAAAGGTCGAAAGAATTTCCAAACACCGAGAAATCATCCATGAAAACTTCCATGCTGTCCTCAATTAACTCGTGGAATATGGCCATCATACATCGTTGAAAGGTTGCGGGTGCGTTACATAACCCGAAAGGCATTCGCTTGTAGGCGAACGTTCCGTAAGGACATGTAAATGTAGTTTTCTCCTGATCTTCAGGAGCAATTGGAATTTGAAAGTAACCTGAAAAGCCATCAAGGAAACAGTAGTATTCGTGCCCTGCTAATCTTTCAAGCATTTGGTCAATAAACGGTAGAGGAAAATGATCTTTCCGGGTGGCATCATTCAACTTTCTGTAGTCAATACATACACGCCACCCAGTAACCGTTCTTTGTGGCACCAACTCACCCTTCTCATTTTTTACAACCGTCATCCCTCCTTTTTTTGGAACCACTTGGACCGGGCTGACCCATGGGCTATCTGATATGGGGTAGATGAGACCTGCATCCAGAAGCTTAATGACCTCTTTTTTTACTACCTCTTTGATGTTAGGGTTAACCCGCCTTTGCGGTTGAACAGTTGGTTTGTAATCTTCCTCCATGAGGATTTTGTGAGTACAGAATGTAGAATCGATTCCCTTAATGTCGGCAACACTCCACGCAATCACCCCTTTATATTCTTTTAAAACTTCTAAGAGCTTCTCTTTCTGAATAGTGGTTAGCGAGGAGCTTATGATGACAGGGAGTTGGTCCTCTCCTTGAAGGAAGGCGTATTCCAAGTGACTCGGGAGATCTTTCAGTTCTAAGGTAGGAGGCTCTTTGATCGATGGTTTTAGCTGGTTTCCCGGCCTCTGAAGCTCAATAGGTTCAATTTCATCCTGACGAGGATAAAAGGACACAGCTCCAACCATCTCAATTTCATGGTCGTCGTATATTACGTTGTTATCATTATTCATGAATTCGTTTAATAGATACTAGTCAATGCAGCCGTCTATGTCGTCAACAAATTCATCAACCTCTTCAACTAAATATACGGGGCGACCGCAGGAAGAAGAATGTCTCATAGAATCCTTAATGTCGAAGGTTAAGCTCTCGGATCCTACTCGTAAAGTGAGCTTACCATCATGAACATCAATGATGGCACGAGCTGTAGCCAAGAAGGGTCTTCCAAGGATTATTGGGACGGAATTATCTTCCTCCATCTCTAAAATTACGAAATCGACTGGAAATTTGAATTCCCCCACCCTTACAAGAACGTTCTCACAAACTCCAATGGGATATTTGATTGATCGATCAGCTAATTGGATACTCATCCTAGTTGGTTTAAGCCCTGAATATCCGAGCTTAAGAAATAAGGAGTGAGGCATCAGGTTAATGCTTGCCCCAAGATCTGCCAAGGCATTTTTCATAGAAAGCGCCCCTATAAAGCAAGGAATAGTAAAACTGCCCGGATCTTCCTTCTTCTTGGGCATGCTCTTTTGGATGATAGCTGAACATTCTTCCCCTAATGATATCAATCCTTCAAGCTTTTTCCGATTAGATATCAACCTCTTGAAGTATCTACTATATTTAGGGATATGATAGAATACATTAAGGAGTGGTATGTTGACGGATGTTTGTTTCAAGTAAGACAATATTTTTTCATTGTCTTCTTCAGCCTTTTGATTTTTTAAACGAGAGGGATAGGGAATCCGTGAGAAAGTTGGTCGCTGGGCTTGTAATACCTGAATTTCTAAAATTCACGAAAAGACCAAAATACCCTTATGATCAAAAGTAAGAATAATTAAATAAACAGAATACCAAATGAGCTATGTAAATTCAGAAAACTTATAAGAAATATCACATATGATCCAAATAAATCTTGAATGACTTTGTAAAGTTAATTTTATAGATTATAATTTTCTAAAATCATTTATGTATTTTATATAAATAACCGAATATATTTCATATGTTTTATAAAGAATTTAATTAATAAAAGCCCAATATAAATTTACAAAACTAAGAGTCCATTTATTTTAAGTCCAATACATTATAAAGCCCACAAGAAAAATAGTAAATCAAGTATATATACAAAATTCGGTTCACATAATCCCTAATAACCGATTAAACACAAACCGACTCCCAAAACCCTTTACAATTCGATTTCGAGTTTCCAGAGCTTGAGACCAATTTTCTTGGACAAGTTTGAAGATAAAGAAGGTGAGGAAAATAGTGTTCGAGTTCCTATGTTGCTATTTTGATCGTGGTGAGTTTTTGAGTGAATTAGGGTTTCGGCAAGTGAGGTTTTTGTGCTTCTTTTGTTCTAACGATCCAAGCTCATCAAGGGTAAGTTCCTAATGTTGATTTCAGTCCTATAAGTCATATGGAACACATAAAAATTAGCCATGCATGTTTAATAAGTCGTATGGAATTATTTAGAACTAAAACCCTAGAAAATGTATAAAAATAACGAATGGGCATATAATAATTTTTAAGATCATGAATTGATTTTTCCAGAAGCTATTACATGTTATAGAACCTGAATAAAATACATAATTATGAATTCTAAGCTTGTATGAATTGTTTTGAGTTTTATGGTTCGGTTAAACATGGAAAAAGGAAGGTTTTAAAAAGGGGCTATTAGGGTTTTGCATGAACTAGGGTTTTCTTGTTATCATTAAAGGTAATTAATGAAGTAGTAATGATGAGCTAATGATTGGTTAAACTTAGGTTTAGGGTTTGTACTTGAATTATACTTATTCGGTTTTAAACAAAAGTTTTGGGTTGGTTTTGTAAATTATGAAACTTAAGGGTTATTTTTGTGAACAGTAAAATAAAGGTACTAAACGTATAAAAATAAGTGTGGGGGTTAAACGTGTAATCTTGGATATTTAGAGGGCCATTCGAATTGTATTTAATTTATTTGGGTACGTTTTGTAAATTCTAAAACCTTTGGGTTAAAAGTGTAAAATCTGATAATATAAGGTTAGGTCATATAATTAAAGATGTCAAGGGTGTAATTTGAAATTCTGAGCAATTATGGGTTCAACAAGTGTAAGTTGATTTTGTAGGACACGCATGAGTTTAAGATAATTTCGGTTTGTTATCATTTACGTTCTAGGTTAAATTGGGAAATCATTAAAAGAAGTAATATGTGAATTTAATGCGTATTTAGTAATATTTAAAGAGTATGGGAAACCCTAGAACCTAAATAGGAAGTTGATGAATTAATGAGGAATACCCTAAAATGTTGTGATTTCGTCTGTCACTAAAATGAGAATATCCTGACAACTCTAAAAGTATTAATGCGATAAATCCGTTATAATATTAATGATGCTAATAAATATTAAATAAATCATAATCCGTGTAGATTCGTTGGAGGAGACGCGACGTTACATCTTCATATTCTTACATTCGTTACTTTTCTCTCAATTGCTTTAAGGTACGGATATTCTGTCTTACCTTAAGACACTTATGTTATCATACATATATTCTGACCTTCTTAGTAAAGGTTCCTTATGATGTTCTTTCGTTAGTATTTCCATTTTACTTATTAGGGTTTCCAATGCCATTGCTATGAACCCTTTCCTGATTGTGTGATTTGTTGCTTATCTGAACTTATGTTTTAAGGAACTATGAGATACTTGATTTGAACTTTACGTTAGGAAGACTTTGATATGTGTAATTGATGAACCTTATTACATTTGAATATGAACCTTATGATACGAGTTAGTGATATGTTATCTGCTGAACCATGTGTTTGATTAAGACTTGTGTTATAATTGAACTCTTGTTTTGACCTAAGTTAGTTTGACACCCGAGCTAAATATTTCACTAGTCATGGGGGTTCCATGTCCGTGTCAGTGATGCACCTCTGACATGACTCTAGGGCAGTAGAGTGAAGTTCTGCCACGTCCCTTATCTGTTATTTGTTATGAGCTCAGTTGGTATTATATTACCTATATATGTTTGTGGGGCGTATGGATGCATTCTAGATCTGATCTGTTGTCTGATATGATTTGTTTAGATGAATGATGTCGTGTGCAATACGCATCTTCATGAAACTCTGGGAGCTCGCTACTCCGTATTATTTTGAGGTTGTTTTTAAATACTTATGATGTTTTGATATGATATGTTCTGGGCTCGAGGTAGTTAACTAAATCTTTATTTGTTATTTCTATGTTAAGTTCTGATTATGATTTGGTATGTTCAAATGCTTACGATTATGTGCTGGGTTATTATATGTTCTTATATATGTGTATGCTTTTGTATGTTTATGTGATTACCGTTTACAATGCTAGGTTATGATTAATATGTTTAAATGGGGTTTGCATGCTGTCATCTGATGTTATGTTAGTTTATCGTTATGCGGATTCGTTGAACTGTGGGATGAATGTATTAGTGTGATAGTTAGTATTCTATAAGCTTAATATGTATAGTCTGATCAGTTAATTTTGTGAACTTTGTTTATACGTTAGTGTTTTATTGCCTATGTGACCTGCCATGTTTGCACTCTGCTGATGATAGGATTTGATCTGAGAACTGGTTTAGTTTGTGATAGTGGTTTTGATAGTTACTAATGGTTATGCTATATTTTGTTTGGTCTTTTTAATTATAGTGTGTCTACTATGTTTCTATTTGTTTGTGAGACTGCCATGTTTTGGACTGTTATTTCCGCTGCTGCTTTAATGTTTGAGTGTGTTAAGTGAAGGTTAATTAATTTATTGAATGCCATGTTTATTTTCTAGAAAGTGTTTTCGTTAGTTTTAGACTTTTCGTTTGGTTTATATGTAATCTATTTGCTCTTGATATGCTAAGTGTTTGGTTGTTTGTGTTTGTGTCATTAATGTGCTATGAGTTGTCTAATTGGTTATGTGGTTGTTTGGATTTCTGTATATTTATGCTTCCGCAGAATCCTAAAAGATCCTTCGTCATTATTTCATTTTGATTTCGTCATTTGTATATTTTGTTTTGTTTAGATTTTGGTTCGTTATATCTGTTCACTGGGCTTTGTAAGCTCAACCGCACTTTTCTTTTCCTGCGGCAGGTATTAAGCGTTCAAGATAAGCTTATGGGATAGCTGATCTGGGTTGAGAGTAGAGACGAGAGCGAGATTCGATTATAGAGATCTTAGATTTATTTTGAAGTTTAGTTATTTATGTTTTTCTCTTGAGTATTTTTGTAAGGCTTTCGCTATTGTATAGTATTTAAGTTATGATATGAAACCGTATTGTGATATCTTTACCCTTGTCGGGTCGGGGTGTTACAATTTATGGTATCAGAGCCCTAGGTTTTAGGACCCTTAGAGCTTAGGCTATGACCTGTGAGGATTGGGTAGATTTAGGATTTCCCTTCTGCATACTTTCTTTGCGTTCCCTACCGCACTTAGACTTTACTAATAGTTGGAATTTCTTTTAGATGGTTATTCCCCGTTGCTCTAGTTCATCTGATAGGAGCAATCAAGGGCCTGCTAGACAACCTAAGGAGAAGACGAGATGGGCTGTTGTTGTTGCTAAAGGCTGTACGAGGTTTGGTAGAGTGAAGCGAACCAACAAGAGGGTACGAGTTCCGGCCTATATGTGGCCATGCACGATCGAGGAGAAGCTGACCTTGAAGGAAGTGGACGGAAAAGTAGTAGAGGATTATGAAACTAAGGTTGTGGACGACCAAGGTTTCACCACTACGTATCATGATAGGTGTCCCAAGTTTGTTAAGGATGAAGGAGTAGGACAGGCTGAGAGTCGCGATCTGTATGCTTTTGTGGATCGTGTGCCGGAGGAGGAAGAGAGGAAGCGGAAAGGTGGTTTTGCTAGTAGCTTACTACCACAGCATGAAGGAAACAAGAATGGATGGATAAGCGAGGAGGAAGAGGAAGAAGAGGAACCCGAGGAAGAATACGAGGTGGAGTCGGAATTGGAGTCTACGGCTACTAGTAGGTTCAATCCGACACAAGGATAGGAATTGGCGCTCCTGATTAGTTGCCTTCGTCAAGATAAGCTTATGGGATAGGTGATCTGGGTTGAGAGTAGAGACGAGAGCGAGATTCGATTATAGAGATCTTAGATTTATTTTGAAGTTTAGTTATTTATGTTTTTCTCTTGAGTATTTTTGTAAGGCTTTCGCTATTGTATAGTATTTAAGTTCTGATATGAAACCGTATTGTGATATCTTTACCCTTGTCGGGTCGGGGTGTTACAGGGCTGGTGCTGGTGTTTGTGGGGGAGGATCGTGAGGAGTTGGAAGAGGTGTGGGAATCGCCTCATTTCCTAACTCGGGTTCCCTTGTGATGGGGTCCCGGTTGGGATGTGGGGGATCCTTGGTAGTAGTTCCTGATCGAGTAGTGATTGCGCAAGTTGGATCGTGAAGTGCTAGGCCAGGTCCACTCATTCTTTCGTGGAGATTGGTGAACTGAGTTTCTAATTCAGCTTGCTGCTCTCGGATAAACTCCTCAAGACCTTTCAAGATTGCAGCCCCTTCCATGGTAAACTGCCCGAGTTTTTCTTCAAAAGGATCACGGATGGTGTACTCAGGTCCGTCCTTTCCTTCCGTTCTCCATTTCAGATTGCCCCAAGGATCACATTCATCGGTTTGATAAAATGCGAGGAGTGAAGGGTCATCATAAATATCATGACTAGAGAGGAAGACGCTTTCTCGGTGTGTGTCATCGCACTCATCGCTCTCGTGCGATCCTCCACATATGTCGCATATGAGATATGGGTTAGTCAGCCTTTTTGGTTCTGGTGATTTTACGAGGTAAGCTAGTTTCTTTTGTGCTTTCTCAATCCGATAATCTAAGGATAACTCTTCACTTGAGAAAGTGGAAATGCTTGACGCGTTTTCCTGCTCATTCCAATGGCTGTCTTGATATTGGATGTATTCCTCTATTCGGTTCCACCCTTCTTCCGCGGTGAGGTTCGCGATTCTCCGGCCAGTTGAGAAATCAATCCCTTTTTGATCCTTTCAGGAGACATTGTCGTAAAAGATTTGAACAAGCAACCAAAGGTTAATACCATGGTGTGGAGCTTGTTGTATAAGATCTTTGTAACGACTCCAGGAGTTGGTGATAGATTCTCCATCGGGTTGATGAAAGTGCAGAATTTTGCTCCTAACTGCTGCAGTTCTTCCAGGAGGAAAGAATTTTCTAGTGAACTTAGTTGTAAGTTGTTCCCATGTGAAAATAGACCTTGAAGGGAGCTTATCGAGCCACTCCTTGGCTCGCCCTTGAAGAGAAAATGGGAAAAACCGGAGTCTAGATGTCTCCTTAGATGCTCCGTCGGCATAGATAGCATCAACAATTTTTAGAAACTGTTTGATGTGGTGAATTGGGTTTTCACTGTGGGATCCATGGAATTGACATGCCTTTTGGATTAGCCAAATATCGGATGCATGCAATACCTCATTGATCTGTTCCGAGGGATAGACAATGGCATTGGTGAATCCAGGCGCAGAAGGGTAGGAGTGTTCCCCAAGAGTTTTCGCTTTAGGAGGATTTATGGGGCTATTGGCTGGAGTGGCAAGGACTTCCTCGCCATTTTGACTCAGATTGTCAATGATGATGGTTTCAGGAGATTGTGGGGAATGAGGAGATTCTTCATCAGATGTAACTTCATCAAAATTGATGGAAGTGCCTTGAAGTTCTGAATCATGGAGAGCTTTTCTTCGCCTATTGAGCTCTCTTTCGGGTTCTGCAAATGGTTCAAGAAGAGTTTTGGTGGAACTGCGGGTTCTAAGTTGCTTAAGGGGGTTTGTATGGGGACGTGGTTGTTGATTATCACCTTCCATGATGAAGAGTGATGGGGTTACGAACAAAGGTTACGAAGAAGGGGGATAGACTAAGAGAAATCTAAAAATGAGAAAAAAGTTTACTTGATAGGAATCAAGCAAAGAAACCTAAACGAGGTGGACTACTAACTAGCTATTCTATTCCCCGGCAGCGGCGCCAAAAACTTGATAACGCTACACGCGTCGTTCGGGGTCAAAGGAACCTCCTTTTCTTCGAGCAAGTTTTATAACACCCTAGGTAGTGAACCTAATCGTTGTAGTGTAGTAATTAGGGTAAGCCACGGGTATTGATATCGTTCTCTAGGGGAATAGGAATGCTAGTATGGAGTTACTACGTGATCGGTGCTAAACCGTCAAGTCTAAACAGACTTAAAACTGCTCAGACACAAATACAATTAAGTCCTGGAGAATAGATCGAATTCCCGGGTCGTTAAGTCCCAAGGAGACTCAATGGTGTGTAAAACTGATTCAGATGATGAGATGATCACTAAGGATAGTGATCTGTAAAGGTTATGATGGAAAATTACACTACTGATTGATTTGGAATAGAATTGGACACAGAATTGGAAAGCACAACAACCAGATCAAAGAAACGTAAACGTGAGTTTTAAAAACTACGTAGACGCACAAAATAAAAAGTGAACACTAAGAAATAAAAGGCCTAAAAATATAAAAATGACATTTTTGGAATCCTAAAAATAAAAGAAAATTATTAGAAAAGGAAAATTATTTTTAACACTATTTAATTAATTATTATTAATTAAAAACTATTTTAACTATTTAATAAATACCCTAAAATAGAAGAAAATAGGAAATAAGGCTAGAAAAATAAACTTATGATTCTGAAAAATCTAAAATACTATTACTAATTAATTACTATTTAAAATACACTTAAATACTAGAAAATAGAAAATGAACTTGGAAAAATAAAATTTTAACTTTGAAAAATCTAAAATATGATAAAACTAATTTTAAAACAGAAAATATATTTTTTAGACTTTTTAATTATTTATTACTAATTAATTACTATTTATTAACTATTTATAATTATAATAAATACTAAACAGAAAAGGAAAAATATGAAACTTTTTCTAAAAATACTTTATGATGACAGAAACCTAAGAAAACTATAAAAACAAGATTAGCTTATTAATAAGTTGAAAAGAAAAATCAAAAAGCTAAAAAATCTTAAATAAACGCTATCACTATTTTTATATTGATGTTTTTGTGATTTTTATTTTTGAAAACTACTTATATACTAATATTATGAAACTTTAATAAAGACAAAAAATTTACAAAACTCAAATAAGCTGTTTTGATTAGCTTATGATCCCACAGTGCTTAAGTGAGCTTGTTTGGGTGAAATAAGCTCAAATAAGCTTGTACACTAAAACAAAAGCTAGATTAAGGTGAAAATAAGCTAAAACAACTATCTTGAAACTAAAAGACACAAACAATCCAAATGAAAAGCTTCTAATAAGCCAATGAGCACTTGACTGTTATGAAGAAAAACAGAAAATGGGACAAGATTTAAGCTACTAGCAGCCCTACCAAACAAGTTCCAAAATGAAAAACAAAACTTGACAACTCAAGAGGACCAGGTTGGCTTTCCAAAGAACCAGAGATCAAGATATTTGGACAAGTAATGAGCTTAATGCAAGCTTATCAAGATGAGCACAACCACTGTGCACAGGACAGATTTTGAAATAGGTACCTCACAAAAAGCTAACTAAAAAGCACTCAAACAGCTAAGAAACAGAGAACTATCATTTTTGTATTTTTCTATACCAACTAGACTTCAATTCCCCAAGAGCTTATAAACTGAAACCTACTAATGAGCCCTCAGTGAAATTCCCAAGTTTATTCAAAAACGACCCTTTTGAAATTTTGACTTTTTGAGAAAAACCAAAAGTTGACCAAATTGAGATTTGATCTGATCTAGAGCACTTAATATGTTGTTTTAAAGTGTAATGAAACTAACTTGAGCAAGATTAACCACTTTTGAACACAAATCAATGATCCTACTTTTGAAAAATCCAACAGTGGACTGTCAAGATATGTTTAACTGCTATGTTGACTTTTGTGCTATTGAGAACTTGTTTTCTTGATTGAAATAAGTTATTTAAGCCAAGTTATGCAAGTTTCCAACAATGCCAAAGACTAGAACACCTTCAATCTCAAAGAACCAAACACCCCTTTAGGATGACTGTCATGAACTTTTTCAAAGCAACTCACAATTATAAAACATGAACTTGATTTCAAACCTTACAAGATCAATATGTGAGACTAAAAGGACATGATCCAACAGTAATATCAACTTAAAAATCAGAAATGAGACTTAAACTATTTTGAATGCCAAAATGAGATTTTCTCAAAACACAAATTTAAATTAACAAACTACTGATTTTCAAACCTAGATACACTAAATTATGACTAGTATACAAATAGAAACAGAATTTAGAGCTAATACACTAGTGTAACAGTGAAATGCCAAATGGCTAAAAGAACTTACAAATGGGAATCCAAATGAAAACCATAAACCACTGACCAAGATCAATCCTAAATGCTCTCCACAGAGCTCTAAACCAAGGCCATCCAATATATACCTTGCTCCAGCTGTGATCACCCTTTTCAAGTGATTTTTTATTTTTGAAGTATTTAATTTGGATTTTTGGTAATTTTTGATTTTTTAGTCTAAACTAATTTTTATTGTTTCTAATAGCTTATAAAAGCTATTTGGGAGCTTATGTGGCCTATTCTAATCCATACAAACAACAAACAACAACATTTAATCCAACATGAGATTTTGCATAAAAATGAGAAATTGCATAAACTTGAGAAGTGATTAAAACTTGAAATTGCTGCTTGAAAAAGTCTTACAATACACTGAAATACTCAAAACAGAAGGTTTGAAAGCTTTAAATTACATTTAAACTTAAAAAAATACTTAAAACGACAATAATAAACTAAAATTTATTCTAGATAGATGATACAATGCATCTTCTTCCCACTTTATAGACTTTTCTTCACTCCCACATGCCTCTGATTGTTTCCCACCAAACTTGAGCCATTGGATTGGCTAGAATCATCCTATCCGTCCATCTAGCTTTTTGGCGCCAATTTTCCATATAGCAGGTTTTTGCTTTAATTGGTTTTGGTTGAAGCAATTAAGGTTTTTGTTGTTTAGAGGGGGGTGGAGGGAACATGGTATGGGAGTGGGTTGAAAATATGGTGAAAACCATGACTGGTTTTTTGAGTTTTCAGTGATTGTGAGAGAAGGGCTACAGTGCCTGGTTTAAGGCGCGAGGTGTCTGGGTTTGACTTCTGTTGACCGAGGTGTATTAATAATCAAAAGGGTCAAAATAGATATGGCTGGGGTCAAAAATGGGTTGTGACCTGGGGGTCAAGGTCCAAGGGTCAAAGGCTGTGGGCTAAGGGCTAGCAGTTGGGTTGGATTTGGATTTTGGGCCTAGTATATTGGATTGTCCGTTTGGTATAAGTGATAAACAAGGACCAAAAGTGAAATTTTGCCAAACTCCAAGGACTGAAAGTGAACATTTCCAAACTTCTCACAAGGACCAATTTTGACAAACATTGATAAAACAAGGGCCCTTTTTGCATAAAATCCATTTTTAAAGTCCAAGGACTATTTTTGCAATTTTCCAAAGTTTGAGGACCTTTCTTGCCAATTGACCAAAGAATCATTCAAGGATCATTTTAAACAACTTAGAATACTTCAAGGACCTTGAATGATAAATTTCCACATTTTTGAATTTCCAGGGACTAGATTTGACAACTTTTAAAACTCGGGGGACTAAAACTGCCAATTTTGCAAACTTTATACATTTTTCATCTGATTTTGATATTTTTGCATTTAAAACACATAAAACACTGATTTGTGATAATTTGATCATTTTGATGTGTTTTTGAGTGTTTTCAGATGATTTTGCAGTTTAGATTATGTAAAAATGATGAGTATTTGGAAACTCATCACTACGCTAAGGTTAAGGTTGAGGAAGATTATTTTTTATCTTTTTATATTTTATGAAAAATGGAAAGGTACGAATCTCGGGTATTGGATTTGGGGGGTTGGTATTTCTACCGATTACTCTACTATTATCTAATTATCTAAACTAAGGTTGTGGGAGTCTATGTTTAATTAATGTGTATTCGTATGATAGTTTAAAGATGTGTTCACTTAGTTTGTATTACTCCTTAATTATCTCTTATTGATGGTTGAGTGTCACATCTTATTCCTAGTTGCGTTGTGTGTCTAAAGTTGTAGGGTATGCGTTTCTCCCTAACTCTTTGAAATTACCAAAGGGTCTTGTCTACAAACCCACTAGAGATTATAGACTCCTACTCTAAGGCGCTCTTCGGATGGTTTAGCCTACAATTACTCAGGTAATTATACTCTAAGGTTCACAAAGATGAATCAAGCATTAAGTACACAACGAATGACCTATCGCATTACTAGATCATTAATCAACTAAGATAAGAAACAACCAATCAATATTTAATAATTAAGTTTCATACTTCCTAAGCAAACACACAAATAAATTAGTCGGACATGGAGAACATGCAAGCATACACACAAATAATCAAAGACATAATTGAATTAATGAAGTAAAGACTTATCTTGGTGTAAGATAGGGTTTAAAACCCTAAAATACTGTACAAGACACCTTAGGTTCGGTTTTAGGTTTTTACTCCAAAGACTCTCCACACAAAGACTGAAAAATTCGGATTCTATATATAAGATTACAATTGCGACGGCGTCACCTTATGTTTAGTGACGCCGTCGTGTCGTCGCCATTAAGGTTTCGTCTTGGCCACATTAACCTTGCGACGGCGTCACCTTATGTCCGTGACGCTGTCCTCTTCAGCTTCTGACGTCGTCTGGATTGCATCTAGGCCTTCTGAGTAGCGACGGCCTACTCTTCCACAACTGGACGTCGTCACTTGAAAATACGAGTTTTGAGACCTGTGTCGTCACAATAATTTTGGGACGGCGTCACAATGTAGCACCTGACGCCGTCGCCTTCTACTTTCAGCAACTGTGAGTGTCTCGATTTCGACTTTGGCCATTTTTCTTCATATATTCGCGCCTTTTCGTCCAAATAAGTGCCATTCCAGCATTTTGCCTTCACGGGACCTAAAAAGTGAAAAGGAACGATATTAAGCAATAACGGATACAAAAGTGATCAAATAAGGACTTAAACGACCCCTCAAAATGGTACCTTTTAAAACCTTATCAATTAACATTGTTCTTGCAGCTTCCACTAACGTTCAGTTTCGTCTTTCAACAACTTCGTTTTGTTCAGGTGTACGTGCAATTGATGTTTGATGCTGAAGTCCCACTTTCTCATAAAATTCGCGAAGGGTTTGGTTAACAAATTCAGTTCCTTTGTCTGTTCTGATTAGTCTGACGGTGTCGCGGAGCTGAACCAGTATTTTTGTGAGAAAGGTGATGATCATCTTTGGAGCTTGGTCTTTGCTTCGAAGAAAGTAGACCCTAGTCCAGCGTGAGTAGTCATCAACAATTACTAAGATGTAGCGTTTGCCATTGATCGTTTGCACGCGCATCGGGCCACATAAATCCATGTGAAGAAGATGAAGCACATGCTGAGAGCTGGTTCCACCTTTGAAGGAAAATGAGAACGAGTGCTTTTCCCTTGTTCACAGGCTGAGCAAAGGTGATCTTTTGAATACCGGAATCATGGGAGACCTTCAACTAGTTTGTGTCGAGCAAGGTTGGTGATGGTTCGAAAGTTTAGATGTGAGAGACGACGGTGCCATAGCCAGGATTTTGTTGATGTTGCCTTTGAAAGTAAGCAGATGGGAGATGAAGCAACCATGTCTTGCATAGAGATAGTGTAGAGACTAGAATTACACGAGCCAGACATAAGGTCATTTCCTTGTAGATCACGAATGAAACAAGTTTTCTCCCAGAAAGCAACCTCCAAATCTCCATCACAAAACTGACCTACTGAAAACAGATTATGACCGAGGCCTTCCACATAGTAAACCCTGCTGATTTCGATGTTCGCATTGACATAATCTCCGTAGCCCATGATAGCTGCGAAGTGATCATTCCCGAACCTGACAGTGCCAATGAACTTTGCAATAAAGTTTGATAACAGTTTAAGGTTTCCTGTCATGTGTCGGGAACATCCGCTATCAACAATCCAGAGAATGATCTGTATCACCTGCATTATACACAGACGACACAGATGGAATAGAAGTAGATGTGGAACCCGAAATGTTAGAGGGTTCCGAAGCAGGGATATTAGACATACACACATTAATAATTTTAGGCATCCATTTAAATCCTAGTGTGTTATATATCCATTTCTGCCATCTATAACTACTCTTTGCTTTAGTCTTAGTGAATGCACTAGGTGGTACTACATTCTTAGGAGGTGAAACTGGAGCTACAGGGACAACAATGCTTGCCTTAGAATCTAAAGAAAGCGGTCTACCAAGCCCTGACTTAGAAGAATTAGTGGGCTTAGAGGTATTTCGATTCTTAGGATTCCGTAAACGAGAGATTATAGCTTTAGCAACACATTTGTCATGACAATCAGAATTCATACTTTTATGACAAATAACACAAGGTGCATCAGGATGAATATCAAAAGTGCTTAAAGGTTTAGCATTCGTTACATCACTATTTCTATTACATTTGACAGACGCAACATCTATAGTGGAAGCAACATGAGTCTTATTCATAGTCCTAGGGTGTTCTTCTACTTTAGCATTCCTTATTGATCTTTTCTTAGGTCGCAACTTCCTATTCTTCGATTGAGTGCTCCTAGGCTGTGAAGTGCGGACGTTTGGAAAAGATACAACTATTCCTGTTTCAGTAGAAGGAAGTATGTTAGCAACTTGTGATTTGGCAGTAGGGATTCTAGGTGCACGATTACTAAGTGTTACAGGTGCTAATCTCTTAATGATGGTAGGCGGAAGTTGTTCATACTTTCCTAACATTTCTCTTAACTTAGAGATAGTCTGAATCAAATCTTGATTTTCAGAACGAATATTACCAGCAAAATTCATAACTTCTCTAGTGTGAGCAAGATAGTGATCAAGTTCATTTGATGCTTCATGACGAGTCTTATTAAGTAAATCAAATATGACACCATATTCATGTTTAACTTTTACAAGTTCTTGTTCATATTTTGAGATTTGACCTTTCAAAGACACGTTTTGATCATCCAGTTGCGCAAATTTAGGATCAGAGGATTTTTCACGCAACTGAGCGATTTTCTTTTGAAACCCAAGTTGTTGATTGTGAATATCTTTTTCACACCAATTAAGACGACGTTTTGCATTGAAAAGTTCGTTAAGTAATCGTTTATTTTCAGATTTTAAAGACTCGATCTGAAGCACATTATCAGTATTCTCAACGGTTACCACAGAGTCAACATGATCAGCAGAGATATAATCAGATGCATGTGGCAAAGAATATAATAGCACAACATTATGGATATCAGCACAGATAACATCTTTCAAGAGTCGATCAACATCTTTTCTCAACATTTTCTTTTTACGTTTAGTATTAGAAATAGATGTTTCAGTTTTCTCGAAAACGACCTTCATCACTCCAAGTTCCTTATGAAAATCCTTTTCCCAAGCTAATGCACAATTTTTCAAATTTTTAACGTTAGGTAAAAGATTTTTCTGAAAAATGTCTCTTTGTTCTCGCGCCAGAGGCGATTGAAAGTGATCAATTTTGATTTTAGAACGATATTCTATCTCATGTTGTAAAATTTTTAGGTCAGCCATGAAAATGTCAAAATATCTAAGAATTTTTTGATTTTCAGGTTTTGAGTTTACTTCACTGATGGAAGGTAAAGGACCATAACCTTGTGCATAATCTGGTTTAGGATTAACATTAGAAGACTCAGGTGTTTTGATGATAACCCTTGGTGTGTTAGAAGAATCCGTTGGTGTGACGAAAGTGACCGGTTTTGAATAATTAAAAGGTTTGTTGTAAACAACAGTTTTTAATTTTGATCGACTCTCGACTTCTGCATCTAATTCCTCTTGACGATGATATTCAACAACATTCATAATAGTATCATTAATTTTATATTCTGCACTGGAAACTTCAGGATTTGGTTTGAATGTTTTTAGTGAAAGCTTTGGTTTGTAATCAGCTAGATTTGGTCCATATCCTTTTGGATTAGGTTTTAAAGTAAACTTTTCAATAGCTGTTACTGATTCACCATGTTTGTAAACAACAGTTTTGAACTCTTTAAGTTTGTTTTGCAAACCGATAATTTCTTCAAGAAGGTCATCTACCCGATTTGTTGAATGCTTTTTGTATGCGGAGAACTGTTTTTGACAAGTTAACAACTCAGCCTTAGCTTTTTGATTTTCCAAGGTGAGAGCGTTAATTTGCTTTTTATGTTCATGTTTCAGTTGTTCTATTTCAGACAACAAAGCATTCTTCGAAGCAGCTAGATCACGCATCTGTCTCTCTAAATATTTTTCGTTTTGATGAGATTTAGCAAAAGCGGCTTCAAAACCTTTTTCATGGTTTTCTTGAGTTTTGAAAAAGTTGAGTTGCATTTGTAAGCATTCAAAATCCTTGGTTAACAGTGCATTTTTGCTTTTTAATTCCTTATATAATGTATAACATTCCTCCATTTTGATTTGATGGTCTTGAATTAAACGAGCAAAATCTAGATGAGGCAACAGTTCTACTTGTTCAACGTGAGTCACCACATGATCATTATTTAGATCCTCAAGTACAACCACGGAGTCAATTTGATTATCAAAGGAAACCATAAGGTCATCTTGATCGTCAAATGTAACTACAGGGTTTATTTAAAAATCGTCAGAATGAGATGTAGATGACTCATTTTGAACAGTCTGAGCCGTGCCGGATTCAGATATTGGCGGAGATATTAGTTCAAATATGATGATGGTTTGTTCGGGTACCTGAGACAAGCCATCAGTGTCATACAGTGGGCCTGTTTCACTCATGTGTAACTCATGCATATTAGCCATCAACATAACAGCTGCATTGGCCTGCAAGTCCTCCATATCATCATCTAAGTCTGCATCTGCCATAAAGCTCTGTTCTTTGTTTGTGAGAGATCCACCAGCTTCATCCTTAAGAGCCAAAAGAAGAGCCTCTTTGAAATAAGCACTGCCCCTAGTCCTTGGCTTTGGGCATGCATTAGCCAGGTGTCCCTTCTCATTGCAGTTGTAGCATCGAAGACCATTCAACCCATTCTGAGCGTTTCCCTGTTTCACCACTTGAGCTCTGTTGTTATTCCTACCCATAGCATTAAACCCTTGACCACCTCTCATTTGACGACCATAACCACGATTCTGAACTTCAACTCGTCCATTGTTCACAACAGCCTGATTCCGTGTATTGGATGAGGAACGAATACGATTGTTTGATTTGTTGGTATAACGGCTAAAAGCATTAGCAATCATAACAAATCCTTGTTGCAATGCTTCGAACGGATCAGATTCCTCATTAGTTTGACTATGAAGTGCTTGATCATTGTTGTTGTTGTAAGGAACCAATTGATTTTGTTGAGGTTGCTATGATTGTTCGTTTGGTGTAACTGAGGCAGTTGGTTGAGTTGCTTGTGGAGGAGGATAACTTTGTTGAGCATATAAGGCAAGTTGTTGATTTTCCGGATGTGTAGTTGTAGCAATTTGAGCACGGAGAATCCTTTCCCGATCAACTTCCTTTTCATGAGGCTTCAAGTAATCGTACAACAATCCATATGTAGAATGATGCATATTCTTCGCTTGACGGAGAAAAATGACATACTTCTCCCATTCAGGACCAAGACTACTCAGGAACTTAGTATTCACTGCAATTCTTGGCATGATGTTGTTGTGTTTATCCAAATCATTGATGACGTCTGAAAATCGATGATGATAGGACTCTAGTGTCTCTCCAGGTTCAATCATGAAGTGTTCATAAGCCAAGTAAATTTTGGATTCCAAATCCTCCTGATTGAGTATAGATCCTTCCATAAGAAGATGAATATGGTCCCACATTTCCTTTGCAGTCTTTTGAGCATCAACACTTCGAAGAATTGGGTTAGGTAATCCTAAAAAGATATATTTCATTGCAAGTTCATCAGCTTGATAGTGTAGAAGTTCTTGAGGATTCAATTCTGCAACAGTAGCAATGTTCGTTTGTTCATCTCTTGGTGGATTAGCATTAGGATCCCCGGGTACAATGACAGTAGGCATCTCAAATGGAACTTCCAAGATAACCTTCTTTAAGAACTTTCCATGTGGCTTTTTCAGATCACAAAACATAAAGAACCTTATCACCCATTGATCGTAGTTTCTTAGAGTGAGCATTGGAGGTCTATCAAGTGATCCAACCTCATGAATTGATTGTTGGCTGCTTAAAGCTTCAAACATCTTTGAAAACCAAGTGGGTTCCTTCATAGTTTTCCTTGATGGATGTTGATTGAAGTCATTTGTGTAGGGTTGAACTTGAAGACTTGGAGGTGTTTGAACCATTTGTGGTGGAGGAATTGCTCCAAGTTGTAGAGTATGTTGTTGATTAAATTGTTGTTGATAAATTGCTTGTTGTTGATTCCATTGTTGATGTTGTGGACTTAGTTGTTCTTGTCGTTGAAGATAAGTGTAAGGGAAATAGTTAGAGTATGGTGGTTGTGACATGTTGAAAACTTGTGTTGGTAAAAATGTATCTTTGTAGTCGAATGAACCTTTGTTGATGAAGTGTCCTTAGGCGTAGAAATTACAATTATCCAAGTAGCACTTATGCGTAAAAACACCAAAGTTACGCGTAACAAGAAGGAGTTACGCGTAGATTTAGCTTACGTGTAAGTAGGAAAAGACTCTAAAGTTAGGCGTAGACACAAAGTTAGGCGTAGGATTATCTTATGCGTAAGACTAGGCTTAGGCGTAAGATGAATCTTATGCGTAGGATTTCTACGCGTAAGCTTTATGCTTATGCGTAAGATTAGGGTTTTATCCCAAGTGATCTTTTACACTTCATAGTGCAAAAGATATCCAAAGTCGACGTATTTTCAGGCATATCCAAGCAAGAAAACACGGAGTAAACCACGAAAATGAAGATCAAACCAAGGAATACCTTACGCGTAGTTTTAGGGTTTTGCTACCCGTAGGATTACTTGTAAAAGTGATAATGCCCAAAGATGTTTCTAAACCAGTTTTTGTGTGATGGAATAGCTTCAATAATACCAAAAGACACAAAAGTGTGAAACTTGATGATCCAAAGCTCTTAAAACAGTTACGCGTAGGTTTACACCCTCGTTCAAAAACAAGCTTAAAAACTTAGATCCAAGCGTAAAGGTTGAAACTTTTTGCCAAAAACAAGTATTTTAACACCTTAAAATGTTGAAAGTACAAGAATCTTGGATTAAAAAGTGTAAAAAACGAGTTTTTAAGCAACCCAAAGATCACGTTAGCTTTACGCGTAAGACCAAAAACTTACTTCAAAAGCAATAACGATCCACCCAACTATTTAGCGATTGATACCACTGTTAGGTCACTAGTTTTACAAACACAAGTAATATAGAAAGAGATAAAGGCGATTGAATAATAAACCAAACACACACACACACACGATATATTAAGACAGTTACGCGTAGTGTATGAATGAAAGGAATAACATGAACAACCAACCTTCAAATGAAGGTTTACAAGAGTATTTATAGGCAAGGAGCTAGGGAAACACTCCCACTCCTTCCCTTGTCTTTATTGGACATGGGCCTAAGCTTATGGGCCTTCTACATAAGCTTGACCTTAAACAAACATAAAGGCCATAATAAGCTACCTATTACATATGAGTAACTAACACTTGAATAAAGGTTTAGGAGTGATTCCAACAGTTATATTAAACCAAAACACATACAAAACACATACTTGAAGGTGTAAAGAAAACAAGAAACTCTTCCATCTTCATCACCTTGGTCGGCCAAAGCAAGAAACAAGAAGGAACCATTAATTTTTCAGGCTACAAGTGTTAAACAAGTCCTATTGTAATCTATTTTAAGGTTTTGAAATAAAAACCTAAAGATTAATTAAGTTTCTAGTTCCAAAAACTCTTCAATCACTCAAGTAAGTGTTCTAAATAATTTTCCTAATCTTTCATACTATTACTTGATTTATTTTTATGATCTAGTAAGAATAACATGCAAATATTCTGTGAATCGTACCACTTTTTACTTGTATTTATTACTTACAATGAATATTAACTTTCCTATAATTATTCCCATGAAACTTTTCATTGTTGATGAAGTTTAGGAACCCATGACACCCTAAGAAGGTGTATGGTAGGTTTAGAATAGTTTTGGTGTTGATTGGAAGGGTTTAGAACAAGTATTACACTAGAAAAATCATTTTCGACGACATATAATTAAGGGCTGTTCATTTTTGTAAAATATGGAAATTTCGACAAGTAATGGATTATTTTGGTTTATATTTTCAGAAAATAGACTTTAAAACGAAACCGTAATTGCTTGAACGGGTTAAAACGGGTTTATAACGAAGAAGTTACGCTATTTTCAAATTTTGCGACGGAAACTAATTTTCTGAAAATATACAAGCTGTCATGGATTTTTCAAGGGGCAAAATCGAGTTTTAAACATGATCTAAATGAGTCGATTTATCAAAGATATATTAGTAAACATTAACACGAAACCAATGATATATAAAACGTAGAAAACGGACTTATAACGACTAAGTTACACGCGTTTTAATTATAGTTATTCGTAATTATTTCACAAGTATTAACACTTACATATTTTCTATTAGTCCAAAATGGTTATCGCAAGTGACCATGTTTGGCGCCATTTTTTATATTGATAGAGTACTTTTGAGAAAACGATGTCTACAAGTAAAAGTGAGTTCACCTATCCTAGTTTCCAAAATGTTCAACCGTTTGTCAAACGAGGATATAACGAATGAAATACGATCACTCAAACTTAGCCATTTTCACGAATTATCAAAGTACATTATTTTGCGACGAAAAACTATATTTTCTTGATTTATCACTAAACGATTATCGTAGGATATCGTTTCAACGTAAGTACTTATAAAGTATTTTATAACATGACGAGATGTCATAAGCGTATATTTCGACGATAAACTTCATTTTCAAAAATGCACAAGTGGTATAGATTACATGTGGATTTGCATGTGCGACATTGTTTCATGACTTACATTAGAACATATCATTCATATTAGGTTGCAGATAGAGATTGTACTTTATTTCAGTGTATCCACTTTTGTCATCATAATCATTGCATCAGGTGAGTTTCATAGACCCTACTTTTATATGTTTTGAATTACTTTTGGGGGAGATACATGCTTAACTATTTTTCAGAAGTACTTTAGATTTTAAGGATAACTTCTATCATAATCACAATTGTTTTAAAACCGAATGTTGTACTATATCAATTGTTCTTGTTTATGTGCTATAGTTCTACGTCGAATAATGTGCTATATCAGTTGACTACTGATACATTGAGTCATGTACTATTGATTATGTGCTATGGTTCTACGTCGAATTATGTGCTATATCAATTGACTATTGATACATTAAGTTATGTACTATTATGGGAACTCATTTGACGATGTGTGCTTGAACATAAATTATAACATCTTGAGTAATGGGTTGTAAACACACAAGTTGCAAGTTTTGTATGGGCGGAACTTGGAACTGAGTGGATTTGCAATGCCTTTGCTGCATGAACGTTCTTTAAAGGTTTTTCGTGACAACACAAACTCTATGAGCTCACTCAACCTTTGTGTTGACACTTTTAGCATGTTTTATCTCAGGAATCTAAGGCATACACTTCATGGCATGTGTAAGATATTAGTTTTCACATACACATCAAACCATAACACAAAGTGGCGTATGAATGGAATTCTAGAGAGAGAAAGTTAGAGGTTTAGGGAACTTAGTGAGAGAAAGTGAAAGATATTATTATGAGCTCCAACTCTCTACCTTGGGAGGTAGAGAGTATTTAAAGTCTTACATAAAACGCCACACATCGGGCTGTGGATCAGGCATACAGTGGGTAAAGACCCGTCCGTCCTCCACGGTGTTACTTAACTAAATACTACTTAGCTTAAAAATAACTACGACTACGAGCTTTCTATTGATTACATATACTTGGGGTGACCGACTCTTTAATACCAGGAATTTCTAATTCCTAACAATCTCCCCCTAAGGGAGGTCACCTCAAACATGTACTAAATTTACATTGAATACAAACAGATATTACATTAATATAGTTCTTGCATTCTTGATGTAGTACTTTGCTCCGAACCCCTCATTGCATGCATGGATAATCCTAGTGGAGGTCTAAAATTGATCCATGTGATAATAATTTTGAGCCAGCTTTTGAGATCATCAGCTATCAGAAATTCTCTGAGACATCCATTGTGGTGTTGGTTTACTGTGATGATGTGACATTCGGACCGACATGCTTACTTTTTGGATCAAGATATCTTCTCATCAGAGTAGCGGAAGCTTTAGTTGATCCATGATATTGGCAGCAGCGTAGCAGAAGCATGGAGTGTAAATATCAGAGTCATTGATGCACTTATCATGATTTCTTTTGAGATGAATGTGTAGTGTGAGCATGCAGCTATGGATTGACCGCATCATTCTGATCAGCTGCAAACGTAGGATGTACCTGCAACAGTTAGTAATAAAGCACACGAAAGTGTCTTTGATCACTTTCGTTGAATTGAGGTACACGGCCCACGGTTCCCTGTTGATCAGTACATGTACTGCCTGTGATCAGGTATAATTCCGAAGAATTTCCTTGACAGGGTTTCGCAGCTGCTCTAGCTGTTCTCAAATCGGAACATCTCAAAGAAGACAACACGGAGTGAGTGAACCAGCGAATTTAAGTCCACTGATTGATGAAAAGAGATTTGAAAAACAATCGTGTATTGCTCAATAGAAATTGTTTTTGCAATACAATGAAGGTTTTATTGAAAATCAATTGTCAATCATAAAAACACCTTTTGGTTTGAAAAATGAGTACACGGTCGATGTGTTAAAGAAAAGAGTTGTTAAGCACAAAGACCGGTTTTTCAAAGGTATCCGTCAATCCATAACCTGAACCAGGATTGATTCAAGAGATTGAATCGCCCCATTATTTCTGTTCAGTTGTCACATGGTTGATCTATATAATAGATCTCACATGCCACCTACCAGGAGCTTGTTTGATGTTGGCTCCAGAAGGTTTTCCATCTTCACTGTGAATATGTTCACATATCACTCGGATGTTCAGGCAAAACCACAAGGATAATGCGTAGGACTCAAGATATAATCTCTCTTTCCATATTGTGTGAAACAGAGAGTCTTCATTGAAAGTGTCCTAATGAGATTTATTGATGATCTCGTGGCTCTAGACTCAATTTGTGCATATTTGGATCCTGTGCCGGAGACTAGGGAGAGGGTCTCCTTCTTCAATATCAACAATCTCTAAGAGAAAGTCAATAGATAATGTCGGTTCCCCGTGAGAATGAAACAAGTCCTTTTAAGAGGAACTTGAGTGGTTTGGAAAGTTGAAGTGCATTGCGTCACTGGGTCCATGACGTCTTGTCTTCAATACCGATGTTACCATCAGTAGCATATGAATTGAACCCGGTTTCTGCCCTAAGGTTGAATAAATGGAGGGCTATTTGTTTTCACCCTTTTCTCATTAAATTCTTTTTAATTCTTCAACCCCTTCAGTGCACACCAAGACTTCATAGCTAGAACCTTGTTGGGTTTATTCCGGTACTAGCTCAGTCTCAGTCCGCACTCTTCCCTTATCTCATTTTTCTCCTTTTATCATTATACCTAAGAACTCTAGATCCCTCCGGTTCTGGTGGATCATGGGAACAAATACCTAACCTTATCATCCTTATATCACCATACATAAAGTAAATGTGGTCGGTCTTTTTGGTATTGTTCACCTGCCATATGGACTCAATTGAAAAACCATTTGAAAATCAATTCAGATACTTGTGATATATTATCAAAGCATTTTGTACCTGAATTGTTTTTGATATTTTTAGAACGAGAACTCCCCCTCAACATGTGCATCAAGTATTTGAAAATGTTTTGCACACGGAAGCAAGAGAAAGAATTAACTTCTTTGATTACCATTTTCTAAAGGATATCAACATCACTTCCCACATCAAATCAAGTAGATAGAGCATTTTGGGGAAGGATGAGGTTTTCATGATTTTGCTCCCCCTCAATATGTGCATCTAAGTTTGAAAAGAGTTTTGCACATAATAGAGGAAACCTGCACATTGAGAAAAATGATCACATTTCAACACAAATTGGTTTACGATATATGCTCCCCCTCAACATGTGCAAGAAAAATTTAAAATCATTTGGCACATGTGGGAAGGATAGCATGTACATCCGTATAAAACCATTTACCAATTTATCAGTATAAATCCAATTTAAATCACAAATTCTCCCCCGATCACAAATATCAAATCATTTGAGATTTGTGATCTCTGTAGATTTAAATTGATTTTGAAAGCATTTAAGGAGAATTGTGACTTGATTAAGAAACTGTTTTAACTGATATGGATCAGATATTAAGTCTTTAAACTCCATTGATTGAACATGCATGATTTTCTTTTGAAAACATTTTGAATGACAAATAACATTTTTATTTAATTGAAATCATTCTCCCCCTCAATCAATGACATAGGTTGTTGATTGAGAGATAGATATTTTGACAAATAAGTCCAGATGATTATCAAAAATAGAATCCAAGTTATTTATCAAAACAATTTGTTTTCAGCAGATAACGGTTTATAGAATCAGAGCATGGAATTTTGAAAGTTATGATAAAGCACGGCTCTGTTCTTTCTTAGAAAAGCGGGTTACTGCCTGAAATGACAATAAACCATTGTTTCTCTTTCTCTCAAAATTTTTTTTTTTATTTTATTTATTTATTTTTTTTAAGAATTCGAACAACATATAAAGTCCCGTGTCATTCTTTGAATGACAGCACAAAGACCGTAGATATTATCGAACCAAGAAAAACATGACAAATTGACAATATTTTTTGAAGATTTTTCGAATTTTTTAGAGATTTTTTTTTTTTTTTTTTTTTTGAAAGTTTTATAATTTTGTATTTTGTTTTTCGAATAGATATATACAAGAGATAGATGAAGGAAAGACCTTTACTCCTCGTCTTCCTCCTGAAGACGTTTGAGTGTTTCAGGTTGAAGGCTTTTCAATCCAAGTCGTGGAAGAATAAACTCAAAACGTTCCCTTGGAAGAGCTTTGGTGAAGATGTCTGCTAACTGGTATTCAGACCTCACTAAATAGAGTTTCACCACACCTTTTTCCACTTGTTCCCTGATGAAATAATGTCGAATGTCGATATACTTTGCTCTTGAGTGTTGAACATTGTTGCATGAGAGAGCAATAGCACTTTTATTATCAAAGTACAGAGGGATTTTGTTGAATTCAAAGCCATAGTCAGATAATTGAGATCTCATCCATAAGATTTGAGCACAACAAGATGACATGGCTATGTATTGAGCCTCTAAAGAGGAAATAGAAGTACTCATTTGCTTCTTTGAAGACCAGCTCACAAGCTTATCACCCAAAAACTGAGCACCTCTAAACGTACTTCGACGTGTATCTTGACAACCTGCATGATCAGCATCTGCATAGGCCGTTAGTGACATACCGGTGTCCTTCGGGTACCATAGTCCCATATTGATGGTTCCTTGGACATACCGAAAGACCCGTTTAACCGCTTCAAGGTGCTTTTTAGTAGGCTTAGCCTGGTATCTAGCACACATGCAAACAGCGAACAAGATGTCTTGTCTACTAGCAGTGAGGTACATCAGGGATCCAATCATACTACGATATTTCGTTTGGTCAATCATGATCCCTGAGTGGTCCTTATCTAGTTTGGTTCGATCAATCATGGGGGTGTCAACAGGGTCACTTGAATCAAATCCAAAATTCTTTAAGATCTCTGTTGCATATTTAGATTGATTTATGAAAATGCCTCCGGGACTTTGTGAAATTTGTAATCCCAAGAAAAATGACATTTGTCCCATCATTGACATTTGAAATTTTGAACTCATTTCATTAGAAAAACGATCACATTCCATTGGGTCTGTCGAGGCAAAAATAATATCATCAACATAAATTTGAACATGAATTAAATGTTTGCCTGACTTCCTGGTGAACAATGTTAGATCAACTGCTCCTTTGCTAAATCCGGTTGATAGAAGAAACTTTGACAGTGTATCATACCATGCCCTTGGAGCTTGCTTTAAATCGTAAAGAGCCTTCTTCAAACGATAAACGTGAGTAGGATGCTCTTGATTTACAAATCCTTCAGGTTGGCTGACGTAGACGACTTCTTTAAGGTATCCGTTTAGAAATGCCGTCTTAACATCCATCTGATAGACTACCATGTTCTTACTAGTAGCATTAGCCAGAAAGATTCTGATTGCCTCGATTCGAGCAACTGGAGCAAAAGATTCTTCAAAGTCAATACCCTCCTCTTGACGGTATCCTTTAGCAACTAATCGAGCCTTGTTCTTCAACACATCACCATGCTCATCAAGTTTCACTTTGAAGATCCATTTAAGAGCAATGATCATAGCACAGTCTGGAGCAGGTACTAGCTCCCATACATCAAGTCCATCAAACTCATGAATTTCATCTTGCATGGCATTGAACCAGCTATCTTCATTCATGGCGGTTTTAAAATATTTTGGTTCGATCTTAGATAGTACGGAGTTGAAGAGGCACCATAAGGCATCGGTTGCAAGTTGTTTTCGTGTTGATACATGACGAGAGGGATTTCCAATGATGTTGTCTAATGGATGATCGTGAGTCCATTTTCTGAGGTGTTCATGTGGTAGTTGTTGAGGAACTGAAGTAGCAGAGTCGATGTCTCCTGAAGAAGATGGTTCTGATGAAGATTCAGGAGCGAATATGTTTTCAAATGGAGCATCTTCAGAAGTAGCAAAGGGATTAACTTCATCATTGAGGCCAGAAACATTTCCATGATGTATATTTGAAGAATAATGATTTGTTGATGAGACTGAAGGATCAGCAGCAGGTGCTTCTTGACTTAAAGATATTGAGACTGAGGGATTGACTTCATTCACAGGAATATGAGCAGCCTCTGTTGTAGGAATAGATACCTCATTAGTACTTGGATCATAAAGTTCATCAAACATAGGATCAAAAAATTTCTTTAAATCATCTTCAGATGGAGGTACATACGGAGTTTCTTGAGAAGAGATTGGAAAAAGGGATGAGCCAATGGGGCTGTTCTGAAGTGCGGGTCCTGAACTGGATTGTCCAGGAGCCATTTGACCGGTCAGCTCATCAAACGTAACGTGAATTGTTTCCATGATATTTCGGGTTCTTTTGTTGTAGATTCGGTATCCCTTTTTGTTTCGAGCATATCCTACAAATACTCCAATGTCTGCTTTAGCTCTAAGTTTGCCTAAGTCTTGTCCCTCATTAGTTGGATAACACAATGCACCAAACACACGAAGGAAGGAGAGATTAGGTTTACTGTTGTGGACAAGTTCATATGGAGTTTTTCCATGAACAGTGTGAATTAGGGAATGATTTTGTGTGTAGCATGCAGTGGCAATAGCTTCAGCCCAGAGAAACATTGGAACCTTTGAGTAAATCAGCATTGTTCTAGCGGCTTCTACAAGAGTTCGATTTCGTCTTTCAACTACACCGTTTTGTTGAGGAGTTCGTGGAACACTTCTTTGATGGCTGATTCCAATGCTTTCATAAAATTCACTGAGTTGTTTGTTGACAAACTCAGTTACATTGTCTGTTCTTATTATTCTGACTATTTTGTTAAGCCGAACCTGCAGCTGTTTGATGAGTTTGATGATGATATCAGGAGTTTCATCCTTTGTCCTTAAGAACTTGACCCAGGTGAATCTAGAGTAATCATCAACCACAACTAACACATATTTCTTCCCAAATATATTCTGCACCCTCATTGGTCCACATAAATCCATATGAACTAGATGAAGAACTTCTGTGACGGAGTTAGTAGGTTTGGGTTTATGGGCATACTTCTTGCTTTTTCCCAATTGACATGCTGAACAGAGATGATTGATGGTACCGAAGTTCAAGTGATTGAGACGACGATGCCATAACCATGACTTTGTTTTAGAGGCCTTTGACAGTAAGAAAATTGGAGAAGACTTCATCATATCTTCGATAGATATGGTGTAAAGATTTGAACCACGTGAACCTCTTAAAAGTTCCTTACCATCAAGTTCTCTAACGAAGCAGGTATGTTTTCTGAAGGCTATTTCTAGATCAGAATCGTAGAATTGACCAACAGAGAACAAGTTGTGACCAAGACCTTCTACATAGTAAACCCTGGAGATAACACTTTTGCCAACAACATAGTCTCCATAACCCATAATGTCACACCCCCAAATTACCTGTTTTGCAGCGGAATGGAATTCCTGGGGATTGACTGTCATAGCATCACAATCACAGTTATATTGAACGACCTAAAGTGTCGTTTGGAAAATACATCGTTTGATTTAATAAAATAATCAGAGTTTACAAAGTAGGTCCCAATGTAAATCAACTTGTGCGGAAATAAGTTTGTTACAATTCAAACTTGAACCTTGACTCACCTAAATGCTACGGAAACGACGTATTTGCTAAAACTTTCCGAAATGTAAAGTTAAGTTTGAGATACTTGAGTGAGTTGGAAACACAACTGTGAAAAATCGTACAAAATAGAGTCCATAGATTCCATAAGTGAAGTACCGTACGTAAACCTGTGTAGTACCTCAGCACTACTGCTGCGCAGAGTGAACCCAAAATGCATGAAATTTTGTAGCAAACTTAACATTGTTTGAATAAAGGCGTGTTCAACTAAATGTAACCCTGGATGAAACATTTGAGACTAATAAAATAATTTAGTTTGCTACATAAAAGGTTTGCTGTGAAATCCAGCAAGTTATATTGACACTAACACTACGATACTGTCAGTTAGGGGTCCTTAAGGTAAGGCGACGTTTTGTCCATTAAACCCCCACACTG
>BPTQ01000005.1:309674349-309688758 GCA_019973895.1 Chrysanthemum seticuspe
CTCGACATGTTAGTGGTGAAACAAGGGAGTGAGAGCGACTTCGCCCTATATAAAGGTTTATCTCGGCATTCGTCGTTATCGATGATGAATCAGCTGATATAAAAATTGCGATAGGGAATGACAAGGAATTCTCCACGTTAGAGTATGGGGAAGAGATAATGGGATGGGCATTTAAGGGCATCCATGTGACAATCGTTTTGAAATGAAAGTAAATAACTCGAAAAATGTACGTATAAACCGCATGTAAAGTGAACATGCACGTATGATGAAATGATGAGATGCTATGATGATGTAGTTATAGTCTAGGGTCAATGATGCAACCTAGTTCTCTATAACTGAAGCTCTGATGCCAATCTGTCACACCCCCAAATTACCTGTTTTGCAGCGGAATGGAATTCCTGGGGATTGACTGTCATAGCATCACAATCACAGTTATATTGAACGACCTAAAGTGTCGTTTGGAAAATACATCGTTTGATTTAATAAAATAATCAGAGTTTACAAAGTAGGTCCCAATGTAAATCAACTTGTGCGGAAATAAGTTTGTTACAATTCAAACGATGTTTTAAAGTACGTAAAACCCAAGTGAGACGCGTCGTCATCACGACTCCATGATGTGTCCAAATGCATGCCATGAAGTGAATACCTTAGATACCTGAGATAAAACATGCTAAAAAGTGTCAACACAAAGGTTGAGTGAGTTCATAGAGTTTGAATTGAAATGTAAAGCCTTTCAAAATCGTTTATGCAGCAAAGGCATCGTAAATCCACTCAGTTCCAAGTTCCGCCCATACAAAACTTGCAACCTGTGTATTCACAACCCATTGCCAAAATGTGTATAGTGTATGTTCAAGCCCACATCGTCAAATGAATTCACAAAATAGTGCCTAACTTAATGTATCAATAGTTACTTGATATAACAAGTATGAGTGTTGATCAAATCGTTCCAAAACCGTTAGTCCATGATTGTACCAAGTCTGTTAGTACATGAATATACCAAGTCCGTTAGCCCAATGTTATACCAAGACCGTTAGCTCAACATTATCCAAGTCCGTTAGATCAATATTGTACCAAGTCCGTTAGCTCAATGAATATACCAAGACCATTAGCTCAATGAATATGATATGGAAGTTCTAAGTGTGGCAAAACTGTTACTACGCATGACTAAGCATTCAGTTCAGTTAAACATGTAGTTTCAAATAATCATGATAGTTATGAAAATAATTGAGCATGTATCTCCCCCAAAACATTTATGAAAACAAGTAAAAGCAGGGGCTATGAAAACTCACTTGGTGGAATGATGCGAAGACAAAAGTGAGTACACCGAGATGTAATGTGATACGTTAATCTTGACCTATTGTGAAGGATATGACATGTAATGAGTTGCAATGTAATGTTATGATATGCATGCACTACGTATGTCATTTATACCATTTGCGAGTTTTGAAAATATTACTAGTCGTCGAAAAATACTCGTTTGACGTCTTGACCAATCAAAAATCACTTTACATGTTTTTACGTCAAAATGTCATCCTACAATGGTTTTATAATGATTTTTGGTGAAATTTCTACTTTTCGTCGCAAAACAATGTCGTCGGAAAAATCATGAAATTAACAAAAATGGCTCCGGAAAAGTAGTCGTAAAATGGTGTACGTCGATCGTTAGAGAACGAACTCGATGGTTTTGGAAAGTTTGTATCGATATCTAGAAGTTTCAGTTCAGGAGTTTTTGTCCAAAAGGTCTCGATCATAAAGATATCAAGGGCTAAAGATGGTGGTTTTTGCTAATTGTGTGCAGAAAAATGAGTTTCGGCCAAGTTTGAACATCCGTAAATAATTTACTATGACTCCGCTTGACAAACGGCTTTTTTTTTTGAAAAATATGGCCGGTGAACTTGATTTTACTAGAAGACATTTCGTTCTAAAAAGTTTCACAACCTTGTTAAAAACTGCCGCAAACATGGTCGTTACAGCTAATGAAATACTTGTAACGTAAAAATAATATAGTTTTTCAGAAAATAATAGTTACGGCAACTTTATAAAAACGTGCATATATTTGTCGTTTCAAATCCGTTTTCTACGTAAAATATGTCCTTAGCTTCGTATCGAAGTAAACTAATATATTTTTGATAAGTCGAAATAATTTGTGAAGCTTAAGGCTCGTTTTTGACCCGAACAAACTAAAAACTGCAAGCTGAATTTTCTGAAAAGTATTTATTTCGTCGTCAAACTTTAAAAATTCACCACGGCTTCGTTATAACTCCGTTTTTATCCGTTCAAAAGGCCACGGATTCGTTTTAAAGTATATTTTCTAAATATCAAGGCCAAAGTTTCGTACCATCAGTAGGTTTTTCCAGAAATTCGAAACAAGGACAGAACCTTTTTATATACGTATCGAAAATAGTTTTTCTCGGACAAAACCTATTCTAATCCCTTCAAATCAACTCCAAAACTAATCTAATCCTACCATACACCTTCTTAGGGTGTCATGGGTTCCTAATCACCATCAAGACCAAAGAATACCATGGGAATATTTATAGGATGACCATAAGTATATAAATAACTCTAAAATCATGAAATAAATGGTATAAATCACATATCATGCATATAAGCTCCAAAAATGAAAAGAAACATATGAAAATGAAAAGGAAACATGAAAATGATAAAAACATGCTTACAAATAAATATGATGAGGTGCTAGTAACAAGGATTATCCTAAATACTCTTGGTTTTTATTTCAAAACCATAAAAAGAGTATAAACTAGATTGTAAAACACTTGGACTCAAGAAAATTTTTGATCCCCTCCTAGCTCTTGATGATGACCGGTTGTGAAGATAAGGAAAAGAGAGAAGAAAACTTTCTAATACTAGGTGAATAATTGGTGAAGTGAATGAGGATAAAAAAAATGATGTAGTAAGACTTTAAGTAGATGTGTAGTTGTTAACAATCAAATACCATGCTCCAATTAATACCCCCTCCCCCCCTTGCACCGAATTTTTGGGGATCATGTTTCACAAAGATCTCTTTTTTTTTTTTTTTTTTAAACTATTACTTGTATAGACTTGTGTTTAATTTGTAGAATTTGTAAAGAAAAGGTAAGTAAATTGTGTAAAAATGTACAAGTGAATGTAAATAGAAATTTTTGGTGCAAGTAAGTTTTTAATAAGTCAAAATAGAATGTATTGAGATGATAAAAATTGTAAAAATACTTTCCTTGTGAAAATTGAGTGATAAAATAATTATCGTATAATTTTTAAGAAAAACGACGTAATAATTAAACTTTAACGATTTAAGTACCAAATAAATTTGAAACACTAGGAAAACTAAAAATATAGTTTTTATGAACTAAATGTAAGTTTAAAAATACCTCGGGATCATTTTTGAAAGTAACGGATTAAATATACAAAATAATAACTCACGCGATAAAGATTATTAAATATAAAAAATTACGCGTTAAAGGTGAAATGAAATGTCGTGAATGTACTAATGAAATGCACATGATGTCAATGAAATGTAGACTAATCATAGTCCATATGAAATGTACGTGATGTTATGATCATGAATTCGCCGCTAAACCTTTAAGGTTACGCGAATTTGAAACAAGTAAACCAAGTTTACTATAAATGTTGAAATAATGAGACATGAACTGTGTCGAGAAATGACCTGAAAGTACGGGTTGTCACACATAATAGCACTGAAATGATCATTCCCGAATCTAACTGTCCCGATGAATTTGCTCACGAAGTTCATGAGCCGTGACCGGTCGCCAGTCATATGCTTGGAACAGCCTGAGTCCAGGTACCACAGAACGATTTGAACGATCTGCAGTTGAACACAGACAAGAATGGATAACTGGATAATTGGGATCCCCATGCAAGAATGGGTTCCATTTGGTTAGTAACAGTGGTTGGAACACCCACATCAGAAGAAGAAGCATTCATATCAGAAATTAAGGCACTGGAATCATTGTGAATATATGCAGTACTAGTGTCTGTATTAGCCCTGTTCACAGTGTGCTCACTTCTTAAGGGAATAGTTCTACCAGTAGGCATCCATTTTCTAGTGGGCATTGTCTGATTATTCTTATGACCAACAGGTATCCAATAATAGCCTATCTTACTAAATGTTCTTCCTGTGGGTTTCCACTGTTTTCTAACTTTCTTTCGTGTTTGCCTTTTTGCCTTTTTAGCATGAATATTAACACCATTAACTGGACAATTAACATCATTAGGCAAAACATTAACACCCCATTCATGATTAGAAACAGAATTCAAGCAGACATCAGTACAAGGTTTGCGAATAGTATCAGAATTCGAATTAATTACAGTACGCCTATGGCTAATACTAGAATCAACACGATTCGTTTTATTCGATTCAAGCTTAAAGTTCCTAGATTGTTCTTCTACTCTTTTCCAGTGCACATTCTTAGCTTGCGAGGTCCTATCATTCCTTGTATTGTCTTGAGACTTTGACCTGCTCCCTTTAATGTCACTGATTACTCCTGTAGAGGGAATGGGAACATTAGTTGGTTTTACTATTCTTTGCATCACCTGTTTAGATGTGCTGGGATCTGAACTACATGCAGGCACACTAAGGTTCACGTCCTTAAAACTAGAAGTGCTGGTATTTGTACTCCTAGAAGGCACACTTGAGTTCTCTTTCATAGCATTGACAGATCTGGAATCTGAACTACTTAAGGGCGCACTAAGGTTCACATTCAAGACATTGGGCATCGAATGAATATCATACTTAGCATTAGGCATCGAACATGGAATCAAAGGACTAACTCTCTCACCTAAGGACTTTGGGCATATTGTGATCAAGCATTCTAGGATTTCTTGACATCGTTTGGCATATAAGCATGCATGTCCAATTGCATTATCATGAGGTTTCTCTAACTTATCCTCTTCAACAATCTCACGAAGACATTCTAGGCAATCCTTAAGGGATGAGAAGTATGTTTGAACCGCAAGTTTGTTGTTCCTGAGATGAGGAGGGACATATTTCACAGACAAAGCATATTTATTACAAGAGTGAACCTTTGATACACCATTCTCCCCATTGGTCATTGGCATTTTCCCTTTTACCTGACTCTTCAGATTCTCAATTTCCTTTTGCAATGAAGCTATTTGTTCGTTATTTTTGTTACGAGTGACCTTTATTGATTCAAATAACTCATTGAAATGACGTTTAACCTTTTCATTTTCTTCTAGAAAACTTTCGTTTTCCTTTTGTAATGCATTTACTAGGTTTTGAAGATGAAACGTTTGAGAATTCTGAGAATCTAAAGGAGGAGGCATTTGGGAGCCTGTCATATTGTTCATTTGACCCTTTAATTGAGAGATTTGGGCTTTTAACTTTCTGATCGTGTTGCAATGAGCTTGAATCTGTTCATCACGTTTGTTAATTTGAAAAACTGCATCAAACTCTGGAGCATCTAAGGATGTCTTGATGTTTGAAGTTTTGACATTTTCTTTAAGATGTTGATATTTTAGTTGTAAATTAAAATGCTCAACTTCTAGTTTAGAAAAATGTTTAACCAAATTGTCGTGATCATCCAGTTCAATTTTCTCGTTTAGTTCAGAATTAGTTTTTTCAAGCTCAATAACACGATCATGGGAGACTTTTAGGGCAACCGATAGTTCATGAAATTTGGAAGCATTAATGGAACAATTTGTAGCAGTGAAAAACACATCTTGAGCAATACATTCAGAAATCAGGTTCTCATTTAGTGTAAGCAAGTTCTTCCTCTCAATCTCATTATATTTTAGTGCTCGCTCATAGTCACTAACTTCAACTATCATTGCATCAAATTCCTTCTCTATTCCCTTAATATCAGTTTCTATCCCCTTTTTAAGACTCTCAAAGTGATCTTTTAGAAGTTTAAAGAAAGGCATGACCTCAGTTAAATAACATTCTTTCATTTGCTCAAAACCCCTTTCTCCTTCCGTTATACCAATGGGTGTGATCCTTTTCTTGCAAGTTTTCTCAAAATCAACAAATAGTTGAAATATAACATATTGGCTAATTAAGGTCTTGCTTTTAGTGGCAATTGTTCTAGGAACTAGATGCATTGGTGTATTGGGAGGATACACAGTTCCTTTAGGCATTTTCCTAAGGGGAGGGTTTGTTTCAACAATATTTTCTGCTTTCTGCTTATCTAAGTCCATTTTCCAGAACACTTGTTCGGGAGTCAACAATGTTTGAGGCTTAAACATGTTCAAGGAGATCCAATTCTACTTTTTGTAGTCATGGGGAGTGATAATTACTTTCTTCTCTTTGCATTTAGGATCATTTTGTTTCTTATTCATTTTCTCCCTAGTGATTTCATCTAATCTGTTATCTTCCTCTGTGCACTCAAAGCAACTAGGTTTTTGTCTAGGTTTAAGAATCTCATTGCCATCATTGATCACATTTTGAGCTGCTTTTGCTATCTTCCCGTACTCAGGGTTGGGTTTATCTATAATGGGAACACTATGCATATCGCTTAGAACTCTATGCTTAGTGATCATGTGAGCAGTTTGAATGGTGTTCCCTTGTATGTACAACTTGTTTTCAAGTTTTTTTTTCAAAGTTTTCAGATTAGAAAAATCTTTCAAGAGTTTTGATTCCTTTGCATTAAATTCTTGCTTAAGCATTTTCACATTTTCTTGAAGTTCATGTTTTTGTTTAGCAGTTTTAGAAAGCTTTTCTTGCAAGGAATTTAACTCTTTTTTTAATACTTCTTCTCTAAAATTACTTTTTCTAATGATTGTACGCACTTGGTCATCCATTTCCTGCTCACGAGTGGTCAACTCAAATTTTGCACGTTGTTCATAAATAGCAACACGTTCTTTATAGGCATTAAGTTCAGAAATTACAGAATCATCAGGGGCACATGCAGTGTATTCATCAAAAACATAGTCATTGTTGACTGCAGAAGATGCATCACTTGGTACAACTTCAATTTCACTTTGTATCACATATTGATCATATGGGACAACATTGATATTACCCATATTTTCAGTATTTGATTCAATAGTTTCAGTTGATAGTACTTTCTCATGCATCTTTTGCACATCAGCATCATCGTATAGTTTTAGTACCTCTGAGATGAGTTTGTCTTTGGATGGGCCAACTTGTAGTGAAGAAGAGATCTTGGGAGAAACCATTGGAGAAATGCTAGCCATAAAATTGTGTGTGCAGTAGGTCCATCATCCACATCAGAGTCGTATGCATCACAATCCACGACTTGAAAGGCATTCTGATGATTGTGACCTATCTCCTGAATAGGCTGCTCATCCACATCTGCATCATAGGTCTTGGCATTGCCCTCAACAAGAAACGACAATTCCTCTTCATCCAAAGCAGCACCATTATCCTGAGCTTGTACAAGCAGCATCTAATCTCTGAAGTAATCAGCATTCTGTGGACGCTTTGGAGATGTGCAGTTCCTTGCAATGTGTCCCTCACCACCACAGTTATAGCATTTGATCGGCTTAGCTTGACCTTGATTACCATTCCTTCCTCGATTTTGATTACCAACATAACCTCTACCAGCTCCACCTCTTCCCTGATCATGCTGTCTTTCCTGAATTGATTGCACCACGATCCTCCCATCTCTGACAGTAGCTTGATTGTGTGGGTTAGATGCTGTTCTGAGGTTGTTGTTGGTTTGTGGGAGAGAATTCATGTTTTGACTTATCATAAGTGCTAGTTGATTGATGAAGTTTCCAATTCCTGCATCAGCGTCAGCTTGTTAGAACATTGGATCAGGGATGAGCTTATGATTACCATTACCCAAAGGTACAAATTGAGAAGCTTTGGTGGTAATCCCAATATTTGAGTAAAAAGCAGTTGAGTCATTAGACGAGCTTGTCTCTCCCTGGTTGGTTTTGAATTGATTAAGAATCATTTTTTCAAACATAGCATGTCTCTCATTCTGAAGGAGGAAGGCATAGAGTTGCTCATAATTTTTATTCTTCAATCCTTTAGTGAGCTTCACAGAGGTGACAAACTTGTGCCATTCGGGATTCATGTTGTTCACAAATTTTGAGTTCAGCTGAATGTTAGGCATAGTCATTCTGATGTTCCTCATATCATTCACCAACTTATGAAATCTCACATAGTACTCATAGACACTCTCATCTGGTTTCATCTTGAAGTGTTCAAATTCGTCATAGAGTTGTGATTCTCTGTCTTCTATAGTTAATTCAGATCCTGAGAGGAGCATCTTGACATTATCCCATACTGCCTTTGCATCGGTGTTGTGATTGATCAGCTTGTAGATGTCTTTGGGAAGACCTTGAAGAACAATGTTAGAAGCCCTGATATCAGCATCGAATCTCTTTTTCTCCTTATCATCAAGCTCATCATACATCTTTGGTCTGTCCATTCCGTAAATAGGAGTTCCATCTTCATTAGTATCAAGTATATCTCTAGTAGTTTCAACTCGGTAAGGTCCTTCATCGATAGATTTGAGAATGTTAACCCCATTTTCTTTACCCAGATAGTACAATCTGATTCGTTGAGCCCAAGAGTCATAGTCAGTTCTGTCAAGCATGGGTGGACGAGTGTCTGATCTAGCAGCTTGAACATCCTCTGCAACATTGGATATGATAGTAGGAACGTTGGTAGACATGTTAACAGATTATACGGGATTTTATAGCTCTATGATTAAACCGGGAAATAGATTCTTTCACGGGATTTTACTAAATCAAGAGAAAACCGTAAACAATCACCCAAGTCGCTAGAAGATAATGCACCAAGTCGCTAACACCTAATTCGCTACACCACCAAGTCGCTAAAGTCCCAAGTCGCTAGACAAATGCAAGTCGCTAAGTAGTAACTCGCTAAGCCTCAAGTCGCTAGAAAAATTTTGGCAGCAATTCGCTACTCAAGTCGCTAAAGATTCAAGTCGCTAAAGAGCAACTCGCTACAGACCAAGTCGCTACCCGTAGTGGAGAGTCCACTACTTGTACTGTTAATCGCTAGGTCTAAGTCGCTAGCTCCAAAACTGTAACTCGCTACAAAATTGTGAAGCAAGTCGCTACGAAGAAAGAGATCCGTATATCAAGTCGCTAGCAAGAAAAACCACATAAACATCACTTTTCAATCCAAAAACAACCCAACCAAGATGATTCAAGCTTACCAAATGAAAACCTAAACACTTGTGATGATTCTAAACATAAAAGTACTAACAAAATCCAAGCTTTAACACAAGAAATCAACCAAATGATGTACAAACCACTAAACTTTTTCCAAACTCAAAAACCACTAAAACCCACTAGAAATCCAAAGATGTGCATGATATGATCTAACCATTGCTCTGATACCAATTGAAGATATTAGTTTTCACATACACATCAAACCATAACACAAAGTGGCGTATGAATGGAATTCTAGAGAGAGAAAGTTAGAGGTTTAGGGAACTTAGTGAGAGAAAGTGAAAGATATTATTATGATCTCCAACTCTCTACCTTGGGAGGTAGAGAGTATTTATAGTCTTACATAAAACGCCACACATCGGGCTGTGGATCAGGCATACAGTGGGTAAAGACCCGTCCGTCCTCCACGGTGTTACTTAACTAAATACTACTTAGCTTAAAAATAACTACGACTACGAGCTTTCTATTGATTACATATACTTGAGGTGACCGACTCTTTAATACCTGGAATTTCTAATTCCTAATAGCATGCATGTGGACTTATCATAGAGTTGCGGTGACGACACGTCTCAAATGGGATTTATGCACTTTGAAAACATCGTTTGACTTGTATCAAACTTATTTCCGTACCTGTTGACTATCTTTTGGGACCTATATTTTGTAAACTCTGAGTGTTTTAATAAATCAAACGATGTATTTTCAAAACGACACTTTAGGTCGTTCAATATAACTGTAACTGTGATGCTATGGCAGTCACCCCCCAGGTATTCCATTCCGCTGCAAAACAGATATTTTGGGGGTGTGACAGATTGGCATCAGAGCAAGAGTTATGGAGAACTAGGTTGCATCATTGACCCTAGACTATAACTACATCATCATAGCATCTCATCATTTTCATCATAAGTGCATATTCACTATACATGCGGTTTCATACATACATTTTGCGGGTTATTTACTTTCATTTCAAATCGATTGTCACATTGATGTCTTTAGATACCCATTCCATTATCCTTTCTTCAGATTCCAACGTGGAGAATGCCTTGTCATTCCCTATCACCATTTTAACATCAACACTAAAAACATCACCAATATCATCGGATGTCGAGACGAAGCCTTCAAGGAGGGTGAAGTCGCTCTCACTCCTCTGTTTCACCACCAACATGTCGGGTTACACGCTCTTCACACATTAAGTCACTAAACTGTCCTACATTTGAAGCACTTACGACATCTCATAACCCATCTCCTAGGAATCCGTCAATCATTTTGAAAATAACCTCAAACTTATCACCTCCTATCACATCTCTTTAGAGCGCTTATTATTAACATAGGACTTTGCTACGTCTCACCCTTCCTCTTATTTTGAAGAGTTATGGCGCTAAAGAAAGCTGCACCATAAATGACACAAGCTGCTATCCAAAAGTATGTAAAGGATAGTATAGCCGAGGCACTAAGGAAAGAACGAGGAACGGTAGCTGCTGCTGCCGAGGCTGCGGCTGCTGCTGAAGCTGCTAGACTTGCTACTGCTACAGGAGCTGTAGGAGGGTCTGGAGTTCGAAATTGTACATGCAAGGACTTTAAGAACTGTGATCCCACAAAGTTCAAAGGCACAGAAGGAGCCACTACTATGATCCGTTGGTTTGAGAAGATGGAGTCTGTATTTCTTCTATGCAATTGCCTAGATGACTGCAAGGTAAAGTTCACCACTGGTACACTCTTAGATGGCGCAATGTCATGGTGGAATTCGTATGCACAACCTATTGGTATGGAAAATGCTTACAAGCTCACGTGGGATGAATTCAAGAAGCTGGTAACTAAGAATTATCCACGCACAGAGGTGAAGAAACTAGAAACAAAATTTTATGAGTTAGTGACTATTGGTTATGACATCGAGACTTACATCAGAAGGTTTCAAGAGTTGGCTGCTCTTTGTCCAACTATGGTTTCGGACACTGAGAAATTACTGGAAAATTTCATTGGAGGACTTCCACAAAGTATTCAAGGAGATGTAACTTCTTCTGATCCACAAACAATTGAAGAGACTATCAGGATGACTCAAAAACTCATGGCTCAAGTTGTGAAGAGGGGAAACATTATCAACGATAACCGCAACAACAACAACAACAACAACAGCCAAACTAGCAACAACAAAAGGAAATGGGAAAATGACCAGGGAGGTTATAACTATGAAAAAAAAAACCATAACACTAACCATTATCAACAACAGAATAGAAGACAAGAAGTCGCCAGGGTTTATGTTGCTACAACAACAAAGGGAAGATCTTATACTAGAAACTTACCACGATGCCATCAATGCATGCTACATCATGATGGTCCATGTGGTATATGCTTTAGTTATCACAAAGTGGGACACCTTGCTAGGGACTGCAAGGGTAAGGCCATAGTCACATGTTTCGGATGTGGGGAGCAAGGACACTATCGGAACCAATGTCCCCAAAACCAAGATCAACAAGTTGAAGGAGCTCATGGGAAAGCATATATGTTAGAAGGAGGAGAAGCTCACTAGGGTATCAAGAACGCGGCAGACTGAAGAAGTTTAGAAACTAACAGTCTTATTTCCTTATGCACTATGTCGTACTAAGTTTATGTCTTCCATCGTATTCGGATCTTTATGACTTAAGATGTATTACTGTTTGATAAACCACTCTTTGTGAAATTCTCATCTATCGTACTTTATTTTCCTTTCTGATTTGTTATCACTTACCAAATTTTTACTTCCTTTTACTTTAACTGCCATTTTAACGACATGGTTTAAATTCATTTAAACATTGAGAGTTATAAGAACTAAACCGAACGTCACATTATCGTTCCTTAATTATACATGGCCTAGCTAACTATGTCTAATTCTGGAGGGATCATGTTACGCTGGGAGCAGTTATTTATAAATCTTAGTGCAAGAAAATTTTCACATATTCCTAAAAGTCAAAGTGATACTCATGGGAGATTCTTCCAATATTTTCTCTATCGCGATGTTTATACACTCTTAATCATAGATAGCGATAACGACACTTCTTCATGTCTTCTTTCCTCGTCATTCATCACAAACCCTAAACCTGAGAGACCAACACGAACTGAATTCAGGGACTGAATTCCTTTTTGGGTGGGCGAATGTGACAAATCGTAATTTCAAGTCATTTATCAAACTTTGAAAATTTCATTATTCATCTCGGGAAATTTACTATTCACCAGTTACTATTCATCATTTTACTATTCATCATTTTTGAAGTCAGTTTGCGACTTTGAGAGGCTATTTTAAAATTTTACTATTCACAAGATACTATTCATTCCCGGAGAAAAATCTCTATTCATGATTCACTATTCATCATTTTTCGTAAACTAGGTTTACGAGTATCAAATATGCGTAACCTTGAGGGTTAAGCTGCGTATTAATGGAACATCATTGAGAGCATTTCATATAGACTAGAGTTAGTCTACATATCATCAGTAACATCATTTTCATATCAGTTTATGCATGGGTTTGCATTTCCATTAACGTATATTTATTTATTAAATAAACGCTATCGCACGATCATTTATTTTGAATAATTGATCCGACACTTCCAACAATTATTCTAATATATTTTTATACTCATTTTAAGACTATAAAAATTATATTATTAGTTTACCCGATGTTTTGAATTTATTTTGGTATATAAATTGTTATATATATATTTATGACGGTTTTCGTAAATTCTATTCGATAATTATTATTTCACTCAATACTTGCGAGAAATGCATTTTTATAATTTTTATGACATCGATATATTTTATTTTGTTCCGTTAAAATCGATTTCTAGCTAACGCTACACTTAATACCTAATTATATGTACAAAATATACATAATACTTAACTTAAAATACATTTAAATATCAAAACACATCAAACCCTTTACCCAAACCACCCTTGCCGACCACCCCCCCTAGTCACCATTTTCATTAATTAATTCACCACCTAAGTGTACACATATTCAAGTTGCTAGATATTTGCAATATACAAAGAGTTATATTAAACCAAAACACATACAAAACACATACTTGAAGGTGTAAAGAAAACAAGAAACTCTTCCATCTTCATCACCTTGGTCGGCCAAAGCATGAAACAAGAAGGAACCATTAATTTTTCAAGCTACAAGTGTTAAACAAGTCCTATTGTAATCTATTATAAGGTTTGAAATAAAAACCTAAATGTAAGATATATGATTTCACAAACACATCAAACCAATAACATATGGGGCGTTTACAAGTTTTAGAGAGAGAAAGTTTTAGAGAGAGGAAGGGAAGAGAGTTGGGAACTATGTGAAACAAAAAAAAATGGTATTGAAGCTCCAACCCTCTACCTTGGGAGGTAGAGGGTATTTATAGTGTCTTACAATAAACGCCTCCTACGAGCTGTGGATCAGGTATACAGTGGGTAAAGACCCGTCCGTCCTCCACGGTGTTACTCAACAAACTACTTATTAACATAACATCACTACGACTACGAGCTTTCTAATGAATACATATGTTGAGGTGACCGACACTTTAATAACTGAATTTTCTAATTCCTAATAATCTCCCCCTAAGGGAGGTTACCTCAATTTACACAGAATACAAACAGATATTACTTTAAGATTGTTCTAGAATTATTTTTTAAGTTCTTTGCTCAGTAGCTCGTAGTCTTTTATTCTTCATGTTCCGCATGTTTGGATAATTCAAGTGGAGGTCTTTAACTAATCCATGTGATGATGAGTTTTAAGCCAGCTTTGAGATCATCAGCTTGCATAAATCTCTGACTCTTCCATTGTGGTGTTGACATTATGTGACGTTGTGACAGTGGACCGACATGCTCACATTCTGGATCATGGTTTCTTCTTATCAGAGTAGCGGAAGCTTTAGTTGATTCATGATATTTGCAGCAGCGTAGCAGAAGCATGGAGTGAGAATATCAGAGTCATTGATGCACTAATCATGATTTATTTTGAAATGAATGTGTTGTGTGAGCATGCGGCTATGGATTGACCTCTCCATTCTGATCAGCTGCAAACGTCGGGTGTACCTGCATACAACAGTTAGCAATAAAGCGCACGAAAGTGTCTTTGATCACTTTCGTTGAATTGAGGTACACGGCCCACGGTTCCCCGTTGATCAGTACAAGTACTGCCTGTGATCAGGTATAATTCCGAACAGAACGTCTCAAAGAAGACAACACGGAGTGAGTGAACCAGCAAATTTGAGATTCACTTATTGATGAAAAGAGATTTGAAAA